>VWZI01020038.1:56814-98685 GCA_013396835.1 Psilopogon haemacephalus
ACTTTGGTGTTTGGCATCAGAAAGACGAACCTAACTTAGAGTGATCCTGAAATCTGCCAAATTCATTTGTGCCTAAGAACTGCAGTGTTACAAAGTGCAGAAGTATTTTCATTCTCTTCAGTATCTCTTGTCACCTTTTCAAAGAGCTGACTGGGCAAAACTACAAGATTGGTGTACACAACTCTACTTCTGCTGTTTTCTGGCAGAATTGTACCCTTATGTGATCGTTTATTACCGCACCTTCTCTCACAATTTCATTTAAAACAGATTGGAATCTTAGAATCATTCAAGTTAGAAAAGACCTCTAAAATCATCAAGTCCCACTCTGAACCAAACACCACCATGCCTGCTAATACATGTCCTGAAGTGCCATGTCTACACATTTTTTTAACACTTCCAGGGATGGTGATGCCACCAGTTCCCTGAATAGCCTGTTGGTATCCTAATCTTGCGCTTCTTTGATCATCGTGGGAGAAATAATTTTGTATCAGCAAGGGAAGAGCAACTAAAAGTGTCCAGGACTAATGGAAGGCATTCATTTATTTCTTATTCAATTTAAATATACTGAAGGACTTGCTTAGCCAGAAGAGTATTTTCCCTTGCCATGATATTCACATGTGATTTCCTTTAAGGCCCATTAGTTTGATTCTTTTGGTAATTTTTCTCCTGCATGTATTTTTGTTGCAACCAAGTTCCTATGCAGGTCTTTTAAAACTAAATTTTATTTGTAAATTGCAACCTTTGGTCACTGAAATAGTTTAGCAAAGATAATTTTAAACATTTTATTTTCTTGATCAGAAGTAGGTTGAGCTCTAAGACTTCTAAACTTTAAAATGAGTCTTGTAATTTTTTAACTCTGTGTAATGAATTGCGTTAAACAAATAGTTTAGGGTTTGTATACAGTAGAAAAAGAGTAGGATTAATTTTTTTTTTCTTTTGTGGGGTGACAGGTGCTACATGTGTGATAATGAAGTTCCATATAGTGCTAAAAGCCGACTGGGCCAGACTGTGGATTGCATTAGAAAACAAGTTTGTACTGAACCATTGCATGCAGGTAAGTGATTACAGTATACATACAGTAAATCAGAAAGTCCCTTAAGTCTAGGATACAGTACTGTAAATTTGGAACATACACTAAGTTAAATTTAACTTCTGTAGTGTTTCATGGTAAAGTAAAAAGCTCATTTCTTTCTTTTTTCTTTTCTCTCTTTTTAATTTTTTTTTTTTTTGTCAGGATTGTGATATCATAAGTAATATGGACCTAATTGGAGCAAGATTTTACTCAGTGTCTCCTAAACTTAGAGACCAGAAATACAGGAATAGGAAGAAAAAAAATTACAATTTTACTGTGCCTTCTAAAGATATGTAGTGTTCAGTTGTTCTGTGAATAAGGAGATGAATTTCAATACTTAGAAGTGCTCTATTTATTCATCAGTATTGCTCAGTCTGTTTTGAGTTCTGAAGGAAAATTGTCATTGCCTAAAGATACTTTGATTTATTTTCTAAAAAAGTATTTTTATAGGTAGTTGTGAACATAGCAGATGAAAGAACTAAGTCTCCAGGTGTTGCAGCACATTTTCTGATGGAAGATGTACTAAATGCCAGTCACTAGTGGTTGGTGTTCCTCAGTGATCTGTGTTTGGAACAGTTTTTACCACTTCTTTTTAGCATCTTTGTTGATAGCCTTGATTCAGGCATAGAGAGTGTCATCAGTAAGTTTGCAGATGACACCAAGTTAGGTGGCAGTGTTGACTTGAATGAGGGTAGAGGGGCTCTTCGGGGGGACTTGGCTAAGCTAGACCAATAGGCCAACATTAATGGGATGAGTTTCAACAAAGCCAAATGCCAAGTTCTGCACTGGGGTCACAACAACGCCAAGCAACACCACAGGCTTGAGGCAGTGTGGCTGGAGAGCTGACTGGCAGAAAGGGATCTGGGGGTTGTAACAGACAGGCAGCTGAATATGAGTCAGGAGTGTACACAGGCAGCCAAGAAAGCCAGTGGCATCCTGGCTTGTATTAAAAATGCTGTGGCCAGCAGGAGTAGGGAGGTGATTATGCCTCTTGTACTTAGCTTTGGTAAGGCCACGCCTTGAGTATTGTGTTCAGTTTTGGTCACCTCAATACAAGAGGGACGTGGAGGTGCTGGAGCAGATCCAGAGGAGGGCAACAAAGCTGGTGAAGGGCCTGGAGAATAAATCTTATGAGGAGTGACTGAGGGAGTTGGGGCTGTTTAGTTTGAAAAAGATCAGGCTGAGGGGAGACCTCATTGCTGTCTACAACTACCTGAAAGATCATTGTGGAGAGACTGATCTCATAGGAAATTGGAAACAGCACAAGAGGGAATGTCCTCAAGATGAGACTGGGTGGGTTTAAATTGGACATTAGGAAAGAGTTTTTCACGGAGGGAGTGGTCAGGCACTGGAATGAGCTGCCAAGGAAGGTGGTGGAGCCACCAACTCTGGATATGTTTGAGGGTAGTTTGAATGTGGTGCTTAGGGATATGGTTTAAGGTGAATCTTGTTGAATAGTGTTATAGGTTGGACTTGGTGATCCTGAGGGTCTTCTCCAACCTGGTTGTTTCTGTGAATCTGCATGTTAGTACAGGTCTGTACATTTAGTTACAGGTAGCTGAGCTGCAGTGGATTTAGAATTCTAAAATTATGTGTCCAGCCTGCATTCTGTGCAAATTGACTGTTGAAACAGAAACAAACCCAGTGACCACCCATTCCCTGTTTGTACAATGGCAAAACTGGTTCTGTACAAGGCATTTCCACTAGGAAATTTGGAAGAATCTGCACATAAAAAAGAAAAAAATGCTATAACTTACAGCTGTCAAAAACTCCAGTGCTGTCTTACACTGCTGAAATCATTGACCCCTTTGGAAATAAATCACAACCATCCAGCAGTGCCAAGAGAATATTTAAATCTCTGAGTCTTTCTTCCAGAATCAACTGTGGTTTTCTTACAGAGATCAGAATCTTTGAGAGGTTTTGGTCAGCATTTCGCAGATACATCTGTACACCTACATCTAATATTCAAACTTCATATTGGTTGTCGAAATTGTCTTCCCAGGTTTGAACTGGAAAATATGAGTATCTGGGTGTACTTGCCATCCCTTTGAAGTGTTTCATCTGTTGTTCATTTATCAGTTGTCTTGTCCATCTGCAAAGACTTTTGCCTGTTTTATTTGCTTTCTCTGAGCTGGCATTACTTTATTTTGGCTCACAGCTCTATTTATCAGAAACCAAATTAATTATGCAGAAAATGCTTTGAAGACTATAAACCTTCTGGCTTCATCTTAAGGCTCATAAAATGAACACGAGAATGCTTTGACAGTGGAAAACTTGTGCATTTAATTTCAGACAACAGTGCCATGTCAAATGAGAGATTCTCTCAGATGCCATCTCATTGGATGTTGTATTGTGGTGGTTTTGCCCCAGCTGGGTGCCACATGCCCCCCAGAGCCACTCTATCACTCCCCCTCTTAAATGGGCAGGGGAGAGGGGAAAATATAACAAGGGCCAGTTATAAGATAGAAGCAATTTAATAATGAAGATCAGCAAAAGCACCAGTCCGCATGGAACAGGAGCAGAGAGAGATGTTAATCTCTACTTCCCATCAGCTGGACAATGTTTTGGTCTTTGGAAGCAGGGCTCTCTACGCTTGATGGTTACTTCTGGGGAACAGATGCCATAGACGAATCTTCCCCAAACTTCCTTCTATTACCCCCTTCTTATATCTGAGCTGACGTCATATGGCATGGAATATCCCTTTGGCCAGTCTGGATCACCTGGTTCGGCTGTGTCCTCTCAGTATCTTGGGGCAGGGAGATGTTGAGGGAAAAAAAAACCCAAAAAACCAGCCTGGGTGCTCAGCTTAGCAGTAGCTACAACACTGCTGCCTTATCAATGCTCAGCTACAGCACCGCAAAGCACAGCATTAGAGGAGAATTAACCCCAGCTCAGCCCAGTTCTAACCTACTACATGTATAAAGCCCTAACATAGGTGATTTTGCAACAGGAGTGTAATTTCAGATGCAAGTGCAGAGTTTCAAAGCTTGTTGATGTGCATGGCTTTTGGGCCAAGCTTCATGTTTAATTTCAGGGGGTTTTATATTTAATTTATTTTTTTTGTGGTGGTTGTTCAGTTTTGTTTATTTTTTAACTCTGTTACATAGCCAATTTTAGATATAAATCAGTACTGTTAAATTTATATAATTATAGAATTTATATTATTATAATCAATAATTTTTACTAGCCCATTCCTTGTTAGTGGGTTCATATGTGCAATTTTTTTTTATTATTTCAGTCAAACAAGAAGAAGAGAACAAAGAATTTGAAAATAAAAAAGTGGAAAAGGACAGCATAAATGAACAAGAAAAAGAAATCTCAAGTACTAGCTCAGAAGTGACTGTGAAAGGACTTAGTAACTTGGGGAATACATGTTTCTTTAATGCAGTGATGCAGGTATGGTAGTTACTGCTACTTCTTAAATTTCAAATAGCAAAAAAACCCCACTCTGTGTTTTACAACAACACAATCTGCCAAGAATATTGGAGTCTTCCTAAAAAATAATGTCTTGGCCCAGAGAAATATGAAGAAATGCAGCTGCAGGTTCAGACTTGCTTGAAGGGAAAATATAATAAAATGAGTTGTCTTTGAGGGGTGACATCTTTCACTGATGCAGATTAAGCTTGTCACCTTCATAGTTCAGTAAAAAATACAAAGCAGGCTGACGCATCACCTTTTCTGACCTTGTAGAATATAAGACATTAATCTTCAGAGACTCTGGGTGTTTGCTGAGAGAGATATCTTTCTTTTCAGTAATAGGAAATCAAAGAAGAGTAAATATTAAGAGGATGAGCATACTGCATTGCCATCTTGTATGTCTTGCTAAGCTAGGAAGTGTTTGAAGAGAAAAAGCTTTTTCTTTAATGTATATTGAAATTTACCCAAGTGAAATTCCCTCTGTACTTGCAGGTTTTAATAAACAGTTTGATTTATTGTTTGCTTGTGTTTTTTTTTAAACATTGTAAACCGAGCAAATATTGCACACTTCATCTTACCTTTTGAGTTGTAGAAATAGGCATTAGTAAATAGACTGTCAGAATGCTGGACTGTAGAGGAATAGTACGTTTAGAGTTTCTGCAACCTAGGTCATATAGGTTGCAGAGTCATAGAGGACTCTTGCAAGTTCCATTAGCTGTATGGAATATACATTTACATGTTAAGCAGTGTTAGAATTTGTGTTAGAGTGGTATTTAGAACTCCAGTTCTGTGTTTGGGAAAAATAAATTGCTGCTAAGCTGGTTGCCACAAATTCCGTGATGAGTGGAATTCAGTTGCTCTTGCTCTTGTTCTCTAGGTGCTAATCTTCTCCTTTCTCTTATGTTCTACAGAATTTATCACAAACTCCAGTTCTGAGGGAGCTGCTTAAAGAAGCTAAAATGCCTGATGCAACAGTGAAAATCGAATCACCTGAGTTATTCATGGTATAAATGCTTCAACCTCCATAGTGTTTCACAGAAACATTCTGGTTGGAAAAGACCCTCAGGATCACCAAGTCCAACCAATAACCCTACTCTGCAAGGTTCACTCTAAACCATATTCCCAAGCACCACATCCAAATGACTTTTAAATGCATCCAGGGTTCGTGACTCCACCACCTCCCTGAGCAGCCCATTCCGATGCCTGACCACTCTTTCTGTGGAAAAAAAATGTTTCAAATATTCCATCTAAATGTACCCAGTCACAGTTTGAGTTTCTTCCCATCCTACAGTTCTCTTTAAGAAACAATCATTACTCATCTGTGCATTTTAAAGCTATTTCATCCAACTACTAACAATATTATTATATAAATTCAGTGGGAGCTCCACCCATAAGTTGCTTCCGTTTCCATAAAGCCACTTCTGAAGTCAGCAGAGGACTTTAGATTCAGAGCGAAAGAGCAGTGATTCAACACTCTTAACTACTGTTTGTCATCAAAGGAGATTATGGTTAAGTTGTTTTAAGGGATGAAAATGTGTAAATCTGCTGCAGTGCCACTTGGCTAAATGCAAAATAGGAAACTAGATGTCTGCAGCACTAACTTCATAGTGCACCTGCAGTTACATAGAGATTTTGGTGGGATTGTGCATTTCAGTAAATGTTTTCCTAATAAAAGCAAGGAATCTGTAGCTACAACTAAGCTATAAGTAACTAATGATTTTTAGCTCAGTGTTTTGGTACCATCTTAAGAGAATCCATGTGTTGATTGTTTTTGTCACGTTAACTTTCTGCCGTTTTAGAATTTTGTATATTTTATAATGGCGTTTTCAAGAGCTAAAATGTTTAGATAAGGAACAACTTGCTCCAGAAGTATCTGTTACCAAATTAAGGCAAAACAACTTTGTTGATTTTGTTTAAAACAGGAACCTCAGCTGATAAAACTAGATCAGCCAGGTCCTTTGACATTAGCCATGTATCAGTTCCTGACAGAAATGCAAGAGACAAAAAAAGGGGTAGTGACTCCTAAGGAACTTTTTGCTCAGGTTTGTAAAAAGTGAGTATCTGTACAATTGCACATCATAATACAGCAGAAGTTTGTTGT
Organism: Psilopogon haemacephalus; assembly: GCA_013396835.1. Lineage (NCBI taxonomy): Eukaryota > Metazoa > Chordata > Aves > Piciformes > Megalaimidae > Psilopogon > Psilopogon haemacephalus. Next base: position 63,405 of record VWZI01020038.1, read on the forward strand.
TTAAAAATAACGTCAATTTTCCCCTTTTTTTTTTTTGGTTCATCTTGAGCTCACATAGCATATAGAATTTGTATATTACATTATCCTCTTCTTTCAGAACATGTTAAGAGGAAAATACAAATGAATAGAAGTAAGATAAAAGATATTCAGTGACCTACTTTAATTTGATAGCTTCACATTTTTAGAAAATAACATGTATTTTATATGCATATTTTCTTAAGCCTTTGTTCTTTTGTGTCTGGTATGAATTGGTTTTACTTTGTCTATCTCTTAAGCTCAGCTCCACTTCACAATTGCTGTTTACTTTAACAGAGCAATACGGTTTAAAGGTTATCAGCAGCAAGACAGCCATGAATTGCTTCGTTACTTACTTGATGGCATGAGAACAGAAGAAATCCAAGTGAGTGCTAAGTTCATAATTGTGCATACCTTTCTTTTTCATACCACAAAGATTTTCCCCTCTGCTGAGGGAAGAGTTCTTTCTGAGCTAAGTCAGCCTCTGTAGAGTGATTTGAGCTGCCCTTTTAATCGAAGGAGACTAGCAACAGAGTAAGACTGCCCAGTTCTACAAGCACTGGGGTTGCAAAGGAGCAACCACAGGTATGACTTTTGTAACTTAACAAAACTTCTGGAGAAAAGTTTGAGGCTTGTGTCTTTCATACAATGCACACATTGTTTAAGTTTCTAAGGTAATGATATTTTCTCTCTTTTTGGGAAGCAGTGTATTGATTATTCTCTATGCCCTTCTAATAAAATTAAGTAGAAGGGTTCAGCTTTGCTTTTTTGGTTAATTCAACACTTCTAATCTGAGTTTCATGTCTGTCCTTTAGAAGTATATTGGCCAAACCTTCTACAAGAGAAAGTGCGTTTGGAGTGTGCATAGTCATCCTAAAGAATATCTTTTCATCTTAGTTTCTGAGATGCCTGAAGGCTCACTTGTGGAAAATACTTCTTTTTTCAGTTTAAATTTGGAAAAGTGTTTCATTCTTAGCTTACTAATTGCAGTGTTACGTTGCAGGCTTGATTCTCATTCGTTTGTTTGTTGGTTTTTTTTTTTTTAATTTCTGAAGGAACTATTTTGTAATTATTTTAACTGCTGAAGATTAAATTTTTCCCTCCAAAAACCCCAAACTCAACAAACAAAACCAGCCAAAAAGCATCTTGTAAAACTGAGTTAGTTGTTAGTTTAGGAAATTTTACAATACATGTTTATTTTGAAAATTTCAGCAAATAAGTGTTGGAATACTGAAGACTTTGACTGATTCTAACAAACAAAATGAAGAAGAACTTAAAAAGAAAATTAAAGGTAAAATACAGTTACTGATGGCAATTTAAACTCTTTCATTGGAGTACATATTAAAAGTATCAACAGAAAGATACATGTTTAATTGTACACCTTTATGCCACCTTGAATATATCTCTATATATGTAGTGTTAATCTACTTATTTAGAAGTCTTATTGAACTTGATGGCTTTTCCTTCTGAACAGTGGAAGAGGGAGCTGATCCTACTAATGTTAGAAGTTAAAATGTATTTTGGTAGTATTTAACCTTTCAAATGTTATGTAAGAAATTCAAATATTAGCAGATGAATGTAACAGTTTGTTCAGTTGTAATGGACCATTGTTATTTAATTGATATTAAAAAAGACTACCCAACAGTGAACAGAATAATTCTTAGACTTTTCAACATAAGTTAGAAGATTAAAAGCAAGTTCAAATTCAGACTATGTGCTGTACTGAAAATATTCTACTTGGTATGCCACAACTTAATTATATGTAGTATTTACTATATACTTTATCGATTCACAGAATATGAAAAGAAAAAAGGAATACAGAGTTTTGTAGACCGAATCTTTGGTGGAGAATTGACCAGCACAATTATGTGTGAGGAATGCAGAACTGTAAGTAAACTGCTTGCTTCAAATAGCTGAGAGTATAATTTCATGTAATCTTCAGGAGAACCCCAAAGTAACTCAATATAGAAATAAGTAAAATTGAAGAGGCTTGCTTTGGTCAAATTTCGAGACTTTGACTATCTGCATGCTTTTCAAAGAGAGGCATGGCTTGTCTTCACTAAGGTTATAAAGGTGATCTTTCAGTTCTTTCAAAAGCCTTCCAAAAAAGGGCAAGAGGCCAGCAGCAGCAAGCTGGCTGTGCCAGAAGAAACTGCTCTCAGATCCCCAGTAAACACCTTCCATTGCTGTAAATTATAGAGCATATTCATTGTTTTGCCACCAGCAGTATACGGCCAGAGGCTTTTCCTTGTTTTCGTCAAACAGTTAGGTTTTGCCTTTCCCACACTGGAATGACTGTAGGGTTGCTTAACTGTTCTCCAGGCTGAGGCAGAATCCTGAAAACTAATTAATTAAGGCTGTTAGCAAGTGGGCTAGAGGGATGTTGTGACAGATTGCAGATAGCAATCCCATGTGCCCTAAATTGGGTTCTCATATTCTGGGCCACTAGAAAACTGAAATTTCTGAAAGTATTTCTTGCTTACTTATGTGATAGTACAACTGCTATATTCGAGTCATTGACAGCCATTTGTGAAGATAAATAAGGTGTGTTTTAAATTTGCATGCACAAGTGTAGGCGTGCATTACGTGCAGATAAGTCTAGATACAAATAAGCCATTTCCAATCAAAATTAAATTGGACTCTCTTGAAAATTCATTTAAAGGTATCTTTGGTCCATGAGTCCTTCCTTGATTTGTCACTTCCTCTACTTGATGATCAGGTAAGAAAACTGTACATGCCTGCTTTTTGCCTTAGTTCTTGTTTGCTGGTGTGAAAACACCTTTATTATGTAGTTGGCAGAGAATGAATTTGTGCATCTTTCTAAATATCTCATTTGAAAGTTAAAATTATAAATTTTCCCATAAAGAGAGAAAGATTTGAGTCATTCATGTAAGGTGTGGCTCATAAACTGTCTCTGGAAAAATGACTGATAGTCTGTTGGTGATCATTCTGCTCTGTCAGTTGTTTCCAATGTAGAAATTGGCCTAGGGGATAATCTAGTGTGCAGCTTAGTCTTCTACAATAGTGAGACAACACGGGAACAAACAACAGTGTTTCCCAGTTCATCTTCAGTGTTTTAAAGTTGAACTAAACTGTGTGACAGTAATGGGTGCCTACTGTTTTTTTGCTTTTTTTTTTTTTTTACCTTTTATACCTTTTTGATTCATTTTTCCACAGTAAGTGGAAGAATACTTCTGTTAATATTCAGGTTATTGAATACACTTAAACATTGGTAGGATGGTATGTGAATGCTCATTTGATCAGTATTGTTCTGTGATTGATGTGGGTTAGGAACTTACCCCCACACAAGCTATTGAAATTTACCAGGCTAGCTCAGGTGGCTTTGGAAGTAAGATGAAGCTACACTAAGCAAAGCAAAATGTACAAGCATATGTATACGATATATTTACAAGCATTTACAATTAAATACAAATAAGTAATAATACAGAAATCCAAACTCTCTTCTGCACAAAGTAACTGCCCAGAAGGGGCTCAAATTTGCCCCCCCTCTTTCTCCCTCTGCTTTCCCAGACAGACAAACAAAACAACCAGCAAGGTTTTGTTGTTTTCTGTTAGCTAAGATTAGTAGAAAAGATACTAGAGCAGAGTGAAGAGGAAGCAAATAGATCCAGCACCCCAGAGCAGAATGGGACAAATTGTTGACATTTTGGCTTTTTACCCCTCTCAGCAAACCAATGAATGATATGGACTTCATCATTATTTTCTTTTCATAACCAATGATTTAATTTCTCTCTTTAAAATATTCTGATTAGCCTAAAACCAGCACAGGGATCTATTTCTAGACACTCAATAAATATGCTTTGTGTTTCATAAGTATGATCTCTATACTCGGTATTTCAGATCTGTTAAGTAGCACTGCATACAGAAAAGCTAATGAGTAAATACTGAAATTAAACCCCCTCAGCCAAAGGGGTCATGTGTCTTCTACAGCAAGTAAATTTCACTTTAGCAAAAGCAAGCGAGTTCTGTGGTAGGAAGTTCAACTGAAAGCATCTCTACTTGTGTGAAATGCTACTCTTCAGTGCATATCTGTTAGAGCCAAAGGTAATGTTGCCTCTTTACAAGTTCAGAATTTGGTCCTTGATAGGCTGCCTTTTTCAGAGTCTTTCATTCTGCAAGTCATAGTTTCCCATGGGCTGCTTCTGGAGTGAGAGACTTTTGTGAACATTAGGGTGGCATAAATGAGTTAGATGTATTTTACAGTCACTAAAATGTTATATCTTGAGTGGAAAACTAAGATAACATCTCACCCCTGCGGTTTTCTTTGGAGTACTGTTTTATTATTCAGGACAGTAGCATCACTCTTTCTGTGGGGGCTTTGTGGCTTTATTCCTTTCTATTTTTCTTTTTATTTTTTGGTAGAAAGTAAAAATTACAAAAGAGAAAAATGTTAAACAAACCAAAGAAAAGGAATCTGAAGATGAAGAAGATAAAAACAATGACTGTTACCTTAAGCGGAGAGATGAGCCTGCTGGTATGAGTAAGCACCTTCAGAAAAAAACAAAGAAGCAGGCCAAAAAACAAGCCAAGGTTGGTTTTGACAGCTGTTGTCACTTTGATTAATGAAGTATTTGCAACTTCTGCTAGAACAGATTCTTTTTGCTTCCTCAGTTTAGATGAAGAAACATCTTACAGTGTAACTCAAATGCACAAGTGTGGAAAGACCAGTTCAGTCTATTTCTTTGCTATTAAGAAGTAACATGTTCTGTTACTAGCTGATTCCTAGCACAGCAGCTTTTATCTGGAGGAGTGTGGAATTTGTGGCTTTTGCACCCAAAAGCTGTTCTCCAGTCATTGATTGCAGGCATATTCACAGAATAGACATTTTAAAAGATAAGAAAGATATAAAGGAAATCCTCAGTTATATTTTGAAGATGCTGTGTAACAAGAAGCGATGTATGTGTAGGAGGATAAATTTGTTACTGGTTGAATCAGTCATCTCTGATCATTAAATCACCGATTATTCTCTTTTCTCCTGACCTTTAAATATCTGTCATGCTGAAAAAAAAAATAAAGAAATGGTAAGAAATGCTAAATACCATTTAAACCTCTTCTGTGTTTTTGTATATTACATATTTAAATCTGCAGAGCCAGCGCCGCCAGCAGAAACTTCAAGGAAAGGTTCTTCACTTGACAGATATCTGTGCAGCCGAACAGTCAGAAAAAGACGTTGAGTATAACCAAGAGTCAGAAGCAGAAATTAACCCTGAAACTCCTGATGTGAAGCAAGAAGAGGAATCCACAAATGATTGCTTAGCTGAAGATGACTTGAATGTACAGGAAAGTAGTACAGAAGCTCAAAGCATGCATGAAAATACAGGAAAGCCAGAACAAGAGTGTGCAGAAAATGAGTTGGTTGTGGATTTCCCTATGGAAGGCTTAGATTCTCCTATAAAGTTGGTCAATGGCCTTGATAACCTATCTTTGAAAGCTGAGGGTGATGAAAACGAGGAAGATCTTGCCAGTGACTTTTCAAAGCTACATCTGGGTACCAATGCTGAATCTGTCTTGAGTACCTTAGATGACCTTCAGACTGTTCCCACCAAGGCACGTGCATTATCAGCAGAAGATTCGGAAACAGCATTTTGTACTCTAGCAAACAGAGAAGATCTAAACCTGGAAGAAGGTTCAGTCCAGTACTGCTTGTATCAGTTTACCCGTAATGAAAAACTTACTGAGACCAATAAACTACTCTGTGATGTATGTACACAAATGCATTATGGACCAAAGAAGAACATAAAAAGTATGACAAATTGCCTCCTAAAAGAAAACTTAAAATCTGCTGCTTGGGTGGGTGACGAGGTGGGGGAGTGCGGGGAAGTGGAAGTCCATGAAGTGGTGCTTGTGTAATTTTCACTTGGATGAATTCAACTGGTATTCAGTGGTTAGGTTCGGAGAACCTTATTTGCACAGATTAATAGAAGTTCTTAACTGATCATAACTCTAGCTTTGCAGGGTTGAGTAGGGAATACCTCAGGAGTGAAAGAATGAGCAGAGAGGAGTGGCTTTGGGTTTGTGGTAAGAGAACGGACATTGCAATTTAAAGCTTAATGATGTGGATGAATGTAGGGAGTAGCTGTTTGGGAGGTGACTTTCCTGTTCTTCCTTCAGATGTTAAAATTCTGCTGAGACAGTTGCTGGGAAGTCATGTTGGTGCTTGCCAAAAAGGCCAATAAAAGCAACATGCAATTTCTGATTATTAGTTGTCGAGAGTAAGCAAGAATTCATGCTGCTTGTGCTAATAATGGTCAGACATGATGTGGTCAGTTGCTTTTTGTGATCTGGGATCTACAAGATAGCAGTTGTACAGATCATCATTTAACATGATGTTAAAAAGGGGAATGCTTGGTTTCTCAGTTGACTTAGTAGAGAACGTTGTAAGAGGCTACATAGTGAGAATAAATGCTTGCTGTAACATTGGTGGTGTTCTTTTCTGCAGATGAAAAGAAGTATGTTTATACTAACGCCAGAAAACAGATGCTCATCTCTCTTGCTCCTCCAGTTCTGACTCTTCACTTGAAGAGGTTTCAGCAGGTACGTGCAGGCTGATATTGTAAAAATGTATATGGTATCAGTTTTGTATATGCATTATACATCTATGCACATAGTAATAGCTTAGCTTAGTGCTAACGTTAGCATATTAGGATCTGGCAGGGGAGGATGGAGGGGAAAGTTTTTCTGCTCAGTTGCACAAGGTGTCAGCCAGCCCCAGGAATTAGGACTAGTGCAACAAAGAAAAAGGAGAGTGATAGTTGTAGGGGATTCACTTCTGAGAGGAGCAGAGGGACTCATGTGTTGGGCAGACCCCTCTCACAGGGAGATGTCCTGTCTACCTGGAGCCCAGATTAGGGATGTTGCTAGGAAAACTCCTAGCCTGGTGTGTTCTATGGACTACTATCCATTACTGATCTTCCACGGAGAAGGAGGAGAAATAATGACTGGTATTGCTAGAACAATGAAAAAATACTTTAGGGCCTTGGGACAAGTGGTATGAGATTCTGGGACACAAATTATCTTCTCTTATTCCAACCGATGGCAAAGACATTGGATTAAGCAGCCAAATACAGTCTTGTAAAACATGGCTCTGTGGTTGGTGTCACCAGCATAAATTTGGGTTCTTGGACAATGGTATGATCTATACAGCACCAGGGTTGTTGACACCAAACAGGAGACACCGCTCTAGTTGATCAGGGCTAGCTGACATGGCTTTAAATGGGATGTAAAGGGAGAGGGGGGTAATGTCATCAGGCTTCCATGTGGCAAGCTGTGGGAGGGCAGATCAGTGCGTGAGCAATGGGAGACTAGTAAGGGCTCTCAACCTGCTGCCCAGAAGCAGGGGACAAAATAATGCAGTCAAAGTCGTGCAGAAATGAGCCAGATCCTCTTCAGGTAGTAGCTGCCAACGGGGAAACATTGTGGTAATCCATGTGGCAGTGGTGATATGAGGGGTAGAGATAGGTCGATAGCTACAGAGGTGTCTTGAGCATGGACAGGTCCAAGTACAGACTGAGAAAAGTGTGCTCAAAGAACAGGGTAAGAGAAAATCAGTGGGTAAGTCAGCTCCAATGGATGCACAACAGAAATCCTCTACACTAATGCAGGGAGCATGGGGAACAAGTAGGAAGAATTGCAAATACATGCAAGTCTATAGGGTTTTGATGTCATTGGCATCACTGAGACATGGTGGGATGGATCTCATGATTGGAGCATAGGGATAGATGGGTATAGGCTGCTCAGGAAGAACAGGCAGGGGAGAAAGGGAGGGGGTGTTGCCCTCTACATCAGCGATAAACTAGTGTCTACGGAGCTCAACCTGGGGACGTGCAAAGCCAAAACAGAGAGCATATGGGCAAAGGGGACATCATAGTAGGAGTCTGCTATAGACTTCCTGATCAGGAAGGTGAAGCAGATGAGGCCCTTTACAAACAAATAGAAGCTTCACACTCACAGGCCCTGGTACTCATGGGGGACTTCAACCACCCTGACATCTGTTGGAAGGACAACACAGCTAAGCACCAGCAATCTAAGAGGTTCCGGGAGTGCATTCCTCCTCCAAGTGGTAGAGGAACCCACAAGAAAAGGTTCTGTGCTGGACCTAGTCCTCACCATCAAGGAGGGGCTGGTGAGTGAAGTGAAGCTGAAGGGTAGCCTCAGCGACCATGAAATGGTATAGTTTAAGATCCTCAAGGCATCAGTGAGGGTGCACAGCAAACTCACTGCTCTGGACTTGAGAAAAGCAGACTTCATTCACTTCAGGGACCTCCTTGGCAGGGCGCCATGTTAAAAAAGCCTAGAAAGAAGGGGGGCCCAAGAAAGCTGGTCAGTGTTCAAGAATCACCTCCTCCAGACACAGGAGCAATTCATCCCAAAAAAGAGGAAGGCAGGTAAGAACACAAGGAGGCCTGCATGGATGAATGGAGAGCTCCTAGACACACTTAGATGTAAGAAGAAAGCCTACAGAGAGTGGAAGCAAGGACAGGTAACCTGGGATGAATACAAAAAGTTATCTGTGCAGCCAGAGATCAAGTTAGGAAAGCTAAAGCATAGCTAGAATTAAATCTGGCTAGGGACAGTAAGAGGAACAAGAAGAATCTCTTCAGGTATATTAGTGAGAAAAGGAGGACTAGGCAGAATGTGGGACCCTTCCAGAATGGAAATGGAGAGCTGGTGACAAGTGATATGGATAAGGCTGATGTGCTCAGTGACTTCTTTGCCTCAGTCTTCAGCAGCAAGGGTTCCAACCACAGTGTCAAAGACCCAGAGGGCAAAAGGACTGGGGGAAGTAACATCTGCCTACCATAACTGAAGATCATGTTCATGAGCACCTAAGGAATCTGAATGTGCACTAGTCCACGGGGCTGATGAGATCCACCCACAGGTCCTGAGGGAACTGGCAGATGAAGTTGCCAAGCCACTGTCCATTGCATTTGAAAGGTCATGGCAGACTGGTGAAGTTCCTGCTGACTGGAAAAGGGCAAACATAACACCTATCTTCAAGAAGGGGGAAAAAAGGATGAGCCCAGGAACTAGGGACCAGTCAGTCTCACCTCTGTGCCTGGCAAGATCATAGAGCAGATCCTCCTGAAGGCTCTGCTAAGACAAATGGAGAACAAAGCAGAGGTGATTGGTGGTAACCAGCATGGCTTCACCAAGGGCAAATCATACCGAACACATTTGGTGGTGTTTTATGACGAAGTCACAGCAGCAGTGGACAAGGGAAGGGCAACTGATGTCATCTACCTGGATCTGAGTAAAGCCTTTGACTCTGTCCCACATGACATCCTGGTCACCAAACTGGAAAAACAGACTTGATGGGTGGACAACTCGCTGGATAAGGAATTGGCTGGATGGTTGCACACAGAGAGTGGTGATCAACGGCACAATGTCCACCTGGAGACCAGTGACAAGTGGCATCCCTCAGGGGTCAGTGCTGGGACCAGTGCTGTTTAACATCTTTGTCAGTGACATGGACAGAGGAATAGAGTGCAGCTTCAGCAAGTTTGCAGATGACCTCAGCAAGTTTGCAGATGACACCAAGCTGTGTAGCACAGTCAACTTGCTAGAGGGCAGGGATGCCATCCAGAGGGACCTGGAGAGTTGAGCCCAGGCCAACCCCATGAAATTCAACAAGGCCAAATGTAATGTCCAGCACCTGTGTCTGCACAAGCCCAAACACAAATCCAAGCTGGGTGGTGAGTGGCTGGAGAGCAGCCCTGAGGAAAAGGACCTGAGGGCCTGGGTTGACAAAAAGCTCAACAAGAGCCAGCAGTGTGCACATGCGGCCCAGACAGCAACTGCGTGCTGGGCTGCATCAAGAGCAGTGTGGCCAGCAGGGCAAGGGAGGGGGTTCTCCCCCTTTACTCTGCTCTTGTCAGACCCCACCTGGAGTACTGTGTGCAGTTCTGGAGCCCCCAGCACAAGAAGGACTTGGAAGTGTCGGAGTGAGTCCAGAGGAGGGCCACGAAGATGATCAGAGGGCTGGAGCACCTCTGCTATGGGGACAGGCTACAAGAGTTGGGGGTCTTCAGCCTGGCCAAGAGAAGGCTTCAAGGAGACCTTCAGTATCTGAAGGAGACCTACAGGAATGCTGGGGAGGGACTATTTACAAGGTCATGTAATGACAGGAAAAGGAATAATGGGTTTAAACTGGCAGAGGGGAGATTTAAACTAGATCCTCCCTCTCTGGAGGTGTTCAAGGCCAGGTTGGATGAGGCCTTAAGTAATCTGTTCCAGTGGAAGATTTCCCTGCCTATAGCAGAGGGTTGGAACTAGACAGTCTTTGAAGTTCCTTCCAACCTAAACCATTATATGATGTTTTCACTTTCCATAACACTGTTTTGATTTGTGGGTATTTTTGTTTGGTTTTGTTTGTTTGTTTTCCCAAGGTTTGGAAAACATTGGTGTGCAGCATTGGTTTTTGTAAGTCTTTGAGGAGTTGGGGGGTGTTTCCTTGAAAGAGTATTCCATTAGTTATCTGGAAAATATGGTCTTGTGACCTTGTTGGCAATGTATTCCCTCGCTATTGCTCTTGCTTAGTGTATTAAGCACTCTTTTAGTAAAAATTGTTTCCTTCTACTACAGCAGTTTGTGGACTCTTCAGTACAGACAGAACAGGATCCCTTACTAAATGAAGGTAGCAAAATAGGTCAGTAGAAGTCAAGAAGAAAGAATTTGGAGCTTTACTGAGGGAGGGGAAAGGGATGGATTGGAAAGCAATGCAATTTAAGTCTTATTTATAGACACTGAAGTAAAGGGTTTATCTTTTTTCCATATTGTTTGAAAATTTTTAACTTTAGGCTTATCTTTTCAAGAAAGTGAAAAGGAATGGGCATGGAAGTTGTCATTTCCCTCTATTAGATGTAAAGCTGTTCATATTTTGTTCAAAATCCTTGAAAAATAAGGGAGATGACTTTAAGCAGATGAAAAACAATTTCATAGAGAAAATGAATGTGTGTAGCCTATTCCAAGAGACTGTAACATAATTAAGGATTTAACATTTGTCATCTTGTCCTTTTTATTTTTCCAGTTCAATACTGGAAGGTTATGTGAAAAAAGTGGGAGTAGAAGTTACAACAGTTTTGACAATGTAAGATTAGATCCTTAGGCATATTACAGTATCTGAGAAGCAAGTTAGAGAAAAGTACATTAGAGTTGATTTTTTTTTTTCCTTTTACAAACATTAAGTTATCATTAGAGTGAGCTGAAGAGCAATCTGAACTTGTACTCCAATGCAGCATGTGGAGGGCATGGAGGTAATGCTGGAAAACCTTGGACTTTAAAGGAGGGGGGAAAAAAGTATGATGTTGCTTCTTCCCAGGTTTTGTGTAATGTGAAATTAATTTCTTATTGTTGAAACTTTAAACATTTAGTAAGTAGGCATGGGTTCAATATGCTACATTTTAACATTATGAGTTTTTCCTCTGCTTTCTCTAAGGGTGGATTTAATCTGCGGAAGGTTAACAAGCACGTCAAGTTTCCAGAAGTGATAGACTTGGCTCCTTTTTGTACATCTAAGTGTAAAGTAAGTGGGAAAACCATCAGGTTTCTTTTAGCCCTGTTCTAATGTGTTTCCACAGTAAAGCTGCTTAGCAGAATCTGCAGAACACTTCTCAAGCTTCAGTTATTATCTGTTGACAATCCAGGATAGCTTGCAGTTGACACTTGAGTAAGCATACTTCCAGTGATCATAGCTGTGGTGCTTACAGGAGCCTGTAAAGTCCAGCTTTCATCAGCACCGAAGTGAAGCATTTACATTCTAGCCTTCTTTAAACATTTAGACTTATGTTCTTACAGAATGTAGCTGAAGGGGAAACAAAAGTGCTGTACTCTCTCTATGGAGTTGTTGAACATAGTGGAACAATGAGGTCTGGGCACTACACTGCTTACGCTAAAATGAGAAACATGAACAACAATCTCTCTGATCTTGTCCTTCGAGGACAATCTTCTCAAGGTAAACAGTAACATATTTTACAAATTGTTTCTTACTGCAGAACAGTAACAGCAGGGGTTGCCGCAATTCCATGTAGTAACTTTTACTCCTGAATTTTCTCAGCTTTAGAAACTGAACCAGTGAAGGGGCAGTGGTTCCACATCAGTGATACCCATGTGCAAGCCGTTTCTGCAGCAAAAGTGCTGAACTCGCAAGCCTATCTCCTGTTCTATGAGCGACTGCTGTAACTCCCTGTACATGCAGTTGTCTTCAGGTGGTCTAAAAGAAGTCAGAGACTTGCAAATGTAACATGCTGGAGCTACTGTCCACAACTGCAGGAACATATTTTATGCTTCTTGGACACACTGACAAGTGGTTAACTTACACTTTTTCCAATGTTTTCACTACTTCAAATAAAATAATTTTTTTCTAAATAAGTTTTGAGCTTCTTTTGTCTTGGCACAGACAAGCAACCACTAAGTTTAGTTTCCTGCGAGTGCTATCCAGTGTAGACAGCAGCTTTTTTCACTTTAAGGGGACTAGCTATAATTTTGAACTATAATTATCCTGGCTATCATTTGTTCCACGTGTATTTTAGAACTGGGTTTCAAGCATGAGGAGTTCTTCCTTCCCACACATCTACAAGCTGAGACACATTCAGCAGCAGTTCCCTTTTTATTGTTGGTTTATGTCCAGTAGAGGAGCACCCAGGCTGCAGCCTCTCTAGGAATTTTTTTGCATGGGAACCTGGTGTTTTGGGCAGAGCTAAGAGCTCCAATCCCTCTGCTTTTTGCTACAGGCACTCCGGTGTAGCCTTTCTCCAGTAGAGGGGGGAGAAAGCTAGTCCTGCTGTGACTTGCAACTTTGAAGTTCTCAACGGCCTAGGTTTCACATAAATAAAATGTTGGCTCCTCCATGCTAGAGCAGCAGCTGCTTACATTTGGTGCATTTTTCACAGCAATCTTACTAAGAAAATGGGCTCTTGCATGTTCTTGTTGCCCTTACAGTCAGCAGCACTTGTGCAGCTGACTATATCAGTATGCCAATCCTTCTGAAAACTTGCTGAGTTTATTTTTCAGCCACACCAGCAACTGACTATAAAGCAAGTATTAGTTTAGCTGTTCTATGGTAACCTTATTTAGGCATAAAATAGTTCCAGCTTGATTTAGCCTTCCACTCCCTTCTGGCTGTGAAATGGAGTAGCACTGGCAAGAGTAATAAAAGGATCAATTATTGAAGGGGCTTGAGTTTCAAGTGCTGTTCTTTCAAGCTACTCTGAGACACACAAGCTGTTTACTTTCCAAGAAGAATCTTAACAGGGGGCTTCAGCTGAAAGATTCCAGTGCTCTGTATCATGCTAGCTATTGCTGCTCGGTGTTTATTTTTAAGGCCATTAGAATGAGATGCAGCTCACTACTGTCAGGCTGACATTTTGGGAGCATGGAGACTTGTAAAGGCTGAGGATGAAATAGATGCATGTAATGAACATGAATGTAGGCGTGGACTGCAGCCCTGCTGCCATACTCATTTCAACACTCATTTGACTTCTAATGCTCAATTATTGGGCAAGAAGCACAATGAACAACACAGAACTGCAACAATTATAGATTACACATTCCTGGAGTTAAGTTCCCTGCAGCAAACTCATGGTCAGCTTCTCTTATCCACTGTACTGGGTAAAGATGTGGCCTCTGAGGAGAGGCTGGGGCAGTTAGCTTCAGCTGACCCACAGCAAGGCACAGCTGAGCCCCCACAGCCAGGATGGCAGTGCCTCGGGGAAAGCATGTGTAAGGAGGGGTAAACACTGCCCAGCAGTGAATGGCAAGTGTGAGAAACAGCCCTGGCAAGGACAAACTCCAGGCACCCCCACAAGGATCTCCAGCAGCAACCACCCTGGAAGCACATTTTTTCCCTTACAGCACGTGAAGAGCACCATGCTAGACCTCCACTGTGGCTGGGGAGATGCCCTGGGCTAGAGCAGCTGGCTGTGGGCCTTGGAGGAAGATGGCACCCTGAAGAAAGGAACACACTGGAGCAGGATTTCCAGCCAGAAACTGCAACCCATGGAGTATCAGACAGAAGTAGCTGAAATTCCTGATGGACTGTAACCCATAGAGGATCCCCACGCTGAAATGGAAACACTTCAAAAAGGGCTGGAAGGGGGTGATGGGAAGGAGCATCAGGAAAGAGGTATTAGGGACTGTTCATTCATCTCCCACCCCACCTGGGGTGCATAGGGGGAAGATGCAAATCAAAGGAGTAAAGGTGTACAGCTGAGCACAGAAAGAAGAGGTGAACAGGAACATTGTTTTGCTCTTGTTTCTCACTCTCCAACTCTAATTTTAATTGGTAATGAATTAATGTTCCACATGATGGATCTGTTCTGCCTGAGACACTAATTTGTAAGTGATTGATCTCTCCTGCCTTTGCCTCAGCCTATGAGGTTTTTGTATTGATTTTCTGCTTCTGTCCTAGTGACAGAGTGGCATCTGGCAGCCAGTCAAGGTCAGCTCACCCTACCTCCACCCCCATCCTCACACATGCACCTGCATAATCACAAACTGGGAACAACCACAGCGCATTAGGTCCAAATAAAACAACAGTTAACATTTTACCAGCAAGTATGTTTATTGAAGTGTTTCAATTTCTGCACTCCAGTGGACACAGTTCATAACTTAAAGGCAATAGAACAAAACATCTTGCCAGGTTCAACTGGAATATTAAAAAAACTCACATCATCATGTCACTTAGGAAGTACAGTTACATTGTTCAGTCATTTTGGTCTTCATCCCAGTCCTTCTTCCCCGATGGAGGTTTAGGGCCACCAGCTGGTTTTGCCATAATGATCTTGAAGATAATAGGGAAGCGGAAAAAGATAAGGTTAGAATGACTCTTACCTCAGATTTACAACCATATGATGTCAGCTGCTAACACTGATTAAATTCATGCAGTTTCCCTAGTCTTCAATCTAATGTGATAAATATTATTATCCACCTAATTGAGATATACACAACTTTCTTTTTTTTTTCTTGGAAATGACAGAAGCTGAGCTTTGATATACCAAAAAAACCCAACAAACCTTTTAACCTCATTTTTGCATGCAAATTAATACTTCAATCTTCAGTTAGTCTACAGAAAGTGAGTGCTTAAATAAGCTAACTAGTGACTGGTTTACAGGATGCACACTACAGAAAACAGAATTGTCAGAGCTGTTATTCTGAATTAGTCTAAACACCACACTTATAAAGCATATCAGAGGCTCATTTTCTGCACTTGCTAAAGTGGTAAGTAAGGTAAAACAAAAACTGTGTTTTGTCATCCCTCCAGTGAACATTTATAAGTAAAATTCATTTGCAGAAATACAAAACATAGCAATCAGCACACACAAGGCAGCCATGTTAACGTGTCCTCAGGAAAAGATACCATCTGCCATGTGCTTGTCATTATATTCATGCATGCTGTCTTACACACAGGTACCTCTCTGCTAGAGAAACAGAGCTTACTGCATACTATTTTTCAGGCTCATCTTTCCAGTCATCCTTATCCCAATGTCCTTGTTGCTTAGGGGCTTTTGGACCGCCTGCTGGTTTTGCCATAATAATCTACAGGAATTTTACATGCAAAGTGTTTTTGATAGTTCCACAGAATATATCAAGAAGGTTTTTGTCATTGACCAACTTCTTTTGGAAAACACTTCCACGTTAAAAATCTCATCTCTATCTCATATATATGAGGTAAGGTTTCTTGTGTTAAACCTTGTTCCCACAGAAGTAATGGTTAACTTTCCAGATACAAGTATCAGATCTTAAAAAAACACATTAAGAGCTCTCCCACGAAAGCAGCAGCATTGCAATGTTACAAATTATGAGCTCTTGAAAAAACAGCTTCCTGGCTTTCCGAAATAAACAAATCATGTTTTCAAGTATCATATTTTTATGCCTTGCATTACAAGAAGATTCACAATATTTTGGGTTCATGCCCTGCACAAAGTTAAGGGTTTCTATTTTCAGCACCCAAGTTACTTGCAAGCTTACCTGATCTACCCTTAGGACAGTGACTGCTGCATTTGTAGCTAGCTTGATACCCCAGGATTTTCCAAGGTATGTGTCTAGTACACCAGCTTCCAACATGTCCTTCACAGCTGCAGCTTCAGCCTACCAGACAGGAGGAAAAAATTTATTGGGCTTTCAAGGTTATGGGTTTAAAACAAGTCATGACTTTTCTGCTCTCATCTTCTCTCTTCAGAAAATTTTCATTCCTAATCTATTAGCAGGATGACAAAATAAGTAATTACTAAAGACTTCCTCTCTATCACATTACTTAGCATCTTACTTTACCTTCTACATACTACACTGATTTTAACAGCTTGCTGATGGAAGAAACACTTCAGCATTACAATTCTAAGATATTATTCTTCTATGCTGCATAACACAGTATCATGAGAGACTATTTACCTCAATATCAAAGCCAACATTTTTGTTCCCCTCCTGATGCACAGCATAAAGTTTGGAGATGACCTCATTAGCCTTTACTCCAGAGTTTTCTGCCAGTGCTCGAGGAATGGCTTCAAATGCCTCAGCAAACTTCTTGATGGCATACTGATCAAGCCCAGGGCAAGTCTAAAGTGAAGTTGAAAACACGTCAGCATTTCAAAAACCCTAACATAGGGAGGCATAAATCAATTCAAATGTGGGGTAAATAAGTATTAATACCATTTTATAGCAAATTATATGTATGTATGTATGTATTTTTAAGGTCAAATATGTATTTAAATACCTATGTGTGTGTGCATTTGCATAAAACAAACATCAAAAAGCCCATTTTCTGTACCTCTCCATAAGATGTTATCTGCTTGGCTAATTCAATCTCTGTTGCACCACCTCCAGGAACAAGACGTTTATCCTGTGAACAGACCATCCCAAAATTCAAAGATTTGCTTTAAGTATCATATTAATTTTTAATAATTTATATACCTCATAAAAAATGCAACAGAATTTCATCCTACAGAGACTTATCAAGAACCAGCTTCACAACAAACATGCATAGTAAGAGAAATTTAACAGAATGTACTAATTCTTTCTAATGTTCATTAAGAAAAATAGCTCCTTTCATAAAAAGCAAAGTAATAATGCAGCGGATTTTGTCTCTGGGATTTTAGCATGTTTTTGTTCATTTGTTTTTACAAGAGTAAATTCAACTCCTGGCTAACTTGTAATAGAATTCGTAGATTTCCCAATCTTTGCCATTTACATGTTGGGAAGTGACATGTGGAAAACCAATGTACTGTATACTAGGTCTACTATATCACAAGGCGATGGGAGTTTTTGACTAGGTTTGTTTTGTTTGTGGGGTGGGATTTTGTTTGGATTCTTTTGTTCTTCTTTGTGAGGTTTTGGGTGGGTTGTTTGTTTTTTTAATTAAGCATTTTGCATATCCTTTGGCAAAGGAGCATTCACTGCAGAACTCCCAGTCTTTCAAACAATAGTAATTATCATGAATCTGAAGTTAGGACAAGTCCTGGAGACAATTGTAGAAAGTCTGTGGCTGTTTCCATACTCTAAACCAATGTGCCTATCTTGTTATCTACAGGACATTAGCAGAAGATAACCATTTTTTGCATGCCAACTTCCTTTCATATTTAAATTTTAAAAAAAGAAAGAAAATAGGAAAGAATATTCAAGTCCACAGAAAAAAAAAAGGAAGATCTGAGTTCTTCCATCTAAAAAGCCTATCTATAGAACATCAAAGAAGCATATCTTACCACCCATGAACTATAGTCTGCAACATGTCAGTTCTTTCTGATGATCCCCAGTGACAGAACAAGCTATCTAGTTGGGTTTTTTTGTACCTGGCTTCTAAGGAACATTACAAAACAAGCAATAGTCAAGGAACTATTAGGGAAGAAGAAACTACACTATGAGGGAAACTAATAATCAAGAACTACTAGGGGAACAGTCAAGAAAGAAGTGATTACCGTTAGAAAGTGCTAAAACTAATCTATCTTCAAGAACTCACTCATTACCAGAAAACTGAGTGCTGTACCTGCAGAGTACCAACTTCTAAGTACATTGCTTTTATGAGGATGTCTCTGCACAGCCTTCTACATCTCAGCACTAGGAGCCTTCCTGGGGTGTAGACAAGCTGGTAATGTAAATATCTGCTACAGCCTTTGTAGCAAATGAACACAAAGCCAAGTTGAATCTTGCCTCAAAATGATCCATAGCTCAGTTTTTAAAACTGAAGCGCTCTGGTTACTTACTCTCGTGAGTACTTTGAAAGTATTTACACCATCATCCACTGCTCTTTCTACATCATCCATCAGATTGTCTGTAGATCCACGGATGAGTATAGTGGAAATGGCACCATCCTCCTTTTCTGTTCAGACAGATATGTGCATCAGTGAGTGAAGCTTGTCAGATGTAAAACATAAACGCTCATACTTCTAGAACAGTAACATTAGGAGTTCCACAGAACATACATACCATGCTTAAACACCACAACTTGCGTATCCCCAACCTCTGATAAATATACACTGTCACAGTGACCCATTTCTTCTAGAGTAGGGGGAGTCTGGAAAGAAAAACAAGAGTTAAAAGGTCAACTCACTCATCACTTCTAACCCTTCTGCACCTCATTTGAGAAGTACATACCAGTCTGGGTAGGGCTGTTGCACCAACAGTTTTGCACAGTCTTCTCAGATCCCACTTTGAGTTCAACCTTTACAACAAAACAAAAATAAAAAACAGGCTTTCTAATAACAAGTTTCCAGAACAAATGTTACAACATACAAGTATTATCATCAGTTGGCAGTGTTTCATAAACCAGTAACATCTAACAAAATGTACTGCAGTAAGTTATAAAATCCATTTGTCTATTTTTTGGAGCTATTTTCAAGGATGCTATCCAAAGACTATGTTCTAATTTTAAAACAAGTAACTTTACCAAAAACATGGAAATTATCTTCTAACACATAAGACCTGAACTCATCTTTACAAGTGAGTAAAGATTATTGTAGGAAGGAGATTACAGGATCATCTCTTACTTCCTGAAATCCAAGCTTCTGGATAATTACAATAAAAGTGACAGCTTTTGAAAAAGGACCACTTATTTTTGTGAGATGCAAGAGCTGCTGTTAATAGCTTGACTTGACTTTACATAATGTGCCTTTGAGGCCACATCCCTCTGTACTAGATCCATGAACTTTGATATTCTTGAGTTCAGTTGCGCTGTAAAGGCACTTACAGCAGAACAACAGTACCACAAGTTATGTTCAATCGCTGTACAGAGGTGAAATATTATAAAGAAACATAAGCTATGAAATAACCAAATAGTAGCTCAGATCTTAAACCACTAGAAAACCAAATAGTCTGCAGTATCTTCTAATTTGAGAGACAAGAAACAACATGGCAAGTACATTTCATAACTCTAGTATATCAGATGTTTTTATGCTCTTCTAGTACTTACCGTACCAACATAAGATTGTATTTGTTGGCATAATGAAGTGCCATGTCTGCCACTTTGCCACCTGTTACTACTACATTTGCACCACTGTCAGCAATAGCTTTGACTTGCAAATCCATTAGATTTTCTTCTCCCTTACTGAAATTCATCAATTCTTCAGCATTTTTTATAAGTACAGTGCCCTAGTAAAACACACACATACATTGTTATCAATTCAACATTACATACCTAAAAATTTTTGACAAACCATTCTGTCTCCCAATCTATCCATAAACCTCAAGTCATCCTGGTTTAGAACACTGATGCCCTTCCCAAGCAATGGAGTAAAGCAACTTGAAAAAGGGCAGTTCTAGCATTTCTAGACAACTTTTAAGATTCAAACATTCTATCACATTGTTTGGCTAAAAGAACTCAAAAAAAAGAACTCCACAACCCCAAAACTCTGTAAAGCAATATTACATTCAGACATTTTCTATGAACTTTTTAAACCAGTGAATTCAATATTAACAAAAACATCTCAATCATCAACTGTCAAGAATATTTATAGTTAAGTCTGAAAATAAGAGCACATAAGCATAAATAGATATCTAACTTATTTTGAGCTTCTACATACCTTAGTTTCAGTTATCATACCATCAAAAGGGCAGGAATACACAGCTATTTTTGCATCTTTGACAGAAGTAACATCTCCTTCAGTTTCTTTTTTAAAAACCATGCCATGCAGTACTGAGGAAGCAGAAATACCAGCACCCTGAAAGGAAAGAAATTGAATCATTATCATTCATCACTTATTGTCAGAAAGCTGCACTACTCTTTAGTAAAAGCAGTCCTTACATTCATTTGAATGTAGCAACTTCTTTTTTCACTGCAACACAAATAAAATAAGGTTTAAGCTGATTTAACAATAATGCTTTATTTTCAGGTTCCCATTTTAAGATTAGCTAGTGGTTCGGATTAAAGCCTGTGACACTGATTTTCTGTGCTGAACTTGTTATGTATTTATTAGCAGGGAACACAGAGGAAAATTAATACTAGATATAAACTTGTTCCAATTCTACATACCACACTGAGGCCTCATGTCCCACTGACAGAAGGAATGCAAGATTAGACCAGCCTGCACCTTAGGCTAATTTTGTGACTGCTTCTACAACAAAGATGCAATAAACAGCCCTGTGTGTAATTAAGGTAATGTATCTGGTTTAGTATGAACTTCCAATATTAATGACTATTCTATCTGGAAGCTGCTACTGGGCACTAAACAAGGAATGCAAACATCAATTACCAAAACTTATTATGTGTGCCGCAACACAATAGAAGTTGGACTACAAAAGGCACTTCTGAAGTTCAAAGACCTAAAAATTAAGCTGTTTACCTTAATGGTACAGTAAAGCTAATTACTTCCAACTTACCACAATTTTACACACTCTGATATTATCAACGTTGAAATGACCAGAATCAGGAAGAATAGAAACTGGCATGGGAAAAAAGAGAGAGGAGAAAAAATAAAATAATTGAGAAGGAAAAACTGGTATTGCTTACTGAAGCAAGTAGAACAATGACATCATGAATAATGCCTGGAGTTTTTTCTAAAGTACTACAATTCAATGGTTTGAGCTGTCTGCCCAGATTTAAAGCAACTATAACCTGCTAATAATCTGCACCAGCAATCAGGATGCTTAGTTAATTCAGTTCAAATATCCATTTACACATGAACATTCAAAAGTGAAGTCTGACCCAGAATATTTTGAAAAAATAAACTAGACATGAAAGTTTTTTTCTTGGAAATCTAAAGGGAGAAAACAACACCATTACTGCCTTGCTTTCATGTTTCAGTGTCTGAAACCAGCAACAATTTATCTGAAGCGTAATACAGCTTCCTATTGATAAAAAACAAGAAATACCAATTTCTGCTTTAAAGATACTAGAAAAGTATTTCTATAAATCTTTAGTAGAGGACACAGACCTTTTCTGAGCCACAGTGACAATGAAGAGTTTGACATGAGAATGCAACTTACACTCATTTCAGAGGCTAAAGCGTTCTATCCAGTTCAACCTGATAAACTAACCAAACCTTTTATGTACAGACATCTGTAATGATCATAGCCTAACCTATGCAGTTTTTCAGGTGCTTTTTTTCTTTCAGATGCATATACTCATCTCTTCTTGTCCACTTACCACAGGCCTGAGCAATAAGCTTTGCCAAGAAATGTTCATTTCCATATTGTTTGCTCATGACTGAAGTGTGCAACAAGGATGCCACTTCTTCAACATCTCGAAGGTTCTTTGCAGAACAGCACACCAAGTCTGGAAGAATTTCTAGAGCTTTCTTGCAAGCCTTTTCATATCCTTCAATCACCTGTGCAGGAAACAACAAATATTTACTACATCACTTTAATATGCATTCATACTGCTTTTACCTTCTCTTCAAAGGGTCAGAGTTTAAAACACAAAATCTTATAAGGGAAGAATGTAAATACAAGCAGAAAGTATCTACCCTTCTTCATACATCTCTATCTAAAAAATGAGTTCAGCAAGAAATACATGACTCTCAATATTATGACACAAAAAGGCTAACCAACAGCAATCTGAATTCAAACTATGTGAATTTTAGTAATAATATAACTTGCCTCTGTGACCGATAGCCCCATTCTCAGGAGGTCTTCTGCTAACTCCAGGAGAACTCCAGCAAAAACAAGAACAAAGTTTGTTCCATCTCCAACTTCTTGCTCTTGCATGTGGGAAGCCATCACAAGCATTTTTGCAGCAGGATGCTGGACCTTAAAAAGAAGTTACACGTTTTAATTACCAACATCCCACCTAGAACGCAATTCCAGGATTTCCTGTGGTAGAGATTTATCTAATACAAATATGAATTTGA
This sequence comes from Psilopogon haemacephalus, assembly GCA_013396835.1. Taxonomy (NCBI): domain Eukaryota; kingdom Metazoa; phylum Chordata; class Aves; order Piciformes; family Megalaimidae; genus Psilopogon; species Psilopogon haemacephalus. Next base: position 85,709 of record VWZI01020038.1, read on the forward strand.
TACTAAAAGAAAAAAAAATTAGGACAGGTGAGTCTTTCTAGATTTTCACTGTATTCACAGGAGAAGGATGCTGTAACCCTCAGGATCTTAAATCTGTTTAATGTGTTGTAAGCAGACAAGAGAACACTGCAGCCACCAAAACCGTGAGAATAACACAAAAGCTGTTTCATTCAGAACTTTCCAAATGCTTTATTGTCCTCGACATACCTTCCCTTAAATCTATATTGGTTTGAAGAAAAAAAAAGTAGGCAACTATTAAGCATCTTCTTCAACTACTTAACTTTCAAAAAGAGATCTATTTGCCACTGTGGATATAGTATGCTAACTTCACTCAACTCCAATGAAAAGTTATTTTAAAAATTGCCTATGTAAATCATCTGACAAGGTTACATGTATTTTCTTATTAATATTCAAAACTGTAGCCCATGAATAAAAACACTGGTTCACAACTGACAACTTCTAAAGCAAGAATACTTACTTCTAGTTCTCTCAAGATAGTAGCAGCATCATTTGTAACAAAAAGCTTCTCCAGATGATTGATAACCATTTTGTTCATTCCTAAAGGAGGAAAAAAATATTACAACATCATTCATTAGTCAAACAGACACTGTTTCATGACTTCCAGGTAAATCTTGTAATATTAGCCATATTTATAATTTAAGAATCTAAAAGACTTTTGTGAACTAACACCTGGGAGTGTGTTACATTAAGAAGAAATCAGTAATTTCTAAATAAGCAGTTTTATTTTCAGAAATAACAGTACACCATTTAATTACTCAATACAGGATATCACCTTTTGTTTTGATGTATCTGACCAGATGTGACATGGTTGCATTCATTATGACTTTCTACCATATTATTGTTCTTCCTCTAACTTTTCTAGGTCTGTTCTATAGCAGTAAGACAGCAAAAATGACACAGCTACTGGTACAAAATCTTGGTAAAGGCAGGTGTATTGTGCATAACTCAAGAGCTAACCAAAGCCTAAGTTGTACAGACAGAAATGCTATATTCAGAGTTCCAGAGCAAGTCCAATGGATTTCCTCAAAAAAGCAAACAGTTGAGTCTTTGGCAAAGTAAGTTGAGCCTTCAAACCTAACACTTTGCCCAAAAATACTACAATAATTTTAGGATTTACTTACCATTTGGTCCATAAGCTGTGCGAGTGGTTTGAGCAAGTTCTTTGCATGCCTGGATGTTCCTATAGACAGCTTCCTCTAGTCCTGAATAATGCTAAAAATAGAAACATTCTGCTTAGAATGAGGCTTTCTAACAAAAAGTATAGCAATTAATCTCTCTCATCAAAATAGCAATGATGTACTGACTCCATGAAAGCTTTAGAATAATTCAGATACGACACTGGAATGGACACTAAACCTTACTCAAAGACAGTGAGACAAGAATTAATGTGTGCCCCATCTCAACTAGACAGCTTGGCATACATCGTAAGGTTCCAAATAGAAAATCTGAATAATAATTTTTAATATAGCTTGCATCTTTTACGTGGTATGCCAAAAGGAAACAGAAAATCAGAAACAGCATACCGGGAAGGAGCAAGGGATTTTAAACATATGGTCTTCTACACACTTCTTTATTCACAATTCTGTTATTCCACAAGAAATCATTTAATTCAGTTTTACGTTCAAGCATGTGTGGTTTGAAGACCCAAAAGCAGAACAATTCATAAAATATTCAAGCTTGAGAAGCTGATTAGACTGGATTCAGTTTGGAAGTCTTAAGAAAAGGAAGGATACCCATGGAGAACCTCAAGAAAGAACAAGGCACGATGCATGTTGTGGGCTGTGAGAGAGAGTAACTCCAACGGTATTACATCCTAAATAAAAACCAAACTTCTCAGAATGCAAGCTGCCTCCTCGTTTTGTTAAAAGACAGCTCTTGCTTTTGTGGCCTTGAATTCTTTATTACAGAACCAAAATTTAGGCCACTTTTTTTGTGCTATTGACATATGTCATTCTTTATCTCCCAGGAAGGCTGTGGGGAAAGGGAAGGGGGGAAGAAATCAAACCAGAGGGCTTTCTGAATTACTAACTTCACTGTCCTTTCATTAAGAACTTGCAGTCAAACCTTTTCCTTCTTTCTTAAAAAAAACAAAACAAAATAAAAACAAACTCTTCACTCTCTGTCCACTTTATCAAACACCGCTTCTGCTCTGTCAGGCACAGAGGCACGAATACACAGAAGATATAATATTCTACTACAATACTGACAAATGTATTTTGTCTTATGGACAAATAAGAGCGCCACAGAATGTACAAAATGAAGCAAGACACGTCTAAAATGCTAAAAACTATAGGGTGTGGTGGAATTGTAGTGGCCACCGTTTATAAAAGCTCTCCAAACAAGGCCCCTTCCCGACAAGGCTTTAACAGCGAAAGCACACGAGCCAGGCACACAACCCAGCAGAGCGCCCCCGAGGCGGAGAGTATCAGAGGCCGCGCCTCTGGGCGCGGGGATGCGGCCGCGACAGAGCTTTCTCGAAGGCCGCGTGCGCTAGGCGCCGCCCTCCTCTCTCCGCCACCAGGTACCCGCACGATGAACGGCAGCGCGGGACAGGCCCCGCACCCGCCATGCCACGGCCGCCGAGGGGCCACAGCCTCCTCGCCCGGCGCGTGGAGCCGCCGGGCTCCACCGGCCTTCTAGAGCTTTCCCCGCGCCGCCATGCTCAGACCTAACGCCCACTCCATCCATCCTCCCGAGAGAACAGCGCTCGCCCGGCGGAGCTCTCACCTTCGCTCCCTCCTTGAGCATCTGGGCGAAGCCCGGGGCCTTAGGGACGTGCAGTGCCATCTCTGCTCCCCTCCGTTCCTCCAGACAGTGCGGCGCGCTAGGGACGACGGGAGAAAGAGAGCACGTCGGCGCGGTGGGACAACCGAGCTGTCGGCAGGCAGAACGAGTTGCGCCCAGGGAAGGTCGATGGCGGGGTGGGTCGCTGGGAGCTGCTGAGCAGTCTCAGGCCCCGCCGTGCCTGGCTTGTGTTTTCTGCTGCTCGTAGGGACTGCCGGTGGGTGGTGCTCAGACCTCAGCTTTCAGCACCGGCGGAGCTCTGCGTCTCTGAGGGGTTTCCTAAAAGGCGCATCCCTCCCGGCTGAGCCCACCTAGCCGACAGCCTGGCTGCTGAAGAAAGGCTGTTAGGTGTCTAGAAGAGAAAGAGCACTGATAAGAAGTGCAGTATTTAAAGACTGATAACTTGAGGGGTGATTGGCTTTTCTTCTGACTATGCGTTTTGTTTTAGGTAAACAAAGGTTTACCTAAAAAAAAGTGGTTCGTCTCACTTTTACAGTGTATATATAACATTTATGTCATTTACTTAAAAAACAGGTTCGTGTTTTTTTTCCTGAAATAGGCAAGATAGCATTGCTTGGTTCGTTGCCCTGTACGATAGACAGCTCGCTGTCTCTTTCTGTCAGGGGTGCTGAGTGATGCCATTCTTTCTTACGAATCATCGTGCATGTAATAAAGTGGTGTCCCCTATTGCGGCAGTGGATGATGTTGACTCCTTCAGAGACTTTCTTACGCGGTCAGGTTCAGTGTGCTGCCCCAGGGCTGCTCCTCTGAGCCTTTATTGCTACTGGCGGCAAAAACTGGTCATGAAATCTTGCAGACTCCAGTTGAGTATTTTGTGTGGTGCATACCTGACTTGTTCACGTGGCAGCAAAATGTACCGATAGGAAGACATCTGTAGATTCCTCATTATCCAGGGTAATCTCAGGTAATATGCATGCTACAGGACACACTGAAGAATGCTTTGGGAGCTGTCCTTGACATCTCTACAAGTAGCTGAGGTCCAGCCAGGAGGCAGTGGAGGTATTTCTGTATGAAGCTCTTCAGGTTTGATAAGTTTTAGTAACTTTGCTTTTCTGCCACACAAACATACTGTTCTGAGATGAGAACTCCAAGGCCTTAGCAGAAGCAATGCTGCTGTGTGTAGGCTACGTAGTAATTGAGCCTCTAATGATGCACCTCTACAGCACAGGTAACCCACGTGCAAGGTTAATTTAATCACTAGATACATGTTGCTCAAGCAACCTCAAGAGATTTAGTTTAGTCATAATTTAATTCTAAAAATTCAATCAGTTTTAACTTGCAAAATATCATGGCAGTGTAAAAAAAAAGAGTAGTGGTAGAAAGCAAAAATACACAGAGACCCCGTTAATTAACTTCCAGAAGTCTATGCAGCTATGCTAGAAGTACTGAAGAGGCACATTCTACTTGAAGAAGAGGGAACCTACTCAGCCCTAACTATCATGACCAAAGAGTGTGGCCACTTCCAAGAGGAAATGCTGGGGTTTGGCATAGGGGACATAGCTGCATTTATCCCCTCCCCTCCTCTCTTCCAATGTATCTGCACTACAGTGCAGCTAGGAAAGAAGGAAATGCCCATCCTGTTCTACAGCAAAGATAGCAGAAACTGCATTTTATAAAGTAACTTCTGTTATCTATTGTTAGACATGGAGATCAGAGGAGGCACTTACTCCTACACCAGTGCAAGAGACTTCATAGTTATGAGCATGAGGTCACGGGCATTATATCAGTAGTTGAATGCATCCTAGTCAGAGACATTCATTTTAAGGCAGGGGTGCAAGATGGTTCAAGTGGTTAGGCTGCTGATCAGTGACTGCAACGTTTGTTTCAGCTCTGTGACTCATACCCTGCATGACCTCAGCCAAGTCTCTTGTGATTCATTGACACTTAAAAGTTTTACCATTTTTTTTTACCATACATTTTTACATTCTCCATGCCATTGTCTAGATGTAGCTACCTCATTTTCACATTCCAAATAGGGAATAGCTTAGTTAACTGATGAAATGGTTTTCTGGAAACTTGGAGTCGTCAGCCAGGAAGTCCATGTATCTTCTCCTGTAGAATCCTATCACTTGCCTAGCTGGATTGCCAACCAGTGCTTAAATTATGATGCCCCAAACAGCATTCATTTGTATTAAAAAATGTTTCTGAGCTGACTGGTATACATAGATATTATTCTCCTTCTTGATTTTCGCTAGAGCAACAGAAGACTCAGAAGTATGCAGAATACTAAGGAAATGGGATGTTGCTATTAAAACCAATTCATAAGTTCACACTCATAATAATTGTTCCATAAGAAGAAAGGCTGGATGTTTATACTTTTTTAAACTTCTGAACTCTGTTCTCTGAATTTTCTCTCCAAAGTGCTAGCTTTGCTTCATCAGAACCTTAGTAAATGTTAGCTCAGAAATTAAGTCAAGGTTTATTATTGCCTGGCAATTTGGAGTATTAACCTTGTGAGCATTCAATGTTCTAAGAAGGTGACATTCGGAGTCTTCAGTAATTAAAATGTTGTTATTTAATTAGTCTACCAAGTGATTATATATAGGAAATGTAGCTTGCTTAATGCTGGAATCACAGGAAAAAGCAAAGGTGGCTCATGGAGGTGAACAGTTACCATTGAAGCATTGCATGGTTCTTGTTAAATCAGCTCTGCTTGAGAAAAGTAAGCAATTTGGGGGTGAAAAACTCAACTCATTATTCAGGACTTCAACTGTTCAGTTCACTCATGTTTAAGTTTTTACAAAGTGCTGCTTTTGCTTGGAGAAGTAAATTTACCCATGTTTGTTTCTACCCATAACATAACAAAGTCATAAAGTCTGTGCTGCTTAATGATTCCACACTCCAGGTCTAGTATTTTAAGTAAGGACAGTGGCCACAAAGGCAGCCCCATCTTTGGCTGCCTGTTACACACCTGCATCCTTCTTCCCTTTCTCTCAAATCCTATCTTGTCCACTTCGACACTCATGTGACAAACCAGATTAGGGAACTGATTTGCACTAAGCCTAGCTCAGAAGAAGCCTGTCCAGCTTTCAGCTTCCTTGCTCACAACATGACTGTCCAAAATCTTGAGCTGGCACAAGGAAAGATGAAGGGAAACAAGGCAGCAGTCTCTTTCTGTGGCAGTGCTGCCTTATGCTGTCTTCAAATACTTCTAAAACTGCCTTGTGGGTAAAATACTTTTATTGAAGCTTATGCTAGCTACATTTTTAAAGCCAGACTACCACTACAGTTAAAAGATATATACATGGTTTTGATTATTAATATATACAAAATACATATATATTAATTTGTATTAAGCTATTGCTAAAACATCTTTCTGTTATAATGAGGAGTTATTTGGGACTCACTGTCTAATCCCGACTTTGACTTGGCCTTGATCTTTTTTTAGCTACTCATCTATACCATTTATACTCTGCACAAACATTGCCAGGCTAAAAGACCATCCAAAGGTCAGAGGGTTGGCTATTGGCAGTTGGCTGCTCTTTCACCAGCCAAAATCTATTAGAGTACGTGTGGAAATCCCCAGCTTATCTGTAGGCACATGTTTGTCAAATTTTAGGCTGGTGATATTTTAACAAGATCTTGGGAAGTTCATAATAAGCACAGAATAATAATTTTCATTTGCTTACTCAGTAGTGAGAACTTCAGCAATTGTAAAACAAGGGATAGAAATTTATCTGGTGAAGTTGTGAATATAATGTCTCGCTGTCTTTCTTTGACAACACTGACATCTGGCCAGTGAAAAAATGTGAGGAGCATCTCGAGGGAAGCCTGAGGACCTTACCTAGTTTGCAGAGAATTATGCTTATACTTGAATAGAATTGTAAGCCACATAGGGCTGAACATTCAGCGTGAACTGCAGCAGCAGTTACATCAGATTGTGCTCATCTCTCATGTGACATAACGAGAAAGAGCACTCTAATAAGCTGGACTACTTCCAATCAACTAAGTACTTCCTAAGTCATTGCTCTACAGCTCCCCTCATCCTGGGCTTCTCTCTCTTGCTGGTGCAGAGGACTGCAGGCTAGACAGAGCAAAATTTCCTTACCATTTGTGCATTCTTACCTCAGCGTATGCCCTTTTTGTTATAGCTAATTCAGTTAACTTGAGTCACTGGAAAGCGCTTCTGGGGATTTTAGGGGAGTATTGCCTTTGCATGGGATCAGTAGATTAAACTGCTTGAAAATACTGGCATATTAAAATAGTGATGACAGTCAACAGATGAATTAAGGGTCCAGTATGCTTGATTCTACCTGCAAAACTGGCAAGAATACAGAAGTTCCTTTGACAAGATTGGAAAGCATGGTTATCTTAGAGAGGGACTGATGCTTTTTGTGTTGCACATACACTGAAGGTATGAAATCATGGTGTGAGATTGGTATGGTACACACCGAAATATAGTTCAAGACCCTCTACTTCGTGAGAGAAAGCAACATTGTTGAAGTCTTTCTGGATCACAGGCAAGCATAAGTGGGCAAAAATTACATGTCTTTTAGATGGTGACTTCTGTTTTGCATGAGAAGGTCAAATCCAGGATCAGATAAGGACTAGAGAAATCTGTCTCATACTTTTTCCAGTTGAGGCCACAGGAGCCTGGAAACACAAGCCAACTCCTACTGGAAGCCCAGCTGTTCTTGTTGTTACCAGTACCTATGTGGAAACTTGTAGAATATCAAACTGAGGAGTGAGAGAAATAGGATTTTTAGCCTCTAATTAAAAAAGATAGAAAATAATAAAACAAGGCAATGGGCTCAACAATGAGTAGATGAAGAGTTCTGCAGAAGTAGCACCTGAATGAAGTCATGAAGAGTAAAAGAAGTAGTAACTGTCTTCAGGCTCTTGGAAACAAGCCACTACCAGACCCAGTTTGCATTTATTTCAGTTATGTAGACTAAGCATAAAATAATGTGTCTAAAAGGTAGGATTTTGAGATTGAGTGAACAATTTTATGTTAGTTGGCACCTGAGACACAGAGGTCTGTGGTCCTCTATATTCACTGTGTCATACCTTGACTTGGATACCCACTATGGAATTTTCTAAGGATAGTCTAAATCTAGATCTTCAGGACAAAGAGATTTTTCAACTTTTTAATACTTCATTTCTCTACCTAAATTATTTTAGAGACCTTGTTTAAGTAACTACAAATTTTATTTCTTATATTGTCTTCATTCTTATTTGAGGGTTAATTTTATGGGTTATTAATTGTGTGTCATCTAAATGCATGTTAAAGAATCCATTCTCCAGAGCTGAGGACAGGGGGAGTCTCCTGAATTTGACCCAGGGTTGGCAGAGCAGGGTTGCCATTGTAGAGTATGAACTACCTGGGCAACTTCTGTGTGCCACATTATTTCCTGGCCACTCAATCAGTCATCAGCTTGGTAACTGGCCTGAATCAGTGCTCACCTGTGAATCAGAAGAATTAAAAAAAACACCTTTCCAGCCCTCATTTCTGCATTGCATAAACTTCCTACCTGTAACTAAGAATCATAGCTCACAGAGTAATGCGTAGTCCTTCCTACATAATTTTTGAAGCATTTAAAGAACTGTTAATGAATAAGTGTTTTGCACATCTGCAAAGCAAAAGATGCTATATCACACTGTACAAATGAGAGAATCATGCTGTAGTGTAGTAAGGGCCAAAGGCCATGGAATGAATTTACATCAAAAGTTGGGACTATTGCATAGAACTTGTTCCAAATATTGCATTCTAAATCCCCAAAGTGTGATCTTGTGTCTGAAAAGTGGATATGTTGATATTGTCTACTGCTGTTAAGTTGAAGTCTATACCACTGTTATTTAAATTCCACAGTAGGGAAAAATAAAGTTTTATATTTATGAATAAAATAATGACAGACCATTACCAAAGTATCATTGAAGCAGTGCAGCGCAGTTTACTTCTAAGGAATAAGCAAATTGGATTTTCTAATAAACAACTTCAAAGCAGGTAATTGTGAACATCACTGATGTTGTATTAGGTACAACAAAAGAAAAGTTAATGTACTGGATGGTTATTTCATAAGAAAATCATCCTAATGTACATCTAATCAGCAGGAACTAATGTTTGTACTGTCCTATGATGATATGTAAAGCTACAGAAATAGTCCATTATTTTGTTCACTCAGGTTTTACGTATTAGCTGGGTAATTTATCTCTGGATGCATTGCAGGCTAACACAAATGTAAGCTGGGTGAGGAATGGCTTAAGAAGAGTCTCGAGGAGAAGGACTTTGGGGTGTCAGCTGATGAAAAACTCAACATGAGCTTGCAATGTGCACTTACAGCCCAGAAGAAAAACCACATCAAAAGAAGTGCGACCAGCAGGACAACGGAGGTGATTCTCCTCTGCTCTGCTCTGCTCTCATGAGACACCACCTGGAGGACTGCATGCAGTTCTAGTTCCGCCCCCTCCACCACCATAAGAAGGACATTGAATTGCTGGTGCGGGTCCAGAGGAGGGCCATTAAGATGACCAGAGAGCTGCTGCACTTCCCCTTGTGAAGAGAGGTTGAGAGAGCCGGGGCTATTCAACCTGGGCAAGAGAAGGCTCTAGGGAGACTTTATAGCAGCCTTCCAATACCTGAAGGGGGCCCACAGGAAAGCTAGGAAGGGACTTTTTACAAAGGTTTGTAGTAATAGGATGAGAAAGAAGGGATATAAGCTTGAGGAGTGCAGATTTAGACTGGATATTAGGAAGGAGTTCTTTACAGTGAGGATGGTCAGACACTGGAGCAGGTTACCCAGGAAGATTATTGATTGAAACTATATGATCTTTAAGGTCCCTTCCAACCCAAACCATTCTATGAATCTGTGAATGAGTGGGTGAAATGAGAATGAGACGATTAGGTTGAGAGAAGCAAAAGGATTTTGACAAACATGGAAATGCCAAGGTGAAGGTGGCAACACCACAGCCCTGACTCAGCAGTATCAGTCATTTCCTTGTTGGCTATCAGCCAGATTTAATTCCAGACCTGGTATTGGGATTAAAATTCTTGAAACAGTAACCAAGCAATAAAAGAATCTGTTCCCTTTTTGCTTTTGACCCAACTGTTTTTCATTGTCAGTATTACCTGTCTTACTAACTCTGCAAGCTAGGCAATCATTGCTGTAGAAAAGTAAAATTCTTACTGTTTTACACACTGATAGTGTAGATTAAGTTCCTGGTAATGATGTGTCTTATTCACTCAATAGGTAGTAGTTATTTTATTCCAGGACCATCAACAAAGTGAAAACAAAGGAACTCTTAGAATAAGTGGGATTATAGGGTTTTTCCTAGTGCTGGTGAAACATGGGTTTTATGGGTGGACCACAAAATGGATAAAGAACTGGCTTGGTGGCCACACCCAAAGAGTGGCTATCAATGGGCCCATGTCCATGTGGAGACCAGTGACAAGTGGAGTCCCTCAGGGATCAGTCCTGGGACCAGTCTTGTTCAACATCTTTGTGGGCGACATGGACAAAGGCATTGAGTGCACCCTCAGCAAGTTTGCTGATGACAGCAAGCTGTGTGGTACAGCAGACATGCTGGAGGGCAGGGATGGCATCCAGAGGGACTTGGACAGGCTGGAGAGTTGGGCACAAGCCAACCTCATGAGGTTCAACAAGGCCAAGTGCAAGGTCCTGCATCTGGGTCGAGGCAATCCCAAGCACAAATACAGGCTGGGCAGTGACTGGCTGTAGAGTAGCCCTGCGGAGAGGTACTTGAGGATGCTGGTGGATGAGAAGCTCAACATGAGCCAGCAGTGTGCACTTGCAGCCCAGAAAGGAAACCAGATCCTGGGCTGCATCAGGAGAAATGTGGCCAGCAGGTCAAGGGAGGTGATTCTCCCCCTCTACTCCACTCTGGTGAGACCCCACCTGGAGTACTGCCTCCAGTTTTGGAGCCCCTATTATTACAAGGGGGATGTGGACATGCTGGAGTGTGTCCAGAGAAGGGCCACGAGGATGATCAGAGGGCTGGAGCGCCTCTCCTATGAGGATAGACTGAAAGAGTTGGGGCTGTTCAGTCTGGAGAAGAGGAGGCTCCCAGATGACCTTATTGTGGCCTTCCAGTATCTGAAGGAAGCCTACAGAAAAGCTGGGGAGGGACTTTTCAGGCTATCAGGTAGTGACAGGACTAGGGGGAATGGAGCAAAGCTGGAGGTGGGGAGATTCAGATTGGATGTGAGGAGGAAGTTCTTCACCATTAGAGTGATGAGACCTTGGAACAGGTTGCCCAGGGAGTGGTTGAGGCCCCATCCCTGGAGGTGTTTAAGGCCAGGCTGGATGAGGCTGTGTCCAGCCTGATCTAGGGTAGGGTGTCCCTGGGCATGGCAGGGGTGTTGGAACTAGATGATCCTTGTGGTCCTTTCCAACCCTGACTGATTCTATGATTCTATGTCATTGATGGATGCTTGAGACTGCAGCCCTGTGTTTCATACTTCTCATGTGAAATGGACAGTTACCAGACATGGAGATCTAACTGTCCATCCTAAAGGAAAGACATTCAAGGTATGATGAATCTTCACACACAGATAGAGATGATTTTTTTTTTTTTTTGGCAAGTTGAGAATTTTAAACATTTTTATCAGGACTCTGTAATTCAAGTTATTTAAAGACCAGTACTCCCTGCAGCCGCACTGTGAAGGTGACATTTCTGTCACTCTCACATGAGAATCAGTATTTAAAGAGCAGAACAAGAGAGACAACAACCTGTGTATAGTTCAAGATGTTAAATCAACTATGTAGTGTTGCTAACAGAGCTTTGGAAAAGGGGAAAAAAATATTCACTGCAGATCTAGTTTGGAGATTTTATTTTGTTCTTGGATTATTGTGGATGACTACATGAAAAAATATAGTAAAATCAAACCAAGGATGTCCTTAGGGGCTTGCATGAATGTGGTACGGAGAATCCAGATTGTTTTTTGACAAAAAATGCTGTAGCAAAGGCAATTTCTTAAAGTGATTAAGGAGTTTTACATTCCTATGCTATACTGGTGAACAGTCAGTGTGCACATTTGGTCCAGACAGTCAACTGTGTCCTGGGCTGCATTAAGAGCAGCCTGGCCAGCAGGGCAAGGGAGGTGATTCTCCCCCTTTACTCTGCTATTGTCAGACCCCACCTGGAGTTCTGTGTGCAGTTCTGGAGCCCCCAGCACAAGAAGGACATGGAACTGCTGGAGAGAGTCCAGAGGAGGGCCACAAAGATGAGCAGAGGGCTGGAGCACCTCTGCTGTGAGGACAGGCTGAGAGAGTTGGGGCTTTTCAGTCTGGAGAAGAGAAGGCTTTGAGGAGACCTCATAGTACCCTTCCAGTATCTGAAGGGGGCCTACAGGAGGGCTGGAGAGGGACTGTTCTCAAGGTCTTGTTATGACAGGATGAGGGGGAATGGGTTTAAACTGGCAGAAGAGAGATTTAAACGGGATGTTAGAACGAAGTTCTTTACAGTGGGGGTGGTGAGACACTGGAACAGATTGCCCAGGGAGGTTGTGGCTGCTCTCTCCCTGGGGGTGTTCAAGGCCAGGTTGGATGAGGCCTTGAGTGACCTGTTCTAATGGGAGGTGTCCCTGCCTATGGTGGGGGGTTGGAACTAGATGATCTTTGAGGTCTCTTCCAACCTAAACCATTCTATGATTCTATGAACAGTTGATATCAAAATAGCCAATAGATTTCAGATGGTGCCAACAGTATACTTGGCTCATTCAGTTCTTAGACCATCTTCAAAGACTTTTGAGATGAAATGGATGAATTTCTCGACTGTGTCCTGTAAGGGGCAGCATTGAAGAGCAGGTCTCTCTCAGAACGGCTGCTTCTGTTCCTGATATGCAACAGATGTCCACGAGTGATTACTAAGTAGTGGTTATTCTGTGTTGTCTGGCACGAAGGGTGTTCGGACATAACCAGTATGTCTGAGCATCATTACTGCCAATCTGTAGCAGACATGCTTCAGTTTAAGTAGTAATAAAACCACTGGCATTCTCCCCTGTGGAGTACTCACACTCATACAAAAAAATGAGTGTTTTGTTGTTGGTTTTTTGTTTCTTTGGTTTTTTTTGGTTTTTTTTTTTAAAGAAACTGATGGTAGAATCATAGAATCATAGAATGGTTTAGGTTGGAAGAGACCTCAAAGATCATCTAGTTCCAGCCCCCCACCATAGGCAGGGACACCTCCCATTA
>VWZI01020038.1:98802-132346 GCA_013396835.1 Psilopogon haemacephalus
CCCCTTCAGATACTGGAAGGTTGCTATAATGTCTCTGCAAAGCCTTCTCTTCTCCAGGCTGAAAAGTCCCAGCTCCCTCCGCCTGTCCTCATAGCAGAGGTGCTCCAGCCCTCTGATCATTTTCGTGGCCCTCCTCTGGACTCTCTCCAGCAGTTCCATATCCTTCTTGTGCTGGGGGCTCCAGAACTGCACACAGTACTCCAGGTGGGGTCTGACAAGAGCAGAGTAAAGGGGGAGAATCACTTCCCTTGCCCTGCTGGCCATGCTGCTCTTGATGCAGCCCAGGACATGGTTGGCTGTCTGGGCTGCAAAGTGCAAAGAAATTTTCATTTCTTCCTTGTGAAAAATATCAGTATTATGTCATTCCTTGAAGCCATATGTCATCTTGAATAGTGCTAATTAGATGCCAAGTCTTTCCTGTCAGTATTGCACTCAAACAGTATTGTGTGGGTGACTTAATATGGGAATATTATGGAATATTGATATTTAGTCCTTTACATCAGATCACAAAAGCATGCACTTCTTCCATATTAAACTCCTGTGATAAGAGGAAGAGCACGGCATTAATAAAGAAAAGAATGGTAGTGCTTAAACTTTCATTTGCAATCAACTTCAAGGGCATGGATAATATTTTAGGAAGAAGAAAGTTCAAGTACTCTTTTTCCTCTCTATAAAAGAAGCAGTTTACTGTTGCTGCCCTACTCCTGTCAGCGTCTCAATAAAAAATTGGTAGAGCCTTGTTTTCTGGGCAGGAGCTCTCCCTGGGTAAGATTGGTTTTAGAATTGCCTTGTATAATTAATTTGTCAGTGCAACACTTTTAAAAATTATTATTGTTGTTGTTATTTTTTGTTTTGCAAAAAAAGTAATATCTCTCATTGGAACAACCAATTTTGTCTGCATTTGAATTCATGGGAGAAAGTGGTGTGAGCATCCATCATTAAAGACCGTATGTATCAGAGATGCACAAGGGTTCAAAACCAACTACAAATTGGGGGGCAGGTCATAAGTAGCACTTTTTGGCTATTAAACCATAATAATTTCTCATTTAATATAGTTCACTCTATGGAACAAGATAAATTCATGTACACGTATCCTGTCATTGTGTGATATTTATGTGCCTGATACATCTACTGCACTGCTGAACTGTCTGCTCTGCTCTTGCTGGTTAAGATATCATATCTTTTCTCTTCAGGGAGGGAAGTAAGATAAATATCTAGAAGAGATGTGAGGACTTCCTGGACTATTCTAAGCTTCATTTACTAATTAAAATTTTTGACTAATAGATAGTCTATCATTTATGATTTCTAAACTCCTATATGTTTGCAGCTGATGGCATTAACTAAGGCAGTTTCAGCCAGAAGTGAAATTTCAAATATGTGCAAAATACCAGCTGCTGTTGGGGATTTTGACACATTCTTCTGGATGCTGATTTCTTCCTTAGAGCAGCAAAGCTTCATGAGAGTGTGGTGACTTGAAAGTCTTACACATCTACCCATCAGATCATGATTACCTCAGCCACCATCACATGAGGCATTAATGTCTTGTAGTATTCCCTTTAGGCAAGTTCTTAAGTAAGGTAAGTTAGGCATTCCCTTAAGGAATGCTAGGTCCAGTTGAAATACAGTGATTACTCCACTTTTACAGAGATATGAGAGAATACTTTTATCCTAGGGCATGTTGTTTGTGGTTTAGTGGCACAGCTGCTAAGTCAAATCAAAGTATTTAAGTGCTTGTGAGAAAGTGCTGGTGTTTCCAGTTAGCACTAGCCAGTGCTTGTTTTGAACATTCAGTTGTTGATCTCGCAGTGAATTGCTGCACACTGTCTATCCATATCCTCCTTCATGATTCCCTCCTGAGATGACCCACCATCATGCTTCCTGTAATTAGTTTCTAAAAGTTATTTCCAGCTCTATGTTGATGTGAGAGAAACACGTAGGTTTGCACCTGTTGATTTCTGACAATAGTGATTTTTTTCCAGTAGTATTTCTGACTTCAGCTTCCGTCTTGTTCCTGACAGTGATACAGAAGAAATCAACGGCAGCATCATATCTCAAATGTTTCAGTTTTCTTCCTCTCAGCAGAACTAGCTTCCCACAATTTCTGGCTAGAGTTTGCTATGGAAGTCCTGGAGTTTTTCACCAGTCAGGTTCTCCAATGATTCAAGGTGCAGTTATTTCCAGATGGTCTTGAGGCAGGTGTAAAAATTGTTGAGTCAGCTCCTGTAAATCCACATTACCTTGACAGGGCCATTTAAAAAATTCTCTACAAAAGTACTTTCATTAGATCTGTATGATTCTATATTAATAAAATCAGCTGTTTCTCATCAGTTTGCCATTATAAAGTTTCTTACGTGCTACTTTTAAAGTCAGTGCTCAATATGTGTTTCATGCTGGTTTTAATGACTTAATTTACTCTGACAGAGTTCAGCCTTTTATGTGTCTAGAGCTTGGAAGAAAGTACATTATTTTACTTGTGTTAAAATACCACTTAGATAAGGAGACACTACGTAGCATATAAGAACAATAATGAAGTGCTCTGTTGGCCACTCCAGTTTTCAGGAGTTGTGATGTTAGGTTGTGAGTGAGGTGCAAGACTAAAGACTATATCTGATCTATACCTTTCCATTATCTGAAAGACATGAAAGAAGCTTTCATCTCAGTCTCTGAATGTCTGGCTGTAAAAATTGTAGTTTGATTACATCATATTGAATGTTCTTATCTCACCTAGGATACTTGCCTCTGTAGTAAAAACCACTTATCTACCCTGTTTCATGGAGACTTGAAATGGGTCTTCTTACGGATTGCAAGAAGAGATTAGGTCAACAGAGAAATCCTGTGTTCGTGGCTGTTGTGAGGAAACTCATTCAATTACCATGGCAGATAAATGGAGTATACTATCTGGCTTTTAATATTTGCTAATTTCTGATCCATGCAATCCAAGTGGTATTGAAAATTCTAAGCGTAATGTGGGGTTAAAGGATGTGACTCATCAATGTTTCTGCTCTCAAAATCGATTTTCTATATTGTGGCAAAGCTTCACCTTGATCAGCCCCAATGTCAGTAAAGGGGGCCAAAAGCTTCCCACGGTGGGATTTCTAACAAATTTTGTTACAGAAATAAATTAACTAGGAGTTGTCAGAAATGAGATTCTCTTTGTACTCAGAGCACGCTGTAAAATGAACATTTTGCTCTGCGTGCAGTTTTAGGCAAGGCATTTTTATTGCTTTTGCATTTCTTCTTGGAACATCTCCCATAAACTAGAATATTTAAAGTGTACTTTTAAATAGGGACTGGCAATCTGTGAAACACCATTTTAGTGTCAATGAGGTCATATGCTACTAAAATACTACTTATGCTAGGAAACGGAGATGAATTGAAAGTAGCACAGCTAAAAAAAGGGAAGGCAACAGGTGTTTTATTAGATAGCGGATATTGGCTTTTTTTTCACACCTGTAGAATAACTGATACTTCATCCTAAAAACTGTTACAGATTTGCATGTTTCTGTTACTGATTATCAGTTAAGTCCCTGTGCTCCTACTTTAGAGTATGTTCTTTTAAGATGTTTTTGATGAAAAACCATAATCATAGAATGGCCTAGGTTGGAAGGGACCTTAGAGATCATCTACTCCAAACTCCTTGTCATGGGCAGGGGCATCTCTCTACTACATTCAGAGCCTGGACTCATCCAAGCCTGGACTTAAACTCCCCCAGCAAGGAGGCATCCACAGCCTTCCTGAGCACCCTATTCCAGAGCTCCACCACCCTTGTACTGAAGAACTTCTTTCCTGAGCTCCAGTCTAAACATGCTCTCCCTCAGCTTCTTGTCCAGTCTGTAGATATTTTGTCCTGTCTCTAGGAATCCTTATGAAAAGAACCTCTCCTTTCCTGTACTATCCCTTCAGGTATCAAAAGGCAGCTATAAGGTCCTCATGGAGTCTTCTCTTTTCTAGGCTGAACAACTCCAGCTCCCTCAGCCTATCCTCAGAGCAGAGGTGGTCCAGCCCTTGGATCATATTTGTGGTCCTTTTCTGAACTCGCTCCAACAGCTCCGTGTCCTTCTTATGGTAGGGACACCAGAACTGGACACAATACTTAAGGCAGAGTCTCACAAGAGCAGAGGAAAGTAGAAGAATCACAGAATCCCTCTTGACCTGCTGGCCATACTCCTCTAGATGCAGCCTAGGATGTGATTTGCCTTTTGGACTGCATGAGCACACTGCCCGCTCGTGGTGAGCTTCTCACCATCAGTCAATACACCCAACTCTTTTTCTTCAGAGCTACTGTCAACCTATTCTGCACCCAACCTGTATTTATGTCCGGCATTGGCCCAGCCCAGATACAGGACCCTGCACTCTGATGATGTGCATCTCACGTAGTGTGCATCTTCTTCAGCCTTATCCCCAGGATTGAAATTATTTTGCTTGGGCACCAGGCATCTGATCACTGATATGCTGAGAAGGAAACAGGTCAGGCTGTGCTCCTGCACCAAAACCCCTGGAGCTGTCAGCACTCTGAAATTTTCACACGGATGACTGTAAGGTGTGCGTGCAGGCTGTTCTAAAGAAGACTTTTTTTGTGTTGCAATAAACGGGAGAGTAATTTTTTTAGACGTACCAATTTTAGTCATCAGCTTATTCACTAAGAGAAATAAGATTTTTTAATAACCCGGATTTACAATGCCTTTTACTATAAACTTGAGCAATTCACAGAAGTAAAGGACCCTGAACTCCACTTTCTGCATTGTTTAAAAGCTCTATCTTCCCTAGTGTATTATGCAGTAATTTAGTGACCATTTTAAAACGTGCTGCTTAAATCCATATTGTTGGGAATTTCAGCACTGTAGCCCTGATAATTAACAGGTGATAAAACAGTTTCAGTCAGTCTCTGGGGAGATCTAATCTCCACCTTTCAGTACCCTGAAAGGAGCCTGCAAGAAGGCAGGAGAGAGACTGCTTATGAAGGCCTATAGTGGTAGGACAAGGGGCAATGGTTTGAAATCAGAGATGAGTAGGTTTACATTAGAATCATAGAATCATAGAATGGTTTAGGTTGGAAGAGACCTCAAAGATCATCCAGTTCCAACCCCCCGCCATAGGCAGGGACACCTCCCACTAGAACAGGCCACTCAAGTCCTCATCCAACATGGCGTTGAACACCTCCAGGAAGGGAGCACCCATGACCTATCTGGGCAACCACCTTCACTGTGAAGAACTTCCTCCTAACATCCTGTTTAAATCTCCCCTCTGCCAGTTTAAACCCATTCCCCCTCATCTTGTGATAACAATACCTTGTGAACAGTCTCTCCCCAGCCTTCCTGTAGGCCCCCTTCAGATACTGGAAGGCTGCTATAAGGTCTCCTCGAAGCCTTCTCTTCTCCAGACTGAGCAGTCCTAACTCTTTCAGTCTCTCCTCATAGCAGAGGTGCTCCAGCCCTCTGATCATCTTTGTGGCCCTCCTCTGGATATGCTCCAGCAGTTCCACATCCTTCGTGTGTTGGAGGCTCCAGAACTGCACACAGTTCTCCAGGTGGGGTCTGATGAGAGCAAAGAGAGTGAATCCCCTCCCTTGCCCTGCTGGCCACACTGCTCTTGATGCAGCCCAGCACACAGTTGCTGTCTGAGCCGCGTCTGCACACTGTTGGCTCATGTTGAGCTTTTCATCAACCCAGACCCCCAGGTCCTTTTCCTCAGGGCTGCTCTCAGCCACTCACCACCCAGCCTGGATTTGTGCTTGGGATTGCACAGACCCAGGTGCAGGACCTTACACTTGGCCTTGTTAAATTTATGAGGTTGGCCTGGGCCCACCTCTGCAGCCTGTCCAGGTCCCTCTGGATGGATCCCTGCCCTCCAGCAAGTCAACTGTGCCACACAGCTTGGTGTCATCTGCAAACTTGCTGAGGCTGCACTCGATTCCTCTGTCCATGTCACTGACAAAGATGTTAAACAGCACTGGTCCCAGCACTGACCCCTGAGGGACGCCACTTGTCACTGGTCTCCAGATGGACATTGTGCCCTTGATCACCACTCTCTGTGTGCGACCATCCAGCCAATTCCTTATCCAGTGAGTTGTCCACCCATCAAGTCTGTGTTTTTCCAGTTTGGTGACCAGGGTGTCATGTGGGACAGAGTCAAATGCCTTACTCAGATCCAGGTAGATGACATCAGTTGCCCTTCCCTTGTCCACTGCTGCTGCGACTTCCTCATAAAAAGCCACCAAATGTGTCAGGCAGGATTTGCCCTTGGTGAAGCCATGCTGGTTACCACCAATCATTGGTAACCAGGTTGGATGTTAGGAAAAAGTTCTTCACAATGAGAGTGACTGAGCACTGGAACAGGTTGCTGAGAGAGGTGGTTGAGGCCCCATCCCTGGAGATATTCAAGGTGTGGGTCAACAGGGCTATGTGCAACCTGATCTTGTTGGGGATGTCCCTGCTCACTGAAGGGGGCTTGGACTAGATGATCTTTAGAAATCCCTTTCAACCCAGATGATTCTATGATCTCATAAATCATTCACCCTGATGTTTCAAATTTAATGTTCTGTATAGAGAACGCTGTAATTTTACTGTACTTTGAAAGTATGCTACCTTCCATAAAGTAGCAGTTTCATTGTGTGATGTACAGAACTGATATTTAACTGCAAATCATGGGCCTCTTTGTTTGTGCAGTTCTGGTGTCTCAGCACATGATTCATAGCTTTTGGGAGTAGCACACCCCTTAGAAGAGGAGAGTGCACAGTAAGTGTAGGTATTTCCACCTTCTTTTGAAAAATGTGTGTAATAAACCAGATTTAACTGGAAACACTGGCATTTGGAAAACATGTATTCAATGGGTACAAATGTAAAATTATGACATATTTGGTTTTTATAAATGTGCATACTATTTAAACTGACTTCTGCTGAAGTATCAGTCTGGAAATGTGGAGTGTCAGAGCCATCTGGAAAATCACCCCTGGGTTATACACGCACCATTTCTGTACAATGCCCTTGCTGTCTTGGCTATTGAACATTTTCCACGTCTTAAGATTTTATGTAGAGAGGTGTTTTTAGACTGACTGTGATGGTATGTAATGAAAGCATTCACACCATCTAAATATCATTTGTCCACACAAAGCAGACTAGGATCTTAAGATCTGGGAGAAATCCTGGGTCCATGGAAAACTTCAAGCACATTTTTAGTGAAGTCACTAGAGTCAGGATTTTATGTATCTTTAGACAAATGCTTTAACAAAAATTGGAATTGGAGCTGAAGATCAATATCAACCAATGATGTTATTTAGCTGTAGAATTTGCAGTAATGATTGTGATTATAGACAATTTTTTTTCCCTTCCCTTCCAAAGGAGACATGTAGAGAGGAATCCTCAGCCCATTCAGAAACACATTAAGAGAAAATGGTCAGCATAGTCAGAAGCCTCACTTTTCACCAACTCTTTAACTGCAGTTAACTGAGGCAGTTTAAAAGGCTGCTTCACCAGATACCTAACTAATGGTGTTGCTGTCTGATACTGTCCAAGGTCGTTGCTGGGGAAAGGCAATATAGGTAGAGTATCTTTTCAATTTAGAAGTTTCATGAAAAACGTCTTTTGAGGCCACAAGGGCAACTGCTGGCTTCCTGAGATTTGCACTGATTGGATCAGTCGTGGGCTAAGGCCAGAAAGTAAGAGGATGAGGAAAGGTGAAAATTTGACTTCACATCTCTCTTTGTCCTGAGCCGCTCTATATCTCAGCTGAGCCAATAGAATCTAGCAGTGCACCTGTACAGGAGATTTGTGTTAGATAAACCTTTTTGATTTGGAATTTTTAAAAGTACTTTGAAATGCATTTTGAAATGTAAAAGAAGAAGAATCCCCTTTTGAAGCACAGAAAAAATAAAGATAAAGATATTCTGTACAATCAATCCATAACTGTTCTGCATTTTTCTCCATTTGTTCTAATGACTATGACAGCTGTCAATCAATGAAATCATGTAGGCAGTACAAGCGTGTGACACAGTTACAGAAAAGTTTAAGCTGAACAAATTAGTCTCTCTTCTGATACTTCAAGATTTATCTGTAAATTGATTGTCTGCAGTTTAAAACTGATAAAAGCTCTCTGAAATGGCATTAAAAAATTCTTCGAGTTCAGTCAAATCTCTGGTTTAGACAGGTTTAGCTAACACTGCCATCACCAGCTCATCTATAAAGAAAACACACTTTCACAGTGTAAGCATACTGAAATTTGCCCAATGCCTCCTTAGAAGTGAAGGACTATCGTCTGCCATTAGACAAGCCCAGCCTGATCAAAGCCATGATGAACCTAGCCTAACATGCCAAGCCTATCCCTTGTTGTTAGCTTTGATAGTTGCTGCTATCACTTGATAGTTCACTTGTAGCCAGTCCAAGTTGGCAGTGTCAGCCCAAGCTGATTGGAGCTGCAGACATTTTTGCTGACTGGAGTCATGCTATCTTTGCCAGTTTGCTGGAATAGACACAGACACTGATTGGGTCATGCTGAAAACATTCCTGTCCTATGAAGCAAGTCTGTTTGTATTTTAGGTTTGCCAGGACTAATGAATTAAAAATCTTGGGCTCGCCAGAGTTTGCTGCTTAATAATGCCTGTGACAGAAGGATTTTTTCCTCCCTGAAGCATGACAGCATCATAATCCCTTGTCACTGGCAAGGAGAGGAAGGGAAAGCAGAATTGTGGAGAAAAGCGGAAAAGGGTGATCTTTTGGGACAGCAAAGCCTATGGGAAGTGCAGGTAGCAGCATGTTGCTCTGACAGCTGTCTCAGCTTCTCAGACCGTGTCAGTTTGTTGCTATGCAGCAGGTGCAGCCTTTTCTTTTATTGAAGCTTTACTCCATAAAGGCAACGACAAGCCAAGGCAGTGGCTGGCCCTGGATTATACAAGTGCAGACACTCCGCTAAGTGAGGTAAGGCAACAGGTGTGAAAACTGAACTAAACTGATAGAGCTATAACAGCACTTAATCTGAGTTCGCTGCAAAATTTTTTTTTATGGATAAACAGCACCCAGTTCTGTACATGATTGTTCTGAAGAAGGGAACTGCTCATTAAATCTTGTTAAATTCCAGGTTGCCCACTCACTTTCATCTCTGTCTGCAGGGATACTGTTCTTCATGAGTGGAGAAAGCAGGTGGGGAATTGGGACAGTTGGTCTGCGTGTTTCCTGTATCACCTTGTTTGTACACAGACTCCTTCCATCCCTCTCTGTTTCCTTTGATTGTTTTTTGTGTTGTGGGTGGTTTTTTTTTTTGTGTTTTTTNAGTAAGGCAATTGCTTTTTGTGAACTGGAATAAAACATTCTGTTGAGCTGTGATAGAATTCATCATTGCTTATTGTAGAGATACTGATTTTTGTCCTCCCATAGTAAGTGGTCAAAAGAGGTAATTTAAAGATATTGCAGATCACAGAGTATATGACTGGGATAAGACAATGAATTTACTCCTGGCAACATTGCTAGGGCCATTTGAAAACCTCTAGAAGGATGCATCATTTTAATTTCTTAGGCTATGATATGAAATGTTAAGTATACTCTTATGTGGAACACCACTTAGGTAGTAAACAGATGTCAGGGAAATGTGTACTACCAACACAGAATGATGAATTGCCTTGTTTCAAGGATGTGACTGTCACTTAAAATCTTTTTGTGGATCAGTAATTTTTTTTTTTTAAACAATGAGATGTTTTAGATTAATAAAGTGAGGCTCAGGGAGGCAGGGGTGGGGCAGAAAGAGATTAATAATGCTTAGAAGGTAAAAGTTATTTTGTGGAATGCAATGCACTTCAAAGTAGAATATTTCAGTTGACTCCAGGGGATCTTTTCCTGAGTCTAAAACATACTGCAGCCATTTAGTTGACTTCTCTTTGTCTCTGTCCAATAGATAAAAGTTCAGGTTTTGGTGTGTCTTGATTATTAGCAGTTAGCAATAAAGAACAATCATTAATATCCCTTATGTATTAGTTGAAAGAGATAATCCCAAGTCCCAGTAAATATTATTCAAAGTAATTATTTTAGAATACTGTTGTTATTTTAAGGAAGGATTATGCACTTCAAATAATTTCTAATGTATCGTTGCTACAGAGTAACCACATCACTCTGCTAGCTAAATATTAAGACAGGCATAACAAACAAAAAGGAAGTGCTGAAATTAATGAGTCAAAAGCAAATTTGATACTCTTCCATTGATTGCCAGGCAGTGATGCCAGGAAAGTGTTTGATTCATTTATGCATCACCAAGGAATATTATAATCCTCAAATATTGTTCTGTTCTATTGATTTTCTGAGACCGACAAATAAATGAGTGTAAATTAGAACGGATTGTTGGTACTTCCATTTCACACAGTAGCTGCTTTACTGAAAAACTGCTGGACTGTTGACTATTGTTTTCACTAGCTAAAAGTTGCGTTGTCTCTTGATATGTGGTACAACTTTTTGTGTATTCATTAGATTTTCCTGAAGAATTTGGTTTCTAATTGACTGAGGAGTTTTTATGGTAACCTAAAAGCTCCTTTCATAATTGTTCACAGAGTTGGTATGACTACAATGCACTCTGGATAGCATAGTCTTCAGTCCTAAAATAATTTCTTTATGGGCAGATCCTTTGCATGCATGAAGTCCCATTGACTTCACATTCTCCAGTACATAGAACAAATCAGAAGAGAAATATCTGTGATTTTTATCAGCTTTTTGTTAGGTATACAAGGGAGATTAAGTTTGCCTTCAGCTATTTAATAGAGTTTAACCAAAATTGTTTGTTCAGAAGATTAAATAGATGTAAGTAGAGCTCTGACTACAACCTCTGTGTGTTGAGAGATGCTTCAGTTAGACAATTACAGATTAGTAATTAGATTAGTTAATTTTTTTTGCTGCTCCACGATTCTTTAGTGCACTTCTTGAAATGAACCTGTTTCTTTAACAGACAGGGTGTCATCTCAGGAAAAAAACACTTTTGGTCTCAGAAGAAAGACTGAGGACTGAATAAAGTCCCCATCTGGGAGTCAAACCCATGCAAATAGACCTCTACATCTGCACAGAGTTCTACTGAAGAATCACCACCAAGGTTTGGAGACCCTCTAGCTTTCTGACCATTAAGTGTGTAACTATCAGGCATAGTTTGACTGGGGGAGTATGGGTGGAAGGTAGGAGGAAGGATGCCTCCTCATTGACACCATGTGGAGTGGTGTGCACGTTTCCAATCACATGGCAGGCTTGGGGTCATGTTACTCTCAACTCCCCACCCCTTCTTCCTTCTTCACCTTCAGAACCAGGCAGCATTGCCACGAGTCAAGGCTTGCTGAAGGGGCAATGGCGGGGAGCAAGCAGGTGAGGAGAGGGGAAGCTTCCTTTGCCATCATTGTTTCTAATCTATAAATAGCGAAAGAACGTTTCTGCACTGAATTTCACTTAAATCCTTCATAAATGGAAAAGTGAAATGATGCTCCCTTGACTTTGATTCTAAGCACTGCTTAGCTAGAATGAGAAAGGTAGCTGTGAATGCATGAAGAGCATTAAAATTTATTTGTTAAATGGTATCACATGCTCTGTATTAAATATATTATTGATATAATTGCAGCTGGAACAGACAAGTAAAAGCATTGACTCAAGTGCCCACATGATCACCACTGCCACGGTACCTGCTGATAAACCAGTGCGAATTGCCTTCAGCCTGAATGACTCCTCAGGTACAGTTCAATTTATGGAGTGATCCACAATGAAATAATTGCTTTTAAATTTTACATGTTCTTACCAGTGTTTCCAATATCAAATGAAGTCCAGTGTTATGGGTGGATTTTTTTTCCTGAGTATGTAATTGATTTTTGCATCTGATAACTTTTAATGTTTCCATTAAGAGTCTCATTAAATTGCCTGTCTGGTGAGTTTAGATTTTAACTTTCTTACAGTTGTTTGTGAAATGTACTTAGGACTGTAACTAACTGTTGAATTTGCTTGCATATACAATATGTCTAATTTTAAGGAATTTAGAAATAACAAAAGTAAAAGGATATTTTCTACTGAGGATGAAGCTAGAGCAGGAAGAGACTTTCCCTTTAACATGAAGGTTGAAAAGTGCCACACGTGCCCAGCTCGGTGAAAGGTTTCAGGAAACGGATGCCCCACATGGCATGTTCCCTGAGAAAGCAGCAGAAATTTCATTGATGTTTATCCTGTCAATTCACACTGATTGAGCATTAATTTCCTCAAACATACCATGTACATACACAATCTTTGGAATAGACTGCACCTTAAATATTATTAAGGTCTAGAGACCTGTTGCCAAACAGTAAAAGTCAGAATGAAATAAAGTAAATCAGTAGCTGGAAAGCATCTTAAAGGAAGTTGGCTATGCTGTTGCTAAAGCTGAATACCTGAAGTCAGGGCTGAGATGTGTATATGGCAGGTAATACAAGGATCTCTGATAATGATAACTCAAATCTCCTGCTGATGGGTGCTTTATGGGATGGTATGCATTGTAGGATAATGTAAAGCAAATTCCTGAGCTTTCTGTAAATGAAAGTCTCATCCTGAGTATGATTTTCTCATTTTAAAAATATTTTAGAATATCCATTATCTTTCCCAGGTAATTTTTGTGTAATACTGTTTTGCAGCTACTAGCCTGAAATGGAATCTCATTCCCTAAGCAGGGGAATTTAAAACCAAACATCTTCATATATTATTGCACATAACTTTTAGCTCACAAAGATGAGTGACATGAAAGATTGAGACAAGGAATGTAAAGAACACATGTGGCCATCTGTGTACCCTTTTTCATAAATCAAAATAATCTAGCAATTGCATTTTTAAAAAGGAAGCAATAAGGAACCATTCTAATCTCTCAAGATATGGTAACATTATAGTAATTTTTTTACAAGTATTGTGGCAAAGATGGGTCTTGAAGATAGACTAAAAGACAGAGGAGTACAAATTACTGGATAAAAATCCTCATGTGAGACACTGAAAACAAGTCAGGGAAAGCTGAGACCATGGGAAAATCAAAGAGGGCAGAGTGGTTTGTGACAAGAGACAGCAGTAGGAAATGACAAGGTTGTGAATAGCTTGGAAGAAGGGGACATGAAAGGCAGGAAGCCTAGCTTCCTTAACATTGCATCATATTTCATTTTTACTTTTCTATCTTGCTAATAATTCCAGCCTCTCTCTTACTATTAGAGAAATAAACTTAATTATATAAAAGTAATCTTATTCTGCTATGTTTTGTTAATCTTTCCTGAACTTTTGAGTCCCTTATTGCACATAGGTAAGTCTTCCAGCAGTATGCACTCTAAAATCTGAGTACTGATAAAACTAAATAGCTGCTTGTAAAGTGAGTGCCGTGTTCCCCACTGAATCGTATCCCCTTGGGGGCTACCCAAGAGGTGTAAACCAGCATACTGTTTTACCGCATCATAAGGATTCTGCTCTTCTGAGTGGTAATCCTGGACATGGTTATTGTATTTGGTATATTTTAAAAAGGCAAAAGAAATTAACTTCTGTCAGGTCTGAAAATGTTGACCTAACCGTAATTGAATCAAGAAAGTATAATTAAGTATTTAACACTTCTTTTTTTTTTAAGAAGAGCTGCAAAAATATTTAACAGGTAGACCTTCAAGTATTCCACATTTTTTTCCTCTCCTTTTTTTNTTTTTTTTCTTCTTAATGAGGATGTTTGTTTTCAGTTCAAACAGGAGCTACCTGCTTTAACTGTGATAATAAAGCATCAGGTGAGGCTTAGACTGGAGATTAGTAAAAATTACTGCAAGAGTAGTCAGGCTTTGGAACAAGCTGCTCAGGGAGGTGGTGAAGTCACCGTCACTGGAGGTGTTCAAGAAACAACTGGACATGGCACTTGGGAATATGGTATAAATGGCTATGATGGTCTTAGTTTGGCAGTTGGACTTGATGATCTGAGAGGTCTTTTCCAACTGAAACAATGATGTGTACCACTGAAGCATATACAAAAAGTTCTTCGCCTGGGCCAAGTAGTGACGCATTCTGTTTGACTTTAGTTTTTCCTTAAACTCTATCTCACTGGAAAGGGACAGTGACAGATTTCACCAAGAAAGGCTGCATTCTCCTTCCGGGAGCTGCACAAATGCTTACTAGGAGGAACTGGCAGCATAACTAGATATAAAAAGGGGAAATGGAATGTTTCTTCTGGGTGGTGATTATCTCACTGGCTAGGATTGCAACCAAGCACTGGGTGTGAAGAGCAGCAAAACTGCACCCAGCTCATGAAAAGAGATTACTTTGTGTTAACTGAACTACAAGACTGGAGCTAGCTTATCTTAAGAGTGCAAGAAATAATTTAATTTTGTTATATTATTTGTCAGTCAGCATCTGATGACTGAAATCCTGGCCAGCTTTGACAGTATTTTTTAATGTGGAAGCAGGCTAACCAGTTCCTTAAAAGTCTCATCAGTGGGTGTCATATTAGAAGACGGTTTTATTGTGTATCTCTTACTTCTGTATATATAGATGCCTGTGTTTGGCTCTTTTACTGAAGTTCACTAAGCTGGTATAAAACATGGGTTTCTCTCAGTGTCTGAGCACCATATTGCACCATTTTGAATTAAGGTACCACATTAAATTGATGAATTCTTTTAGCCTATCTTATATCACTTGGAAACTAATGCAAGTTAAATTAAATATGGTGTTCCAAAGTTTAAATAACTATTCCCAAATAGAAAGTTCATTGTAGTTTATCAACATCCATTTGATTAAACCAATAAAATTCAATATGCCCTAATTTATATAATTAAATCTTATTTACTGGACATATTAAGATAGAATTATTATAACAGCAACTTTCTTAAATGTAGACAAGTGGATTTGTTTTGTGCAATAGTTTGAATGGAAGGTTTATGGGTAAGCATCTCATCACCTTAACTCCCAAACTAAAAGCTTGAGTGTAGCTGAAAAGTTCTGCTGGTGATATATTGTGGTGAATGACTGTTTTTGAAATTGCTAGTAACTTCTTTTGTATGAAATTAGCCTAGCTCTGGTAGCACTCTTCAGAATAATCACTAATAACAAAAGCAAAACATACATCTTCTAACAAAACTGGCGGTGGAACTGTGCACTTTTTTTGGTGAGCATAGCAGATGATTTAGTCTGCTTCTCTATAAGCCTTTCTTTGTCATAATAACTGTAAAGATTTTTTTGCTTTTATAGTTCACCATGCAAGACTGTTTGGCATTGATTGCTTCTTCAATAAGCAACCTTCAGATCCCAATTCTATCCTCATTTTGGTTGTAGCTGGCAACAGAGGCTTCCCGGCAGATAATGTATGGCTTGAAAATCAGCAGGGATTGATAAAATGTATGGCTAAAATTTACAGAGCTAGTTTCCTAATACTACTCTCCACCTACAAGTAAGTGTCTTGTTCTTTGGGAAATTAGACAAAACTTAGGTGAAATACCCTCAAAGCAAAAGTGGCTGGGCATCAGCAGAGAACGCTTTAGGCTTAGGTGAAGGTATATGGAGTTTTGCACTTACCCCTTCTGTTATGGACCATTTCTGTTTTTGGGAGGCCCACAACTCTTATTATTGAGCAAGCCTTCATAGCCTATTCCTGGGTCAGGCTGTGACCATTCTCCACTATTTTATGAGTGAGGTAACTGTGAGGTTGTGTAAGGTCATGTCAGGCAGGGCTGTGAATAGAAGCCTGGGAGCTTCACACAGCAGTGCCAAGTCTCAGTCACTTAGCCACACAGCCTTCCAGGATGAACTTGATGAGTCTGTGATTGTCTGTTGGTAAGCAGGGCTAGGACTTCTGGATCTCACTGCCTTCCTAGGGCCAAGAGTGGACCCCAATAGCAATTTCCCAGTGTTGTCCTGCTGCAAATTGCAGTGCTTGCAGCTGAGTCTGAGCACTTTTCCTGTGTGAGGGCTGATCCACTTACAGGATAACAGCCTACTTATGTTACCAATTTAATTCTTTAATTTAAGAGGAAGAGATCTTAATACACTTACCCACTCATGTAAGAGAAAAAAATAGCACCTGATTGTATAATTAAAGACTGGATCATAACTCAGTTACTCAAGGAAGCAGAGCTGTGATTGGCATTTCCTAAATTTCGAGTGCTTGATTTAGAGACCTTAATGTGCTTTCAACACATTTAAATTTTTTGTGTTCTATTTCTGTCCCTGTGAAGGTCCTAGACAAACTGTAATTTGTGAGTTTGTATTACAATTAAATCAGATGTTGTTCCTAAAGTATTTGCCCATTAATTATTGCCCACAGTTCAGCTAAATGAAGCAGACATATACAAAGAAACTTATCATACCAGATATTGTGTCAGTCAAAGAGCAAAGTGTGAGAAATTTCACTTACTCATCTACATGTGGAGGTCTGGGCTATTGGAATCTTCAGATGCCTAGAACATGATTAAATAAGTGAAGCTTTCAGAAAGCACGATTCACTCTCAAATGTGCCATATTAGTATGTAGCAGAGGCTGAATACATCAGGACATCACTGATAAATAGCAAGCCTTTTGTATGAAGAAAGCCACTCTTGATAAAGTCCAGCCTTATGTCAGATGGCCTGGGGCTCTGTGCCACAAATTAGAAGAATCTCTCATGTTTGTATTAGCAGATGCCACCAGCAGAGAGACAAGAACTCACCTGGGCAGTGAAGGCTAAGCAGCTTAGCCTTGCTGTCCTTACACAAAGCTCCCATCATGCCATTTCAGCATGAAGATGCACTGATTGGGCATCATGCTTAGGGTGCTTGGGGTTTTTTTATTAGTTTTGCTGTAAGAATAGTCAGAGGGGCAATTTGTCTCAGCCCAACTGATGGAAATCACATGGAGGAAGTGAATTCCCCAGAGAGCTTCCCTCAGATGCTCTTTGGTACAATGATGTTTTTTCAGCAACAAGCAAAGCGAGTGTACGAACCTGACAAAACAAACATAGAAGACAAGCTATTCCATATGCCAAGTCTTTGGTTAAAAAACTGTCAATTGTATGTTCATCTGGTAATCAGGGTACATATCTTTACCTTCAGTACACTTTTAAGTATGCACCTTCAATATTATTTTTGGGATCTATGGGAAATCAAGAAGCGGTACTCATTTAGAAATCATGAAATGGATACTTGTCCTGAGTTAACACAACTCGCTCTCACAAGCCCTCTTCCCCCCGCACAGATGGGAGGGAAAGTAACACAAAAAAAACTCCCCTAGGTTGAGATGAATAACATAACAAGATAATACAATGCATAAGTACCTTAACCTATTTGCAGAAAAAAGGTGCAGCAAAATGCAGAAACATTAGCAGAAGCCAGTGACCCTCCTACCCTGTAACCTGCAGCCCACCCAGCAGAAAAATACAACACCCCAAACCCCAGACACCTGGAGCAACAACCAGAACAGGAAGATTCTCATGTTACAGTCTGAACTTCAAGCCTCATGGTGCTTTGCTCCAGACAGTGCTTTCGCTTTGAAGCTGGCATGACAGCAGCATGGTAACAGATGAAACTCAACCCATGACAATACTTAGGTGGCTGTGATGAAGTCCCTAGTCTGATTCTTTGGCATCACAGCTTAGTGCTATTGAGTTTGCTGGGATGGCTGTAAGACTCAAGGGTATGGTTTTCCTACTGTCTTGTTTTCTTCTGATCAGAATCTAGACTCATTTTCAGGTATGGCAAGTTGCAGTCCCTAAGTTTTGAAATTTTTAAATTTTAAAATAAAATAGGTTTTCAACAACCAGCTTGAATTATAGATCCTTTTTCTTTACAAGTGACTGGTAATGGAAAACTAAAAGAGTGACCAACCACAGTTTCTGTGTTTGTGGTATAGAAAAGCCACTAACTTTATTACATAGGAGGTCTTTGAATGCATCAGTGTTTCTTTATAACAATCTAGGCACTCATTAAATATTGATAATATATTGAGAAATGGAGAAAAAGAGCTATTTCTGAATACTGTTGCCTACTTAAGGAAATGTAGGCTAGAAAAGAACAAATGCAGACAGATGAGATAGTGACAAGTTTTGAATTGACAAGTATTTTCTTTGACATGTCAGATATTTTCAGTGGTGTTGGTTTTCAGAGTAGCAGTTTTTAAGGAGAGAAGACAATATGTTTTTTTTCTGATATTCCACACAGTATTCAACACAGTATTCAAGCTTGTATGGGAAAGAGTGTTTCTACTGGAAGAAAATGAAAGAGTTTATATCTTTCTTCTTGACTTTCTGAAAACATCCTAAAAAAAAAAAAAAAGTTTTATGAGGCAAATTATTGCTGTCATTTGCTTTCTCCTTTTGTGAAATCTAAATATGTTTAGTTTTTATGTGGTTTTTTTTTGTTGTTGTTGTTGTTGTTGTGGCTGTTACTGTGACAACAGTGAAATGCAGACAAACCTTATACATTAGTTTATTTCACTGGAACCTGTTGGGAAAGTTTGGGGGGTTTTTTGTTGTTTTTGTTTGTTTGTTTTTGTTTGTGTAGTTTTAAAATTGTTGTTGGGTTTCTTGTGGGTTTGTTTGTTTGGTTGGTTTATGGGGTGGTTTGTTGTTTGGGTTTTTTTGTGGAAAACAAGTTAGCTGTGAGGATGTCTGTTGATTTTTGTAAACCAAATACTTCAGCTGAGCCTAACAGAATTAGGAACTCTGAAAAATTTAAAGCCACTGAAGTCCACAACTTCTCTCTATGATGTTCTGCACATCAGATGATGATTTAAACAAATCTTAAACTAGCACAACTAAAAAAAACCCTAGCAGCTGTTCATTAGATGCTAGGGCAGGCCCATTATAAAATGTACTACGGTATGTCATAATGGTTCGGATACCAATATGTTCTATTTTTAGTACCATTGACTCAGTCACTTGAGTTCAAAAAATAAGCAGGGAACATCTGTTTATTGAAGGATTTCCTCTGTAGTAATTTCTCTCTCTATTCTGTCCTTTTGGAAGTATTTCTAAACTTTTACTTTTTTACAAAATGCATTTTTTTCTGAATATTCTGACACTGCATTAATTTTGTGGGCTTTTTAAATGGTTGTTGTTTTTTTGGTTTTGTTTTGTTTTTTTTAATATCCAATGCAGTAAAAAATTATTTGGCTGATGTTTCATTAAAAGTCATGGGGATACTTTTACTTTGTTTTTCTTCATTTAAAGATGTTCAAGGTCCTTCCTTAAAGCTACTGTACCACTGGAATTGTCAAAACAAATAGCAGCTTAACTGCTGTCCAGGACTCTGGCCCAATATCTCTGTCAGAATATTTAACAGCTATTCAGTCAAATATTTGTAGAGCAGCTGTACCCCTAGTCAGACTGAGTCCTATTTCATCCTTCCTTTTAGCCTTGGCATATGATTCATCTTTCTTCTTTTAGAATATTGGTCTATTTTAAAATATTGTACAAGAAACCAACAGCAAATTAAAGGTAAACATTTGTATATCAATGTGATATGATTCTATACAATAAAAATAATTTAAGTATTTCCAAGAATTGGCATGTTTGGGACATAGTGTGAAGAATTAAACTGGGGAGGTATAACTTTTTGATAATACTATCAAGACCTCTACAACATGAAAGTACAGAACTTCACTTTGTTTCCTGAGGAAGTTCAAAAGCTTTTGGGTTTCCCCTCTGTATCACAGTATTATTTTTTTCTTCTCTGAGTATCCCTTCCTAGAGGTGCCCAGCTCTAGCCAAATCAGTTAAAGACTACAACTGTACGTTCGCCAGTATGTTTCTTCTTCATAGGATAAAGTGAGTTTAGTTTTTCTCCCAACCTACTTTGTTGTATGACTACTGAGAACAGGATAAAAAGATAACCAATATTTGAGAAATAACTAAACTGTAGTCTGTACTCTTTAAGAATATTCAGAATCAGCTTTGAAATGTGTCTCTTTAAATCTTGGAATTTTGTTGTAGTGTGCAAGATTGCCAGCACAGGGCAGTTTGCAGGCTCTGACCTATGTTAGCAATTTTCTCCTATGAGAACCATCCTTGCTTACTTCTGACACATTACAAACAACTGACACTGTAAGAGAGGTAATAGTAACCTTCTGTTCACCTCCCGTAACCTGTAGTAAGATGCATAAACAGTAACCACAATCCAGTACAAAAACGATGGTGTGAAAGTCACTGAGAAAGAAATATTGCAGTGGCTAGCTGTGACGCTACCAAGTATGATTCATATTTTTGATCTCAGTCCAGCTACTAGTGGGCAGGTGTCCACACCACAACACTGACGTAACTGGCACAGTCTGTCCCACCTTTGCAGGAAGCCTGTACTAAAAATAAATAAATAAATAACAACACAGTTCGGCTCGTTGTCATGAATGAACTAACTCTAGTTCCTAAAGTTTGTTAGCAACAGATTACAGCAAAGAAATCTCTTTGCAGGGGGGCAAAATTTGTGGTGATTTACCCGTTTTAATGCCTGTGTAGGTAACAGTCTTCTAGTGCCACAGTTGCCAGACTGGTTTGTATGTACTCACAGTGGCCTTTATGTGGTGGGAGAAAAAAATTCTATTATTGTGGTTCAGATTTGGTAAGTAATTATATTGTGATGGGAAAGACAGTCTTTCCCTTCATTCAAGTATGAACTATTTGGTAGTAAGGGTGCTGTCCTTGTAAGGTTCTTTATTTCATAAGTTCCACTGTGCTAACTGGGTCTGTTTTGTTTTTAACCACTGCAATATAAAATAGGCTTCCCATCTCTTCAGTCATTTTCTTATTGCCAACCCACTAGTAATTTCAAGGAGTCTATTAGGGTATCTCAAGTGCAGAAAGATAAGTAGTTGACGAGGTGTTGGCAGGATCTTGAGATTGTGAATATATGCAATGCAGAACTACATTAAACAGATTATTTGAAATGCCCTTTTTGGTAGACATTGACTTTTGATATCATGTATACCTTTTAGATGATGCTTCTTCTGAAAACTTCCCTTTGGCATTTCCTGAACTAGATCAGCAGCTGCAGGTAAATTTTGTTTGTTTGTTTGTTTTTTTACTACAGTTCTACATCACATTCACTGTATTTGCTATTAAAAAATAGCAAGTGGTTGTTATACTAAGGTCAAAGTTTTCAGTGATGCTTCTGTAATCTATTACATTTAATAAGACTGTGTATTTCCATAGGAAAAATACATTGCCATTTCAGGATTTGCAGAAAAATTGATTTCACGTGTTTAATCCAATTGCAGTCTGGTCCAACTTGTCAGCATAGCAAAATGCAGCCCTGATATACTCAATGATCAGATAAATGGCAGTTGATGGCTACTCCATGGTGCACCAGGCACAGTGCCAGTTCTGTATCCAGGGATTATTTCCCTTTCCTCCGTGGCAGTTCTGGAGTGTTTGTTGGCTTTTGTGAACTACTTCAGATCATCTGTTTCCCAGGAGCATTTAGACTTCCTCTGATATTTCAATATGAAGGCAGTTGTTTCCTGAGTGTAAATTGAGAAAGGCATTAGCAGACTGTGTTGTCCAATGATGTCATCCTTCCTGTCCCCAACAACTAGTGAGACAACACTGCTGACTTAAAGGAATAAGTTTTCTTTCCTGCTGCTCTCATCTAAAGGGTGACTGAGAATGACAGAGACTCTTCTTGCTCTGTGCCTCTAATCTCGAGAACAGAAGCAGGTTCCTCAGAATTAACTAAGAAAGATTAAAGCAATTAATAGAAACCTAAGATTTGGGCTGAAAGGAACAGGGTAGTATGTGGGCCTCTTTACTCCACTAATCTTCCAGTAC
Organism: Psilopogon haemacephalus; assembly: GCA_013396835.1. NCBI lineage: Eukaryota > Metazoa > Chordata > Aves > Piciformes > Megalaimidae > Psilopogon > Psilopogon haemacephalus. The sequence goes on from VWZI01020038.1 coordinate 120,505, forward strand.
AACAAAGAAGACCTATATTTTTTTCTCTCAGAAAAAATAAATTTGAGAAAAGCAGTATTGTTTCATGGCTGAAGCACTGAACTGAAAATCAAGAAGCTGCATTCTGTTTCGAGCTCTGTCAGAGATCACACTGTGAGTGTCAGTGATCACACTGGCAGAGTTGCTTCATCCATCCGAAAAAAAATCCATGTCTGAAAAGAGGTTAATAATTTTGACCTTTTTTTTGTTAAAGTGCATTAAGATCCGTGGGTGAAGACTTCTATATAAGAGCAAATTATGAATAGAATTACTGTGGTTGGTATATATTACAAAATTATTAATGTCAGGTGTAGGTACTTCACAGGCCGAGTGATGATTTTTTAATTAGGACTTTTATGACCCATTTCTGGAACACAGAATGTACTCTAAACATATTACTTCATGACAGGCTGAAACTGCTCCTCTGGAACCACTGAAGTCTGCTGGATAAATAGTAGTGCTCCAGTAGAAATTAAAGCATGTGCTAAGTACCTGACATTTTTTTCCCAAAAGAATCTTCCTTTACTCTTATGATCTCGATATGATAACAAATTCAAAGAACAAATTGAGAGCTTTGAATCAGTTAATGGTCTTTTTATCATCCTTCAGAAACGGGTTTTTTTTGCAATATTGAAGTAATTGAAAGGATAAGTTGTAAGGATAACAAGTGGCTGATTGAGCCACATGAAGGTGTAATCTTAGTGGACTTTAGCTTTTCAATCTTACATGCATTTTTGGTTTTAAATGTCTTTATGTTCAGCTAGAGGCAGTTAAGTCAATGTGAGGTTCTGAGATGATGCAGATGTAATTGTGCATTTAGCTTTAGCAATGAACATTTGTATTTCCTTGCTGTTGTCAGTCCAGATCACAGTGTAAAGTTATAACCGTTTAATGTAATTACATGGTTTATACTACTTTAATATTTCAAAGAAGCAATAACTGTATCAAAGGTATAATTTACCTATTTTCATTTTTTTTAAAATTACTTTTCTAAATTGCTATAATCCAAACTGCTGAGGGCATGTCAGCCCTGTATAGCATGTGCTTGCAATTTATATTAACAGAACCATAGCAGCTTTAAACCAGGTAACTGCTGTATTACAATAACAATGTACAACATGGGCTTCACCAGGACCTTCAGAAGTAATGAATGGTGGTGTCCCTTGTTGTTTTCTCTATCCCAAAGTTAGCTAATATAAGGCAGCTCACATTAAGTGTAATGTAAATGAACCCTATACTCAACTATCATAGCAGCTTGAAATGCTTGAATTCCTAAGAATACTGGGACATAATAAAAGTATCACTTTAGACCCACAAGATTTTCATCACCATGCTATAAATACAGTCAAAAGCATTTGTGTTTTACTTAGAGAAGCAAACTATAAATGTAAGGTACGTGGCTGTATAATAATAGGCACTTAAAAAAAAAAAAAGTAATAAATTTTCAGGTTTCAAACACACAAAGAAACATTATTAGCTGATATTCAGTTTGGATTTTGAAATCTATGTAAGTTCACAGAGTGACTTTGAAAATCCAAGCCTTAGAATTTTATGTATACAAGCAACAGACCGCAATGTGAGTACCAGGCAATTCGCACCTCTGTTTTAGGCTTCAAGCCCTTGTCCTTCTATGTGAGGCCCTGGCAGACAACTTGGCTGTTTAAGCAGATTTACCTAGTGTTCCAAATTTTCCTGCCACAATCCTACTATACCTATTCACTTGGCACTGGTATCCAACGGCAGGGCAAAGTTCAATGCAGCATCCCCCTGATGAGATAATAAATCCTGCTGTCCAAGCACCAGCACCAGCTTTACAGAAGTAGAGTTAGAACTGGCCAGAGAAAAGGTATTTCTAGGAGACCAATTTCAAATAGCTAATTATCTGCAAGGACTCTTACTAAAGGACAATTGTAGGTGAATGTTACAGCTTCTTTCTTAAGACTAAAAATGAGCTGTCTAGTATTCTGATCCACTAGCTAGGTTTAGACCAAAAATGTTATCTTTTCCAATTGCCTTTTTGAATGTTAAATTTGTCTCTGCTTCTCTGAGAGGAAGAAGTCCCAAGAAGCAATTTGTATGGAAATCATATAAATGCTGTAATTGAAAGTTTTACCTTTTCTTTGTAAATTATTATTATTTATTTTCACTTTTAAAAAAGAAAATTAATGCATGGTCAAGGAGACACAAAAGCCTTACATACGAGAACAGAACAGTTTAAGCTATGTGCAGGAAAAGTTTGTCCTTTTTTTGCAGCTTCAGTGTTGAAAAAAAATACAAAGAAGTTCCCAATATGCTACCAGTGAAACAAAGCTCATATTGATAAACTCCTTGCTTCCAATTCCATTTATTTGTATTATAATAATGTGCTAGAGCAATTCCACGAAGTAGACCCTGCCCTTGTGTGAGCAACATGGTGGGTAGTGCAGCAAGGGTAGGCTTGCTACATTTGTCAGGTTGCTTTTGGGAAATGTCACCTTCTGCAAAAGTTGGACAGGACTTCGGAAGGAACTTCCTTGATTAGCTGCATAGTGGGTGGTGGCCACTCTGAAAGACACGCAACTGCAGGTTATCTGCTATGTTTAGACACCTACATCAGCATCTAAGGCCTTGTTTAGGGCACTAAATATAGAGGAAGATATCTAGTGTTAATTACCTGCTTTACTATGCCCTATGCACTGTCTATCCTGTTTCAGCATTTCCTGTGACTTGCTCAGTTCATCTCGCTCTTCTCTATCGAAGTCTGGGAGTTTAATCCTAAAGAGGGAAGAATAAAAGTCAGATATGGATGCACTGGGCATTTCATAATTTTTTAATCATCACTTCTCATGAAATCTTGAGCTTGAGAGAGGCATTTATGTCATATTTTGTATTACAAAACTATTGGGATTAATGGAGTTAGATGACCGTAAAATTGCTGCAACAGAGAAAAGGCTCCAGCCATTTATAATATCAGTTGGTTAAGTCTGTTAAGTCAAGGGGTAGTTTTTCATGCTTTATTAGGGAATGTCTATACAAAAGAAGCAATGAAAATATTATGAAAGGAACAGTTATGTGCAATACAAATATTTAGCAGAAGCCTTGTTTACGCTGGAATTTTAATAATGGAACTATTGCTTCTATTGCAAAGACACTTGATAGACACATGCAGATCATTTTAGAAAGCTTAAAAGTGTACTGTGTTTTTAAAGCCTATGCTGTATTTTTTAAAGTATTAATTCCAAGAGAATTCCTAGAGTACTGTGGAACTCTATAATTAGATTTGATTGCCTATGAACTTGATAAGTCTCCTGTAATGCTACTGTGATAATTATGATCTTGAATTACATAAGACATGAATGTTTACAAAGTCAGAGCATCATACTAAGACTAGAAAAGAATAGAAAATCATTCAGGAAAGAGAGCAAAACTCTCCATTGCTGTCATTCAGTTGACTTGAATTATTTAGAGGAAACAGAAATGCTTGCTTTTGTAGATATGTCCTAGGCTAGATGATTGAAAATGGTTGAATTGTTCCAGTTGCACAATAAAAAATAGCTGCAATCTTTTGGTTAGAACAACATGGTTTCTTTCATTGTAAAAGAGTACACAAGGCCATACAATTAATATGGTCCATATGTAAAATATTGGCACTGAATGTTCTGGTTTTCAAGTATAATTTAGCTGAAAGTTAACAAATTTACAGAAAGTGAGATACCATTCTTTAACTAGACTGTTGCTCAAGATTTCTAGGTGAGTCTGAATGCCCAGCTGTCAAAACCACACTATATATTTTTTTCTTTAAACTTCAACTTTCTCAGGATAAAATTTTGATTTTTCACAGTAGAACCAAAAGGTAAATGTAAACAAACATAAGTGAATTTTAAAATACTCAGTCTTAAGCTTTTTGAACGCTTGAGTTACTCTTATCAATTATACAAGTTTTATGCATAAGGATACTGATAAAGCACACTTTGTCATGTGAGTGGCACAAAAAATGCTGAAGAATATCCAGGAACAATTTTAATCAGAACAGCTCCTTCAACCTTTCTTGAAAAACAAATAAGATGGCTGAGGCTCCTTCTGTGTCTTCATCAACTGCCATTGCATATCACCATTCAACATCTTTCACATCTGAGTTCCAAACAAAAATGTGAATAGGTGGAGGATATGTTTTGTAAAGATGAGCATACACATGTGCAATTACAGAATAGCCTACAGCAAGACCTCTTAGTGTTTGCTTGCTGGATTCTGTAGAAAGTTTATCACAGTGAATTATTCAACAAAATATGAGGAAAATGCAGACCTTGTTGAAAACAGGGCACAGTAGGATAGACCACCAGTATGGCTGGATGCTGTGCATTCTATAATAGCTTTGTGTAAAAAAAATCAGAGATGCTGTGTGTGCATATTTTGCCAACACAGGAAAATGAGGGTGGATGACACTGAAGCCTGAAATAAGCAGGATTACAAGTAGCAACTGTTGCCATTAAATATAACTTTATTTGGCAGAGGTGTTTTTTGCCTATGTAGCAGGTATGTTTTTATATGTATTAATTTATGGATGGGCAAGATACTTTGTGAATTAACAAGCTTGGGCTGTTTTAAGGAATTGAAAAGAATATACAGACTGCAAACTTAACATTATTAAGGTCTGTTGTAATTAGTTGCCCGGGTAAACCAGCAAACTCTTACAAAAGAAAGTAGTATACAGACTTCATGGTTGAAAAGCACCTTCTGCTGGGAATTCCAGTTCTTCTCCGCCACGAGACCACCAACAGGCTTGTATCTACAACACTTCCAATGGCCTGGCCACAGGATTCAAAAAAGTCATTGCAGGTGGAATGGAAAGCAGAGAAAGACTGTTTGGATAAGCTAAGGAAAATGGAAATTTCATCTAGGATGGCTTGCAGCAATGTGGCTTTACTGAGACATAAGTCTTGGAAAGTATATGAGAGTCCTCTGCCCTCATCCACAGGTAAAACAGGTAGGAGAGAGACCCCCCATTTGGAAGACAGTGCTGGCACATTCAAAGACTATACAAACCTGTCTTCAACAAAACTAAGCTGGAAATGGCAAAAATGTTTTTAATCCTTGGTGATTCTCTGAGTCAGCCTTACAGCTGAGACAGGGACTTCCGTCTTTTTTAAGATGGAACTGGACAAGCCTGTGAATTGCAGGATTCCTCCCATTCCTGTCTAGTTGGATGTGGCCTTGTCCAGTAATTGTTACTATTATGTTATTATTTTATTTCCTGTGGGACTATGTTAATATCATAAATATTTGCCAGCTACTTGGCACACATAAGTTTTGCTTCTGCTTCTGCATTTGTTTGTCAGGAGTTTGCTTTGCCATCCTACAAAAATGTTTCTGTTGGTGGTAACAGATCTATTGTTAATTTTTTGCACTCTTTTTATGTAAAAAAAAAAAAAAAGTAGGGTGCTAGACATGGGTAAAATAATTTCTTTGTGCTTTTATGTTGGCTTGCATTCTCTGATGGGCAGCAAAGAACTGACTAGACCTGGATCTCTCTATTTTCTCTTGTGACTGAAGTAGAGGTGTTTATTAAATAATGATGCACAAGCCAGTCTCATGTCCTCCTGGCCAGAAATTACCCATGGACACTCTAGGTACAAACTCCAAAACTTGTCTTTGAAATGACAAAATTTCAAAAGAGCAAACCCAAGTTGCCCAGTCATCTAGTCACAATAAAAAACAAATGAACAACAAACACTTTCCCCAAAAACCAAGAGCAAACCCAAACATAATAAATTTACATTTAAAGTAAACATACACTCAAAATTAAAAATATTCAGATGGAGTGCTTAATACAACCAGACAGAACTGCAAAGAATTGCACAAACAGAATATTAGTAAACTGACTGTATCTTTCATCGTCAGTTTATTTTGAGTGGTAAAATATCAATATAAGAAAAAATGACACTGAAGAGGAAACAATGATAGGAAGGGGTTTGAAAGTCAGCAACTGGTTCTAAGTGGGAATTAGATACTAAGTCTCAGCATGACTAGATAATTTTTAGCTCTCTATATATATCTTTTGAGTGGGAAGCTGGAATATAGAAACTGAATGCTGCTTTAATTTTTATAACTGGTTTAAAGCAGCTAGATTTGCAGAAACTGAGCTGGAAGCAAAAACAAGGATTTTCTTTCTTTTAAAGTGTCACAGTTAGGGGACTTTCCCCGAGTGCCATTCAAAATTGTTTTATTGTGACGCATTTGTTGTTTGCTGCTGTCTGGTAGATACCAGAGATGCTACTTTGGCTCACCCTTGCATTCTTGGATTAGAGCATTGAGACTTCTATATTCCGTCTTGTTAAATTTATGCTTGTTATTTGGGTTGTTATATGAATGGTGCTATTGTTTATCTACATTGAAATGCAATTAAAGCCCTTTTCCTATGGACCATATTCATCAGGTAATGGACTGCTGTTTGCCAAATTATCCAGGTTCAGAGAGAATGAAACAATGTCCTGTGAAACAATGCTGCCACAGCATTTTTACATTTAGGACATACATTTAGACATTTAGAGCACCACGTACAATCTAGAAGTACTTGCAACGTCCACATGTAAGTTATGTTTGTGCATTGGGATACATCTGAAGCCAATTTACCATGCCTCCTGGGGTAAAAAAAATATTTTTAGTCTTTGAATATAAAAATTAGATTTGCAGTATAGCTAAAATAAAGGTTTACAAGATCAGAAAGAACGTCTGAAGACTTGTGCTTTTGTTTTCCTAACAATGTCAGTGAAGGAATATTATATTACAGAGAAGAGTCAAAGTAGGCCAACAAGAAATAAAACATAATTTTATATTGTGAAAGACAATTGGATGTGCTTTAACTGGATAGTAAAGGAACTATTTAAAGTGCTTCCTTTCACTTCAAACAGGTGGCTCAAGCATGCTATTTGGAGTTCATTTACAGTCAATTGATTCATGGTTAATAACTTAAAAATACTACACTTCCTGAAAGTGTTATAGACAAAGTGTGACAGTCAAGTCTGAAGCCTGAATTAAGTTACATTCTTTTTAAAGAACAAAACCTGCTGACATTGAAGCAAACTGTATTTTCAAGATCTTAACTGAAATTTATATGTGGAGTCCTAAGATAGAGTAGGTTTGTTATATTTAATGAATAGAATAGAATAGAATAGAATAGAATAGAATAGAATAGAATAGAATAGAATAGAATAGAATAGAATAGAATAGAATAGAATAGAATAGAATAAGCCAGGTTGGAAGAGACCTCCAAGAACATCCAGTCCAACCTATCACTCAGCCCTATCCAATGGCACTAAATGCTCCATCCAGTCTTTTCTTGAACACCTGCAGGAACAGCGATTCCACCACCTCCCTGAGCAGCCCATTCCAATGGCAAATCACTCTCTCTGTGAAGAACTTCTTCCTAATATTCAGCCTATACCTCCCCTAGCACAACTTGAGACTGTGTCCCCTTGTTCTGTTGCTGGTTGCCTGGGAGAAGAGACCAAGCCCCACCTGGCTACAACCTCCCTTTAGGTAGTTGTAGACAGCAATGAGGTCACCCCTGAGCCTCCTCCTCTCCAGGCTAGACAACCCCAGCTCCCTCAGCCTCTCCTCATAGGGCTGTGCTCTAGGCACCTCATCAGCTTCATCACCCTTCTCTGGACACATTCCAGTACCTCAGTATCTCTCTTGAACCGAGGAGACCAGAACTGGACAGAGTGCTCAAGATGTGGCCTGACCAGTGCCAAGTACAGGGGAAGGATAACCTCCTTTCTCTAGCTGGCCACACTATTCCTGATCCAGGCCAAGATGCCATTGGCTCTCCTGGCCACCTGGGCACACTGCTGGCTTATATTCAGCTACTATCTAGCATCACCCCCAGGTCCCTTTCTGCCTGGCTGGTCTCCAGCCAATCTGTCTGCAGCCTGTAGTGCTGCCTGGGATTGTTGTGGCCAAACTGTAGAATCCTGCACTTATCCTTGCTCAATCTTGTCCCATGGGCCTCTGCCCACCCATCCAGTCTGTCCAGGTCCCTCTGCAGAGCCCTCCTACCCTCCAACAGATCAACACCTGCTCCTAACTTGGTGTCATCTGCAAACTTACTGATGATGGACTCAATCCTTTCATCCAGGTCATCAATAAAGATATTGAACAGGATCGGGCCCAGCACTGATCCCCGGGGCACACCACTAGTCACCAACTGGATGTGGCACCATTCACAATGCATCCAGTGTACATAGAAAAAAAATTCTAAATCTTGCAGCAATGATGTCAGTATTTAGGCTAGGAGGTACAGAGCTTCTGCTTTCACTTTTTTTTTTTTTTTTTAAATTGATGTTTTTAATTGTGATTCTTAATCTCACCTGCACTTCTCATGGAAATTTCAAACACTTTGCTAATATAGCTGGTACAGGAAACAGAGATGCAGAGAAACTGAGTATTAGCTTGAGCAAACTACTTACACCTTGAGGCATTGTTGGGGCAGAAAAATCTTGACTGCACCAGTCAGCAGTATAACTACTGATGAGTCCAGCAGAATCAACCACTGTCCCAATATCTTTTCTTCTCATCTTGAGAATTGGAGATTAAGAGCTTGTTCACTTGCTTAGCCTTCTGCCCAGTGCTGCAGTTTCTGCAGTGGAAACATGGTCATGTGTTTTATGGGTCTGACCCATCATCTTTAGTATTCTTATATCATTGTAGCCATAAAAGAGGAAGGTAAGGGAGAAATCTTTCTTGGAACGATCTTGGCAAGGAAAGTTCTGAAAGTTCTTACAAAAATTGAAAGTTTATGCATATTCCTATGCAGAGAAACGTTTTGGGTTTTTTTTCCCCGCTTCCTAAAAGGCCACGATTAGGAATATTTTGCAGTATTTTGTAATTGCCAGGGGAAAAAAATCTTTATGTATTCTCACAAGAATTAAGATAAACATTGCATCTTTCAAAATATGTGTAATTTTCCTAATATTCAATTAAAAAGTAGTAATGTGGGTTTTTTTTTTTTCTATTTTTCTTAAAGCCGCTGCCTCCTTGTCATGACTCTAAGGAATCTATGCAGGTATACAAACAGCACTGCAAAATAGCAGAAGAATACCATGAAGTCAAGAAAGAAATTGCTCTATTGGAAGAAAGAAAGTGAGTACTTTTCTAAAGAATTTGCTGTTCTATATTCTCTTTGTAAAATCCTGTTTTAAACGTGAGAGTTTCACATGGTGTTTTCTGACCTTGTACCTCTGCCTGATGGTGACAATACAGCACAGCAATTAGGTCATTGGGCTGTAGGATCAGCTGGGGCCACTAAGGACACAGAACTGTGAGAGTTCTAGGCTGTCAGTTATACAGGTGTCCCTTAAAACCTTCATTGATAGCCTCCAGGTCACATAACAGTCTAGTTCAGATGGTGTGAGTCCCCTTTTACTTTTAAAGAATTTTCTTCAGTTTAACTTTATGTGTTTAATGAAGAACATAGTGGATCCTCTGTTAGGCTTAGAGTACTCAAGAATACTGGTAAATATCTTGAGTTCTACGTCAAGTTTCAGTCCCTTCCGTTCAAGAGAGATACTGAGGTACTGGAATGTGTCCAGAGAAGGGCAATGAGGCTGGTGAGGGGTCTGGAGTACAGCCCTATGAGGAGAGGCTGAAGGAGCTGGGGTTGTTTAGCCTGGAGAGGAGGAGGCTCAGGGGTGACCTCATTGCTGTCTGGCATTGCTGTCTGGGCTGCATTAAGAGAAGCATTACCAGCAGGGCAAGGGAGGTGATTCTCCCCCTTTACTCTGCTCTCATCAGACACCTGGAGTACTGTGTGCAGTTCTGGAGCCCCCAGCACAAGAAGGACATGGAACTACTGGGGAGAGTCCAGAGGAGGGCCACAAAGATGATCAGAGGGCTGGAGCACCTCTGCTATGAGGACAGGCTGAGAGAGTTGGGGCTTTTCAGCCTGGAGAAGAGAAGGCTTCGGGGAGATCTTATAGCAGCCTTCCAGTATCTGAAGGGGGCCTACAGGAAGGCTGGGGAGGGACTGTTCACAAGGTCTTGTAATGACAGGACGAGGGGGAATGGGTTCAAATTGGCGGAGGGGAGATTTGAACGGGATGTTAGGAGGAAGTTCTTCACAGTGAGGGTGGTGAGGCACTGGAACAGGTTGCCCAGGGAGGTTGTGGCTGCTCCCTCCCTGGATGTGTTCAAGGCCAGGCTGGATGAGGTCTTGAGTGACCTGATCTAGTGGGAGGTGTCCCTGCCTATGGCAGGGGGTTGGAACTGGATGATCTTTGAGATCTCTTCCAACCTAAACCATTCTATAATTCTATGATTCTAACTACCTGAAGGGAGGTTGTAGCTAGGTGGGAATTGGTCTCTTCTCCCAGGCAACCATCAATGGAATGAGGGGACACAGCCTCAAGTGGTGCTGAGGGAGGTATAGGCTGGATATTAGGAAGAAGTTCCTCACAAGAAGAGTGATTTGCCATTGGAATGGGCTGCCCAGGGAGGAGGTGGAGTTGCCGTCCCTGGTGGTGTTCAAGAAAAGCCTGGATGGAGCACTTAGTGCCATTGGATAGGGCTGAGTGATAGGTTGGACTGGATGTTCTTGGAGGTCTCTTCCAACCTGGCTTATTCTATTCTTTTCTATTCTATTCTATTCTATTCTATTCTATTCTATTCTATTCTATTCTATTCTATTCTATTCTATTCTATTCTATTCTATTCTATTCTATTCTATTCTATTCTATTCTATTCTATTCTATTTTCCTGTAAGGTATATTGTCTCTAGGTACGTTGATATTTCAAGTGTTCATATCCAAAGTGCATAATCTGCAGGCTTTTTTTTTTTCCCCTTGTCTATGACCTGTACTCATACCTCTGTAATCTTTGCATAAATACTAAATGGTAAAGTGCACTGCCCCAGTTTGGGGCCATGAGCGTAGCTGGGACCGCAGGACAGAAACGACTCTCACCCCTTTCCAGGAATAATAATGAGGATACTGTACACTGATCGGGAGTTTAAAGAGAAATTCTATTTACAAGAGCATGTATACAAAAGGCAATCAGGTAGAATAAGTACAAAACCCTCTAGGCCCAAACTGGCCTTCAAGAATCCTCTACCCCTTCCGCCTTCAGTTGGCCTGAGGGTAGGCCAAAAGTGCCTTCCCCAGCTGGGGCCTACAAAGCCTCAGTGGGCCGCAGTGACACAGCTCAACTCCCTACCAGCCCTCTCCTCTGTGAACCATGAGATAAGAGCCGCATGCTGTTCTCACAGAGAAGCGGAAGCATGAAAGGCAGGGGAGAGAAGGAGGAGAGATCAGTCAGGCATTATCTTTTAAGCTGTGATACCAGAAAATGGAATAGAATAGCAATACAGAGAGTGGTGATCAAGGGCACAATGTCCACCTGGAGACCAGTGACAAGTGGCGTCCCTCAGGGGTCAGTGCTGGGACCAGTGCTCTTTAACATCTTTGTCAGCGACATGGACAGAGGAATCGAGTGCACCCTCAGCAAGTTTGCAGATGACACCAAACTGTGTGGCACAGTCGACTTGCGGGAGGGCAGGGATGGCATCCAGAGGGACCTGGACAGGCCGGAGAGGTGGGCCCAGGCCAACCTCATGAAATTCAACAAGGCCAAGTGTAAGGTCCTGCACCTGGGTCGCTGCAATCCCAAGCACAAATACAGGCTGGGTGGTGAGTGGCTGGAGAGCAGCCCTGAGGAAAAGGACCTGGGGGTCTGGGTGGATGAAAAGCTCAACATGAGCTGACAGTGTGCAGACGCGGCTCAGACAGCAACTGTGTCCTGGGCTGCATTAAGAGAAGCATGGCCAGCAGGGCAAGGGAGGTGATTCTCCCCCTTT
>VWZI01020038.1:132684-144466 GCA_013396835.1 Psilopogon haemacephalus
AGTGGGAGGTGTCCCTGCCTGTGGTGGGGGGTTGGAACTGGATGATCTTTGAGGTCTCTTCCAACCTAAACCATTCTATGATTCTACGATTCTATAAATACTGTAATATGCTGGGACAAGCAGGTCCTTCGCCCTGGGATGGGTCTCTGTCCCTATGGTTTTGTTCAGGGGGACCTAGGATCCCTCAGACTACCCCATGCACTCTGCGGCTCTTGATCTCTTTCCATAAGAAACCTGAAAAAGGAGTTCAGAGAAAGGAAAGAGGGTGACTAGTGAAAGTTTTTAACAGACAGCAACCTCAAGGAATAATAGTTACTGCTGAGTAAGCTTTCACTTTTTTTTTTTTTTAAATTTTTTTATTCACACTGAAGGGGACTTCAAGCAGGGTTGCCTTCCTCAGGGAAAGTTAGCTCAGTGTCAGTCTCTAAGGCTTCTTGTGAAAATACTGCTTGAACAGAAATATTTATAGTATAGCAACAGGGGTTGAAAAAGCTCTACTGAAGAGTGGGTTTTGAGTAAAAGTGTTCCACTGTATCTGTTCCATAGCAAACTTTACACAGCTGATCACGCAGTTCAGCCAAGTTTGCATCCATGGGAGTCATCAGCTGCATAAGCAAGCTGATGGGAAGGAAACTGGTGAAATCCTGTAGTCTTACAAGTGAGATAACCAAAGATATCCTTGAATCCAGACTACATGGGGTAAGAAGGTGAGACTTGTCTTTACTGGGGTTGATGGCTACAGGCACAATGTAACTAGTTCACAGGATCACAAGATGTCAGGGGTTGGAAGGGACCCAAAGAGATCATTGAGTCCAACCCTCCTGCCAGAACAGGACCATACAACCTTAGTTGTTGTTTAAAGTGATGGAACTAATTAAAGTTTCCTACTACAAACCCCTTCCACTGTAGGACCTGCATGGCAGTCAGTTGCTGAGATTTGCATAAATTCAAACAAACAAACAAAACCCAGAAAACTAAAACTGACCAGAAGAGATTAACACTACATCATCTCAGGGTTTGTATTTGATTCATTATTAATTAAACTTGCCTGATCAAAAGGAACCTGTGTTTTAAAAATGCAGTAGAGAAGATAATTAATCCAAAAACTTCTGCAAAGATATGTCAAACCTGATTGCCGAATAGAAGCTGCTTGCGTGTGTATTTCGCAACTAAGTGAATTCAGCAGAAAGCATGTGTTTGTCTTCCCAGAAAATAAAAAAATAATATAAAATATTAAATTATTGTTTAAGGGCATAACTTTAACATATCATTTAAAAATGTATCCTTACATCATTTGTTGTTTTTAGTCTAGAAATATAAATGTATTATTATTGACATATCTCTGAATCATTGAAGCACATTTATGCAGTATGCTTGAAGCCCTTGAGAACTGGATTCTCATTTCTATTTTTGCATTTACTAGAATGATTTAAAATGCTGTTTGAAAGTATTTTCACTTATCTGTGAAATCTGCAGTACTAGCTGAGTTAGAAATATTTTGCTTTTTGGGAATGGCAGACACACGCACAAACTTTTTTACCTCAGTTCACAACTATGAGCCCAGAAGTCAGCCTCTCAGCAGTGGCTATCCTGGATAAATTAAGGGCATTTTTCAGTCTGGCATTTTTCTTCATTCCACCAGAGGACGTGAGCAGGGGAACAATGGAAGAAAGCCACTGCTACTTTTGCTGAATCTGATCTGTGGATGTAAGATTTGATGCCCCAGTAAACATAGTTCAGACAAGAATGGCTGAATAAGACAACAAATAGAATTATATTACTCTGATTCTTACATGCCTTCGTATTACATGTTTGTGACATAGTTATTCACACACTGTCTATCTGTGAAATGCCTAAACATGACAAATGTCAGTGCAGCACCTTTCACCACCTTCTGAATCTCTTAATCTGAAGATAAAGTCTTACAAGCACTGGGATTGAAGATGCTTTATTTCTTACAGCTCGGTCCACTCTAGATAGTTAATTTTGAGGTTTAAAAAGCTGAAAATGCCAACTGAAGTTGTCGTTTTTGTCTCCAGATGGGAACTATTTATGACTCCTCCCTCCATGTAGATTCTTCATTTTGTAATATTTTGGAGGTTTCACAATACTGCTTTCCCCATTTGGAAACAACAGCCCGTTCCTATAAAATGTTCCAGAAATTAACTGAGACTTTTTTACTGCATGAATCTTGGTTGCAATCAGAAAATGAATTAAAAAGCTATTAGGAGACAGGTACATGTACACAAATGTACATATATAGGTATACATGCAAGCTTAGGCAACCTGAACATGTTAGCCTTGTTTCTTGTATAAAATGAGATATGTGGAGGTGAAGGAGTAAGCAAGAAGTGAAAGAGAGTTTGGTCTAGTGATCACTGATTTGTATCTAAAAACATTACAGTTTGAAAGTCAAAGGAAGTTTATGGGGTAGCATATGCAGTATGAAGAGTGGATTACAATGTGTGGAGTAGCATGTGTATTGAACATTCCATTCTCATAAGGGAAGGATGCTTGTACTTTTCTAAGAGGTCTGATGAGGTGCACGGGTTTTTAACCTCAGAAGCAGTTATAATCAAATTGAAAAGATGGAGTTTACAGCTTTCTGAAATTTGCACCCGTTGAAGGTGTGTTTACCTTCTTTTACATTTTAAATTGGATGTACAGAAATAAAGATTCACAACTGCCTAATACATCTGATATCTATAGTTATTTCTTTTAAATATTGATTTGATAAAATGGACAGATAGAATTTCATCCCATATGATAGGAATGAACAATTTGTGCAGTGTTGGTCAGTGTACATTTTTGCCAAAGACAACCAGAAGTTCTGTCAGTCCTCCAAACTTCATCCCCACGGATCAACTCACCTGTGGAATTAGGATGTCGAATCCGACCTGGCAGTGTCTGCATCTGTGGTGCTTATTGACAGCACACTGTACACACAGTATACTGAAGACAGTCAAAAGCAGAAAATATTTTTTATTTGTTGGCTAGGAGAATTATAGAACAGAATCATAGAATGCTTCAGACTGGAACTCCAGGTCTCCAAACCCTCTGCATTGAGCAGGGACGCCTTTAACTAGATCAGCCCTGTGCAACCTGACCTTGAATGTTTCCAGGAACGGGGCTTCTACCACCTTGCTGGGCAACTTGTTTTGTCACCCTCATTGTAAAAAATGTCTTCCTTATACATAGCTTAATTCAACTCTCCTTAGGTTAAAACCATTGTCCCTTGTCCTGCTGCAACAGGCTAAACTGCTAGCAAGACTGTCCCCATCTTTCTTATAGACCCTCTTTAAGTAGTGGAAGGTCACAGTAAGGTTACATTAACCTGACATAAAAATCCATACAGATATTGGAACTTTTTAGTAAAACAAAAACAACAACAACAACAACAACAAAAGAGTAATGTTAATTCTACTGTAAGCTATTTATATTCCAGTCTTCAAAGTTCATTGTAACCTTTTATACGTGAAGTAGTACATGCAGGTATATTTCTAAAATACAAGAAGTAGAAAGATGAACAATTTTCTTTTTAAGATAGTCACAGACATTCACTCTTTTGCAACTTAGAAATTATTTAATTCTGCTTATCTGGACTTATCTCTCTTTTTAGTGTGTGGATCACATATGGCCAAAGTATAGAAGGACAGTGGTGTGTGAAATGACAAGGATTGTTTTGCATGAAGGCAAGAAAAGAGCTTATTTGCAGCTTTTGCATGTATACAATGTAGATGGCAAGAGAGTGTGGTAAGCTGGGAGGAGGAGAGAAGGCCACCACTATTTCATATGAAAATGGAAAATATGAGTGAGAAAGAGAAGTTGCAGGTTCAGACATGGGGAAATTAAAAGACAAAACAAATAAGAATGAGAAAATAAATTATTCAGAAAAAAGACAAACAAAAGTAAGTCATAAATGGAAAGAATTTAAAATAACATTGGGTAAAATTTTCTTAATTTAAATAATCAGGTCTTTGCTGTCTTTACTCAGACTCTTCCCATGTATGCCAGCAATACTTTGTACAAAGGACAAAATCACTCTGGAATGAAAGATATGATTGAAAAGAAAGAAAAGGGTGTGGAAGCAAGAATACAGCACATTTAGGTCACAGAATGTAATTTAATTTATGTTCCAGAAACACACATGTATTTCCATAACAGATGTTTTGGGGCATCTAAGTTTGGGTGAAAGGGATGGGATGGCTGGTTATTTTGAGCACTCGTTATATTGCTATTACTAGATAATGACCTTGGATTATGTAGTTAAATATTAGAGTTGCCATGGTTGCTAGCTGTATCTTATATTCTTAGCACTGGCTGGTTTTTACCTCCCCCAGACAATTCTAATATAACTCTCCAGAAAATATCACTTGATCACCCCTGATTTAGGATCAATCCTTTTCTTTGCCATGGATATGATTTCTTTTCCTTCTTTTACACATACTTCACTAAAAATTCAGTGGAAATGTCTGCTTGATTTTGAGGGATTCTTCTGCATGCTTTAACATGCATGGTCTCATAACCATAGGACTGTTTCCGTGGTCTCAAGTCCAGATGGTTTCTCTGGTAGATACACTATTGTTTGTCTTTCCCAACAACGTTGAGACAAACAGTCTTCAGACTTTAGGATACTGCAGAAAAAGACTGGTGTAAAACACAAAAGCAACGTTTTATCTTAATAATTTGCCCATTACAGACTTGAGTTTTCATCATCTTGCATATATCCAAAATACGTGTTACTTGCCAAAAAGTGGAAATTTCCACTTTTCTAGTACAAAGAGAAACTTCAGTTTCCCCTATTATGGTGATGAATGATTGTATGTGTTGGCATCTGAGACACATTTTCATTTATATTTGAGCAGGCTGTCTGATTGTTAAAAAAAAATAACAAGTAGACTTTAAACAGAGAAGAGCAGTCTCCTCAGGAAGAAATTACCTTACACGGTCTCATGATTCCTCCTGATGTGAAAGCCATGTCACATATGGAAAATGGCCACCAGAATGCATAGACACATGTTAGCTCTGAAGAAATATCTAGTGCCACACATGCACAATCCTAAACACATTGTTCATGACAGGAGGAAGACAGGTCTGCCTCTTTGCATTGTGGAAGCTCTTTTCCTTGAGTCCAGTCCATTTCTAGATACACTTATTTCCAGACAGATCTATCTGCTTCATCTGTAATTCTTCTTGGTATTTATTCATAGAATATTGGAATAATTTAGAATGGAAAAGACCTTTAAGATCACCAAGTCCAGCCATTGTTGAATATTACTGTAAAGGAATGCTATTCTCTGCATGGTCAGTCATTAAGGCCAGGACAAGAAAAATAATTTCCCTAAGACCATGCTGGGATTTTCCTCTGCTCAGTAATGGCTTGTGGTTTATTGGTTTATAATGCAGATCACACATGTCTTCTCTTCCCACCCAAACCCCTCCCCAAAAAAGGAACACTTGAAGTGTATGTTGCAGATTGGCTCAAAGCTTCAAGTACCTCAGAACCGTTTTTAAAATTTACCAATGCTGTTAATATTTAAACTCAGGGTAGCCGTTAACAGAAAACACAGATTACACAGTGTTAGATCTATTCGTTAAGCATCCATAACAAAGGGTAGATGGTGCAAGAGCTTAGTATGGTGTTCTTTAACCTCTGGAAGCTAAGTTCAAATCCTGGATTAGATCAGAAGCAAATGTTAGTTACTGTCCTCATCCTTTTGTGAGCTTTGTAAACCACACCATTCATAACATTTAGTAATTCCCTGGTACTCTAAATTTAGATCTCAGTGGCAGGCTGGCAGTATTTGCCTGAAACATCACCCTGCCCTGTAAACAGGTGTTGATCCTGATGGGAAGGGAATAAGTAGGTTCTGCTGACTCAGAAGTCGGCAATTTTACTACCTCAGTGCAAGGAAAATGCTTTCTGCAAGGGAGGTCCTAGGGTGTGGACTACAGCAATGAGTATATTTTTATTTTAATGCATTTATATTTTATTTAATAGAGAAGCTAAATCTTAAGGGAGAAAAATATTCTCTGAGCTGCTTGAGTATTACTAGACAGCAGCATGAAAGCTTTGTCTGCACATAACCTCATCTTATCAAATCAGGGCTGACATTCATTAATAGAGCTGTCTGAGTTTGCACACTGTCTGTGCCACTCTTGGATCTAGTCCAAATAGAGTAGTTAGTACCTTTTTCTTACATGTACTAGAAGTCCTCATGGAAAAGTTTTAGCTGCTTTTAAGATTCTGATTACTTATCAGTGTGTTCACTGCATATCCCTTTAAGAACCTCTTAAGCATAGGAAAAGTAAGGATGAATGATTTTGAACACTACTGACTCAACAGTCTGTAATTTGAAAGAGCTTAATTTAATCCTTCAGTCTGGATCGCACCAGTAGAATAATTACAATGAAATATTGCTGAAGCTCTCTTTCAGTCCCAAGAGACAGAAGTCTTCTAGAGGAAGCCCTAAGAGAGACTGAAGTGATTAAAGCTGCTGGACTTGTAAAATCTCATGGTCCCTAAATGCATTTCTCACTTTCTAAAACATGCATGCAATTACTGCTTTGTGGCCCGTAGTCTCATTAATAGGAGATGGAATATTGAACTGTCTAGCAAGATCATTTACTCCTGGCCAATTTGAACATTGGTTGGTCTAGAAAAAAAAAGAAATTAATCTGGTGCTAATGACTTGCTGTTTTAATTTTTTTTACAACTCTATTGTGCCAAATGTTAATAGAATTCTGCTGAACTAAAACACACCCTCAATATCTTCTCTTGAAGACCTGACTGAATATACCTTTTACCTGGTGAAGGAAAGAGAAGAGCCTTTGCTGCTGGGTATTACTTTGGCATAAAATACAGCCAACATATTTAACTACAGGAGAGTTTATTTATACTGCAACTTTTGGATGATTTTCAATTGCTTTAATGGCGCTAACTCTTTTCTTATTGGGTTTTTTGTTTGTTTGTTTGGTTGGTTGTTTTTTTTAATATGGAAAACACAGCAGTGTGCCAGGAGAGTCTCTTATTTGTGACTTCTCGAACTCCAGTAACTGTGACTGCAAACAGCTACACAATGGGCAAATTGCTATCACTGAAAGCTGTATAAGGACACAATCTTAAAGAAGTGTTTTTTAAAACCCAGGTGCCTACAGTATTGCTTCTGTAAGTGGTAGTTTTGTAGCCATAAGCAATCTAAGTGATCAGCAAATACTGAGATATTATCATTTCATGAATATTTTTACTATGGCAATAGAATGACTGTAGAAATGTCCTGAAAATTTTAATGGTTTAAAGTGAAGCTGGCATGAGGCAGGATGGTATGAATAGCAGCAGATTAAAACTCAACCTACAATGAAGCACTGCTCTGGTTTGACAAGAGGGCTCTTTTAAGGATTGGAGCAAAAGCTATGACTTTGAAGGCATTATGTTTTCCCACTGATGTTCTACAAGTGTTGTTTTGACATGACTGAGAAATAAAGTCACAGGGGCATGAACAGTTAAAGATTAACTTATCTCCAAGATAGAATGATCAAAAGAACTAAGAACATTTTAGAAGATAATTTCTGTAGGAGAGGTGAGTAAATGACTTGACTTAAAGGGAAAGGAAAAAAAAAACCAGAGGCTGGATTAGGCCTGCTGGGTAACTAAGTGGAGAGCAATTAGATAGCCTGTGAGTTACTCAATCCTTCAGTGTGTTTTGTTTTAATACTTCTTTTATCTCAACTTGTGCTGAGGTAATTTCAGCTGATACTATACAGGAGACTCCAGTTCCTGGCCAGCTCTGGGAATACGGGGCACTGTGTGACTCCATCCAGAAATAAGCACCAGCTTGAATCCTCCTGTGTCTGCTCTTAAAAAGACCAGGAGGGGTAGGTTTTCATCTCTATCACTCTTCCTCAGCAGTAAGACTAAAGTATGAGCATAAACTCATAGAAATAATATATAGAGAGCTCAGATTTGTGTGCCCAGTTTTTAATAATTTTTCTTCGTAGTACTGAAAAGCAGACCATGTGTACTTCGCAAAACCTACTGATAAAGCTAACCAGATGAATTAAAAATCCCTCACTCTCTTTCAAATTTGTTTAATACTGAAAGAAGAAAGAAATTGTAATTATTTAGGCAAAATATTAGCATGTGGTTTCCAGGATTCTCCTGGAACTGATTCTCCTTTCAACTCTTAGTGAAATTAGAGACACTTGAAGGTCCTCAGCATTTTGCATGTTGGGTTGCTGAAAAGCAGGCCTACCAGAGATTTTGAAAGCTTCATATTTAAAGAAGAAAAAGAAGACTCTAACAAATTAATTTTCTATGTCTTTATTTCACAAAAGCTCAGGTAACACCATGTGAGCAACTTATAGTCTAGCTTTAACCTAACGTATGATGACAAATTTTTGCATACTGCCATTTTTAATATTTGTTTGTTGTTTGGGGTTTTGTTTGTTTGTTTGTTTTTCTTCATAATTGTCAGAAAGGAGCTGATTGCCAGGCTGGAAGAAGTGGAGAAGGAAAGCATGGACGCTGCTCAGCTGGCTAAAGAGTATGCAGAACTGACAGAGGAGAACCGAACACTGAAGCTGGCCCAAACACAGTGTGTAGAGCAACTGGAAAAGCTCAGGATACAGTACCAGAAAAGACAGGGGTCCTCATAACTCCAGCTAGCTTATGTGAGGCAGTTAATACAGGATTGGTCCTGTGCTGGAAAGAGATTTTAAAATAAATGTCTGTTTAATATGTTATAATACTTTACTACAGATACAGAGTATGTAGAAGTCTATATTTGATTTAATGCTTGTCAGCCAGTAGCTTAATATAATGGATATTTCATCCATTATATAATGGATATTTTATTTCAAGTAACATAATTGAAGTTAATTTATCCCCATTATATGTTCTAGTAGATCAGGTTTCTTTTCTAAACATATTTCTTCCAATTTAAGAAGATATGGACACACTAGAGAATGATATAAATAGTCTCTGTGTTGGGAATTTGGACCATACTAAGGCATACAGCAGGGACAGTGTTAATATATGGCATACATGTATGTTAATTTTAGTTCGCTGAAGATTTTTTTAAATTATTTTGCTCATGCCTAAAGTGCTTGGAAGTTATCTTAAAACAGATCTCCTCACTGGTAAAAATTATGCTTCATTACCCCATGTCAATTTTACATGAGAAATTGCATATTAAAAAATTAAATAACTTTTTTTTTTTTTTTTAATAAAACGAGGTCAATGCCAGAAATAACTGGCAAGTTACAAAATTAAAAGGAAACATATAAGATCAAACTTTTCTTCCTCACATGTAAAGACAGATGAAAGTATTTTTATTGTGCTTTTTTTGTCATGCAAGAAATGAAAAATTAATATATGAATAGTACTGTCAAACGTTCAGCTGAGAACATGTCAGTAAAAGTACTGTGATGATATTTTGTTCTTATTTTCAAATCTATTTTGAAGCACAAGTGGCTATAAGGAGGGACAGGAGTTCTGTGATATACAAATAACCCTGAAGTAAAAGGTTAGCTTTACTTGCTCTATTTATCCCTGTATTTTCCTAGATCAACTGAAAATTCTTTGTTATAATTCCATTTCTATTCATACAGTATTTTTTTCATTAAAAGTGGATATAGAAAAGCCATTTTATGTTCTGAGTGTTCTTATATCACCCTGTATTTTTAACTCCTACTTGACAGATGCAGCTTGTTAGATCTCCCTGAGGTTGGAATGTAACTTGAGGTGTCAGGAAATCAGGAAATGTGTCTTAGTAATTGATAACTATGAGCTTAAGATTTCCACCAGAACTTTAGCTTTGATTACCACCACTAATCTATTATAAAAATGGGATTTTGTTTTAATCAGAAAAATACCTGGGGAAATCTTTCAGTACCAAAATGTTTCCCTGTAATTTTGGCAGCAAAGGAGGAAAAAAAGAGGAAAAGAAAAGAAAGAAAAAAAAAAAAAGAAAAAAAAGCAAACCCAAACCAAAAAACACCAACACCCCCCCAAACCAACGAAACAAACAAAAACCCCAAACAGCTCTTTATTTCTCTGTGCTAACTATCTACAGTATTCCCTGCAGCACAAGTGTGAAAACAGGCTCCACATGGCTACAAGCATCTGACGTTGCAGTAGGAAAGTATGAGGTGGTGGTAGAGGACAGCCTTCTCTCCGTTTCTCTTCCTGAGCTGCCGGGGCAGAAGTATAGGAAGTGTGCAGACATGAAGGGAAACTACCGTTCTGAAGCATGCGCTTTCTCTTGCAGCACTGTAACACTGTATTTATTCCTCTTTCTTTGTTATTTGATGTCCTATTTTAATTTTCTTGTGAAAGCTGAAGAGGGAAAAAAAAACCCCAAACCATGACAAATGAAAAAACATTTGGGGTGTTAACCCTGTGAACACTGGAAAGGCCTTGCATGAGTTTAGCATTGACAGGAAGCATACCCTGTACTGACTTCAGACTTTAGCACAGGATGCTGCATAATCTGGGGTGTATTTTTATCTGGGTTTTTTTGTTTGTTTTTTTCTGAACAGGATTGTCATTTGAAAAGTTAATTTGTTGATTTAGTCACTTTTTTTTTCTATCTAGCATTGAAAACATCAGACAATTTGTTCATCAGTTTCAGTGAATTCATTGTAAACTGTGCAAAGTATGTAAAATTGTTTCATTAGTAGTCTGGCTTTGGATGCAAAAGGATCAGACACCATAACTTTACTTGCAGGTAGCCTTGTTTGCCTTGAAACTTTCTGTTAAAGTGCAGCCAATGTGTTTTAGATGTCAGATTAATGCCATATCATACATTTTGAGAAAAATATGAGAGTCAAAGTCATGTAGAGAAGGAAAGATGGGCTTTATTTGTGACATGGAGTGGTTTAAGAGTAGCCAGAGAATATGGCTTTCCTAACCTATGGAAACTGACTAGTACAAGACTTTTCAGTTGTACAGACACCAGAGCTGTGGTGTGGTCCAGAACTCTTATAATATCCCAAACTAACCGAAGTGAGAGATCTGTATTTCATCTGGACTGTGGCTATTTGCAATCTAATTTCCCTCTTGCTTTTAGTTATAATGAAAGTAAAAAACCCACTCTGCTTTGTATCAAGGTATTTGTCTCATGGATGCTCATGTACCTGAAAATAGTCACTCACAGAAACTGCATCACAGTCCAAATGAGTAGAGCTGAAATACAAGTACCAAGGAAGAAAAATTTAAAACAAAACAAAACAAAAACGCACACAAAATCAACCAACGAAACAAACAGAAACCAAGCCAAACAAACACAAAAGCAGGAAAATGAGATTCAAAGATAAGATGTAAATAAATGCAATTTTCAAAAAATATTGATAGGCAAGTTAAAATAAACTGTAGAAAAGTCAACACAACCCAGAAAATCATTCAAGTGCTGCAAAGAGTGAAAATAGCTAGAACAACCTTCTGTAAAGGAACTGCTGTGTTTATCATCCATCTCTTGATTAATTTTTTTAATTGAGAGCATTTTCATATTAAAAATGCCTCTCCGATGTTGAAATGCTGATTTTTTTCTCTAGATGTTAGTTTGAACTCTATAGCTCTGGCTAATTCAACATCTGAAATGAAGTTTTTTTAAGAAAACAGATGTTTGTCATATTAATGCTCTATTTGCTAAGTAGACAATATGATTAGTGTCCTGGTATTTCAGGAGAGACCTTTAACAGCTAGACCCATTTAAAGTATAGCACATTATTATTATTATTATTATTATTATTACTATTACTATTACTATTACTATTACTATTA
>VWZI01020038.1:144531-265789 GCA_013396835.1 Psilopogon haemacephalus
ATTATTTCTAATATATGCATCATATTTCACCCAAGAATTTGGAAGCCAGTTTCATCTTTCGAGCTCAACTGACAACGAAACTTTCAACTTTTTAACCCCTGAATACCGCCTGTGACAACTGCAGCTGTGCTTAGTAAAACAACAGCAAAGTCTTCAACTCTTGCTGGCAATTCACCAGTGGTTCAGAAGGCAAGGGAAGACTTGGATGACCAAAGAAATTGCTAACTGCATGCAGCTCCATAGGCAGCTAAAGTGTATTTCTTGCTGTTATTCGGGTTAGTTGGGTTAGCAGAAATAAGCAAGCCACTATAATGACAAATGCATTTGTTTCAAATCACTTAAGAAAATTGTGAAGCACATGGATCTAAAAGAACCAAGATCTGTGTTTTCAATTTCCTATTATTACTAACTAACTAACTTCCGTCATAACAAATGCTGAACAAGCTCAATTTGAGTATTCCAGTTAGCAAAGATATGACATATGGAATCTTGAAACAGACAGAGCTTAAGGTGGTTTAACACTTGAAAAGTCTGGAAGATAAAGACTTGCAGGCTTCACTTTAGTGGCTTTTTGGGGAGGTTGTGGGTTTTTTTTGGTTAGTTTGGTTGGTTTTTTTTGTTTGTTTGTTTGTTTTTGTTGCTTGGTTGGTTTGTTTTGGATTTTGGGGGCGTTTGTTTTTTTGTTTTTGTTTTTGTTTTTTTTTACTTTTTCTTATGCAATGTTTCCAGGTTTGTCTTTATTCTGGCTGGTTTTGTGAATTAATGAACTTTGGAAGTGTGTCACCTCCCCCTAGAGGCTTTTGCTATCATCTAGGCCTTTGTGAGCATTACACATCGTTGCTCATAGCAGTACAAATACTCAAGAGTACAATACAGAGGTCTTCACAGGCTTCCTTTGGGCTATGTGGTTGGGAAGCTTTGGCATGTGTCCATTTTCTGCTCAAAACCCAGTCACAGACCACTTTGATGAAACAAATCAGTTTCATTCTTAGTCATGAAATCACTTGGTGTTCTTTTCTACATAAAATTCTTAGTTCAACACACAAAATGGAAGTGTCTAGAGGAGCAGGGAAGACTTTAGTTTGGAGGAACCTTGCCTTTCTCCTCATGGAGGTTGCAAGATGTGCAACGATCAAAGAATACTGTTGCATGTAAAGGAAGTTTGGTTCAGGCAGTGATGTTGCAGGAAGAGTGCCGGTCTTGGCCAGCAGGCTTGCGAGGAGAGTTGACAAAACCTGAATTCTGGTGAGACTTTTCTCTCCTATGAATATACTTCCACGGACATACCTTCATACTTACAGCCCTGAGGGTCTTCTGCTTTCCTGTTAAGAGTGTGCTGGCATGTTTATTTATGAGTGCTATAGTGATGAGCATCTCTAGAAAACCTGTGATGGCACTATTAACTGTCTTCATAACAGACCTGGAAGGTGTGCATCAACAAAGGCCTAGGGCCATTACTGACCAAGAACCAAAAAGCTGGCCCCTATTGTGCATCTTGATTGGCTTCTCTGGGATAAGACCAGACATTGTGACTGCATGACTGTACCAGGGAGCACCTTAAGTAGGGAAAAGGGTAGCAAGGTGGAGTTGCATAGGAGCTTTTCTCCACTGCTTCTCTTGGCTTTGTGATATTAAACTTGGAGTTACTGACATGGTCCTTCAGATGCACACTAAAACTGTGCAGCTGATGTTTTAAATATAAGGAATTTTGTTCAGAATGAAAAAAAAAATACATTGCTTGGAACACTGCCTCTAGGTTTGTCAGTGCTCCTTACAAGGAATGCCATGCAGTATTCATACCTGTATGAATGAAGGATGACAGTCATTCACAACTTACTGTTAACCTCAACCCAAGCTTTCTAGACTGCACAGTCTGGTGGTTTACACTGTGGAAAGCACAAGACATAGCATATGAGTCACTCAGCTTTTCTACACACTAATCAACAGTTCCCTCTTCCAAACCTCAGTTCCTCTAATCCCACCTGACCACAATCCATGCATCTGTACACCCCACTAAGCAGTGTCAGTCTGGAGCTTAGATCCCATTGACTGGTGATCTCATGACATGGTCTGATGATTGCCATGTGCATGAGATGGTTTCTAAATGTTACAGTTGTATGATGATTTGGTGCTGGTATATGGCAGTAAAGCACTCTGCCAACCTGCAGGTGGCTGTGAACTATTCTTGCATTCTTTGAAGTGGTTAGGAAAATATGAGAACAGATAGTCTGTGGATTTAGTTATTTACCTGGATTTTGTACTAAATTTTTCATCCAGAAATTAGGGAAATGAAACAAGGATGTATGTGCTGATGTAACAAATCTGTGGCCAGATGCCAGACTGTGCCTTGAATGTTCAGAATGAGCAAAGTGATACAAGAACTGTAAGTGATGGAAAGGAACTAGTCACAGCTAGGAAGAGGAACTGGTGAGAGAGCTGTGTGCCTTGGATGCTTCATTTTTATGGCTTGCACCAGTGGGATGTGTAGGCTGTTGTCCTTAGCTCAGTATTAATAAGCTTTTGTTGTAATGTTTCCCAAGGCTTTTTCAAGTCCTGTTTACACAAACTTTTTATACTTGAATATTTACTTCATGAAGGTTATGTTTTTTACTAATATATCCAGTATAAACATTGATATACTGTGCTAAAGATGCTTACAGCAATGCAGGTGGTTCTTCTATAGAAAGAGGAATAACCAGTACCAGTATATGATTCTGTTCTGCTAATCATAGGATATCTCAAATTGGAAGCGATTCCCTTAGCATCATTGAACCCAAGACCTTGCCAACTGTTGTATTTGCATTAAAGATAAATAAATCACGGCCTTGACAAATAATCTATGTATGGTAAAAATTACACTGAAGCTAGAGCACTTCAGTACTGAAAGAAATGCATCCCTGCTAATGGGCTTTTGCTGCTTTCATTGCACAAGCAGTTTGGTGCTTCTGTTAACTAGATCCCCAGTTAGCCATATGAAGAGATGTTGATGTGATGTTCTGTGATCACAAAATTTTACCTCTATCTCTTTATTTTCCTGCAAATACATGACACATCTTAGTGCACAAACCTGACTGCCATGTGCCTACAAACTTTTCCACAGCCATTTCATCACAGTGCTCTCCCTGGTTTCTGCCTTTAACGCTTTCCTGTCACATTCCTCTGCTGTGAAATAAACTGGGCACTCAGGACTTTTAAAGAGTAGGCAGAAGCAAAAGCATCATTTAAAAATATTACCTGCCCTCAACCTTGACTGTCCTGTGGTCAAACCCTTTTGCACTGATGTTCCACAAACACATCTGTATATAGGTTTACTGATTAGATGACAGTACAAAAACATGAGGCGAGAGTTAATACTGGTGGAAGATACAGGCACATTCGAACATATGTCTATGAATACTGTTCTACATATTAGGCTTATTCAGAGAGTTCGCTCCTTGGTTGTGTGTCTAACCAGGAAAAAAAACCCCGCTACTCACTTATCAAGTTATCCCCACCAAGAGGAATGGAACACTCTTTGAAATAAATTCAAAATAAAGAGTGTTCTTTCAGGGACAAAAGTCACCACAATGCCGGTCCCAGCTAATATAAATTACATCCAGCTATGCGCTAACCGGTAAAAATGTGCTAAAAGCTTTTAATAGCCCTTTAAATAGATCTCATTTGTTCGTCTGCAAAAAAAGATACCCTCACACTTGACTGCGTGAGCTCCATCTGGTGGGTAATGTGACATCTACCACTATTATTGAGCAAATAGAGGTACCTGTTCGTTTAAGTGTTTATAGCTACCAAGCTACCAGTTCTTTATATATCTAGGTATAGGACAGTATACTAATTTCTCACCATTTGATCACGTCCAAAATTACCAATAGAGTGATATCAAATATTTTTAAGACACTAGAGCACCCAAGTAAAATTAGTTCTGGCATCCTACTAAACCTGAAAGAGTTTGTACTCCTTACAAATCATATAATACCTTTATTTGTCCAAAGTATTTCTGTTGAGTTCAGCTGGATTTATCTGCCTGAAAATCTGACCTGTAGATCTTTACTTTTTCAAAGTATTACACAGTTCTATCTGATTGTAGACACTTCATGCAAAAAGTGTTTATTTAATCACACAGAAACTAAGAATCAAATATGCGGAACGGATGTCTTATATACCTCTTTTTTTTTTTTTTCCTAGCAAATATTAATATGCCTTAAAATTCACACAGCCAGGTATTCATGTGCCACACTTAAAAAAAAAAAAAATTAAAACCAAGTGTTATCTTCCCATTTTTCTCTTTGCATTTAGGTTAAGTCATCAGAACACAGGAAGCATTACACTTAGAGTGCCTTAATGCATGGGCAATGTTCCAACTCTGGTTCGAGTTTCAGTGACCCAAAGTGGTTGTGCTGGATTGTTAGGATTGTTTCACCAGCAATGAATTCTCATGTCTCTCTCACACTCCAAGGTTTATTTGAACAACCACCTTTTTGGAAATGTTGAGTTTCTAGGATGTTTTGGAAGGAAAAAGAGTAGAAAAAAAGAAAAGCACACTAGTAAGTTTGCTATTCTACTTTAGCTATTTCAGAATTCTCTTTTAATTAATAAAAATGAGTTTATGCTTTGCCATTTGTCTGAAACCTGGTAAGAGGTAAAGTTCTAGTTATACTCTATTTAGGTGAGTCACAAAGATGAAAGGAAACATAACCAGGATTTTACCAAAGGCAGTGAACAAAATTTTCACTTAGCAGCTTTTGATTTCTTTGCTTTTCCTGAGTAAGATTGTATGTGCAGTTTTTTCCTGTAGTTTCTAGTCAAGAGACATTTCATTCACAGGCTGACTGCCAGAATGCTCTGATGTATATCTTCTCTGATATAATCTACTATTGGATTTATGATATAATCTACTATTAGATTTCTGTCCAAAAAGGAATCATCACTGAATTTTTACCATAAGAAAGTGCTCAACAACACTTCTGGGATGAAGCTGATCACATTCTCCTGGCAAAGCTGGCAGCCCATGGCTTGAACAGGGGCACTCTGTGCTGGGTTAAGAACTGGCGGGATGGCTGAGCACAGAGAGTGGTGGTGAATGGACCCACATCCAGTTAGCGACCTGTCACTAGTGGTGTGCCCCAGGGATCAGTGCTGAGCCCAGTCCTGGATGAGGGGATTGAGTCCAGCATCAGTAAGTTTGCAGATCACACCAAGTTGGCAGCAGGTGTTGATCTGTTAGAGAGTAGGAGGACTCTGCAGAGAGACCTGCACAGGCTGGACAGGTGGGCACAGTCCAATGCCATGAGTTTTATCAAGTCCAAGTGCCAGGTTCTGCATTTTGGCCACAACAACCTCATGCAGCACTACAGGCTGGGGACAGAGTGGCTGTAGAGCAGCCAGGCAGAGAGGGACCTGAGGGTACTGGTCAACAGGCAACTGAACATGAGCCAGCAGTGTGCCTAGGTGGCCAGGAAAGCCAAAGGCATCCTGGTCTGAATCAGGAATAGTGTGACCAGTAAGACCAGGGAGGTCATTCCATCCCTGTACTCATCGCTGGTTAGGCCATGCCTTGAATACTGTGTCCAGTTCTGGGCCACTCAGTTTAAGAAAGATGTTGAGGTGCTTGAATGTGTGCAGAGAAGGACACCAAGGCTGGTGAGGGGGCTGGAGCACAGCCCTGTGAGGAGAGGCTGAGAGAGCTGGGGTTGTTCAGCCTGGAGAAGAGGCTCAGAGCAGACCTTACTGCTCTCTGCAACTACCTGAAAGGAGGTTGTAGCCAGGTAGGGTTGGTCTCTTCTCCCAGGCACCAGTGACAGGACAAGAGGACACAGCCTCAAGCTGTACCAGGTGGTGGTTTAGGCTGGATGTGAGGAAGTTCTTCACTGAAAGAGTGATTGGCCATTGGAATGGGCTGCCCAAGGAGGTGGTGGATTCACCATCCCTGAAGGTGTTAAAAGGAGACTGGATGAGGCACTTAGAGCCATGGTTTAGTTAATTAGAAGGTGTTAGGTGATGGGTTGGACTTGACAATCTTGAAGGTCTTTTCCAACCTCCTTAAGTCTGATTCTGATTCCAAGTAAGCAAGACTGCCTAGTAGGTAATCAGCCAAGAATGCCAAGTGGGCACCACATGGTAAACTGGATTTAGGGCCTCATTCAACACAGCACTTACTGTGGGGCACTGTGGCCACATCAAACAAATGTCTGGAACACACACCTAACTTCAGGTTCCCTGTTTTCTGATAGCACTATTCAAAGAGGTAAAGTTTTATTTGTGCACTGAAGTGTTTTTCTTGATCGAGGCCAGGGAAATCAGCACCTCAGCTTGAAACATGACTGTTAAAGATTCATTGGAATTTATATCCATGCTTGGAGTATTATAACACTATGCTGCATCAGGGCCTTTCTGTCAAGCTGTCTGTCAACAGCTAAACAGGTCCTCAGAGCATTTAATAGAGAGAGGACCTTCATGCTGTGAGGGGTACACAAAACTCAGGCATCTTGCTCCAGTGCCTTGACCTGGGTCTAGTCCAGTTGCAGCTGCCAAACAAACCAAATGCGGGCATTAGATGCCAAAAGTAATGAAGAAAACATTCTCTTTTGTCATTTTTGGTAAGCACATTTGTTCCCACCCACACAACTGCAGCCATGCCAACCCTTATGAAGTGGCCCTGCATGGTCACTGCATGGAACTATGTGAGTTTAAAAAAAAAAAAAAAAAAAAGCAAACACAGAAGAAATGTCAAATATTTACAAAGCACTACAAAATACATCTAGAAATCGTTCTTAACTAGAAGAGTAACAGCATAATAGTGCTAAAGAATTTTAGAAATACTCATCTTGCTTTTCTTTGGGAAAAATTATCAGAAATACCAGGCTACCACAAAAACGCCATAGGTGTCTCCATCAGATAGGTCTCATTCTTCTTTCCCCCTCCCTTTACATATCCCTCCCTGTTCCTCCAGAAAGAGGAGATCTCAGGTGCTTCGAAGAGGAGACAGAGAAATAAAATATTTCTTAGAGTTGAGGTTGTGGCACCCTTTTCCCAGAGAAACTCTTCTCCACTTTTGATGTCAGAAATGGGCAAAGGAAGAATGCTTCGGTTAAAAGTATGTTCTCTTTCCTCCACATGAATGTCTACTCCAATACAGACATGTAATAAGCATTTTAAAAATCCAGTTTTGCATGAGATAGGTAGAGAACTGGAGCTAAAATATGTCCTAGGTGAATTTACTCTGTAACCCAAGAGCTTCAATGCATTGGTGACTGTTCAGTATGGAAAATGCTCTTCCTGCAGATGCATACTACTTCACACAGGCATGTATGACCACAGACAGTTTTGCTTGTGAAGTCATCTTGCAATTTGATTCTGTCATGCTGTCAATACCCTTCCTTTGGTCATTGCAGTTCATGAAGGAGGGAGATGCCATGATTAAATACAAAATAATTAAATGCCTGGACCCACAAAGGAAGAAGACTTGACCTTTAAATTTGACTAGAATCTATTGCTGCTTTTCCTCATCTGCTTTAGCATCACTAATTGCTACTAATGAAACCCAAATATCTTCCTTTTTTTCTGTCTTTATCCCTTCTCTTTCCCTCCCTCCACTTCACACACATACACACCTTTATTTTTTCTTTTATTTTTTTTCCTTTTCTTCCTTTTTATGTAGTTGGGAGTATTAAAACACAGGCTTACAAAAGATAAGGAACATAAAATAGAGTGCCTTTATAAAATAGATAAGTATTGAGTTCAAACCTATCATGATATGTACAGCTGAACAAATGAAAGGACTATTTCTGTAGGGTCTTCACTTTTTTCTGTCTGATGATGCACTCTCTGTTTCAAGACTTCTATCTGAAGAAAAATGGCATTTATAAGACATTTCAGATGGTATCAGCCATAGCAGAGCATTATTGAGGACTCTAAAAGTAAATAAGGAAACCCCTCCAGTCCCATTTAATTATTTAATAAATACATTTCTAAGTACCATTCTACTTAGAAGAGTCAATGCTGGCTAAAGGATGATGGGCTTAGATGGCTTACTCTATAATCAAAGTCAAGTTTAAGAAGTGTTTGGGTGAGCGGCATGCAGCAAGCTTTCAGGGCTTCATTCTCAGGGACTCACCAATAGGGCTTTCTGAATAATATCTTTTGGAAATAAATACAAATTGACACATCAGAGCAAGCCAGATTTCACCTTTGAAAAACACAGACTGTATGAAGATCTTCTCTGACATCTGACAAGAACTAGGACAGCACAGAAAGTGCCCAAGCTTTAAAAAAAAAAAAAAAAAAAAAAAAAAAANTGTTATTGGGGAACTAATGCTATTCTGGGAACTGAGTCAATAGCAGAGAATACACATTTGATCAGAATAGAGGTCTGTTGCATTTCCACTGACTGCATAGGGATCTTGGGGAGACTCACCAGCTGAGTCTCCATGGACTTCTCCCTTACTACATCTTTCCTGCATCCATATCAAAGAGCCATTTGTTCACTTAAAACTTGGCTCTCTACAGTTAAGTAGTAGCCTTCTGGGAATGCTGTTAAAATTGAGACTCTGAGTCATGCTATGCAGACATAAAAAGTACCTAAAACTTGGATTCTGAGTAACCTGAGCACCAAATTGTTCTGTCTTCATGTGAAAAACGCTTCTCAGAAACCAAATACATATTAACAAAGTATTCTGCCTGTTACACAAAGCTGAGTATAGCATGTGTATGAACTGAGTACACATGGAAAACTTGGAAACTTATGCTTGTGCAGCTATAGTCATTGCTGTCTTAAATTTAGGGCTCTGACATAAAGCTCTACTGGGGATTACACACAATGCAGTAAGTTTGTGACTTCCATATAGAGACAACTACAACTTTTGCAGGGGAAAGTGAAGCAAAAGGAACTGCTCCATGCCTTGCCTGGCTGATTCTGCCTCTTGCTCTTCATGTGATTGGCAAAATGCAGAGAGGTATTCAGGGGACATAAAATGTGGCCACTTGTCATCAGGCATCCAGAGGCACTATCACATGGTGAGTAAGAATCACAGAATTACAGAATATTAGCAGTTGGAAGGAACCTTGATTGATCATTGAATCCAATCCCCCTGCCAGAGCAAGATCACCTAGAGTAGGTCACATAGGAATGCATCCAGACAGGCTTTAAATGTCTTTGTAGAAGGAGACTCCACAACCTCTCTGGGAAGCCTGTCTGTCACCCTCGTGGTGAAAAAGTTTTTATTTATATTTAAGCAAATGTCCTATGCTCCAGTTTGCACCCATTGCCCCTTGTCCTATCATTGAACATCGATGAAAAATGCTTGGCTCCTTCTGGCACTTGCTCTTCACATATTTATAAACATTAATGAGGTCACCCCTCAGCCTTCTCTTCTCCAGGCTAAACAGACCCAACTCCCTCAGCCTTTCCTCATAAGGGAGATGTTCTACTCCCTTAATAATCTTTGTGGCTCTGTGCTGGACTCTCTCAAGCAGTTCCTTGTCCTTCTTTAACTTGAGGGGCCCAGAATTGGACACAGTACTGCAGATGTGGCCTCGCCAGGGCAGAGTAGAGGGGGAGAAGAACCTATCTCAATGTAGTAACCACAGGATACCACTGGCCTTCTTGGCCACAAGGGCAAGTGCTGGCTCATGGTCATTCTTCTGGTCATCAACATCCCCAGGTCTCTCACCTCTGTGCTGCTCTCCAACAGTTCAATCCCCAGCCTATACTGCTACATAGGACTGTTCTTTCCCAATTGCAAGACTGTATGGCCCAAAGGACTTAAAACCTGTAGAGTAAATGCTCCTGGAGCTCCATAGAGGCTCAAGATCACTCCACAGTAAGAGGAGATACAACTGAAAATGAGACATAAAATACAGTGGAAAGATTCCTGATTTAAAATAATATATATTTTTTTTAAAAAGGCCCAAAAACAATTTTAAAAAATATTACTGTGGTGCTGCTATGAAGATGTATGAGATACAAAAGGACAATTGTTTGCATTGTATTGGCAACCGTATTCACTAAGAACCCAAATTTTCTCAGGGTTCAGCCTGAAGCTTTCTTCAAAGTGAAACATTTGATATTTACATATTCTGTGAAACAAACAAGCAAGCAAACAAACCACCCACCCCTCCAAGCAGAGAAATGTTGTCTCTATACTATTTCTGGTTTGAAGTCTGGTAAAATGAAGTCCTTGAGTGATACATCTTTCTGGTGGTAGGACATTGATTTTTTAATATGCTGAAAGAAGAAATTGATTGGTGATTTCAGCTGAGAAAGAGGAAATACCCCTACAAAGAAGTTTCTTCATCGGCACTCTTTCACCTTCAGAGGTTCTTGATGATATCCCATCTTAAGAATAGATTTTTTTTATTCTATTGTAGTGGAATAATCATAGAATCAGAATAATAAAATGGTTTAGGTTGGAAGGGACGTCAAAGATCATCCAGTTCCAACTCTCTGCCATACGCAGGGGCACCTCCCATTAGAACAGGTCACTCAAGGTCTCATCCAACCTAGTCTTGAACACCTCCAGAGAGGGAGCATCTACAACCTCCCTGGGCAACCCGTTCCAATGTTTCACCACCCTCACTGTAAAATCTAGTCTAAATCTCCCCTCTTCCAGTTTAAATTCATTACTCCTCATCCTATCATTACAAGAACTTATAAATAGTCCCACCCCAGCCCTCCTGTAGGTCCCCTTCAGATACTGTAAGGCTACTACAAGGTCTCCCTGAAACCTTCTCTTCTCCAGGCTGAGGACCCCCAACTACTCTTGTAGCCTGTCCTCATAGCAGAAGTGCCTCAGCCCTCCCTCTGATCATCTTTGTGGCCCTCCTCTGGACTCACTCCAACAGTTCTTGTGTTGGGGGCTCCAGAAATGTACACAGTACTCCAGGTGGGGTCTGATGAGAGTAAAGGGGGAGAATCCCCTCCCTTGCCCTGCTGGCCATGCTTCTCTTAATGCAGCACAGGACACAGTTGCTGTGGGCCTCAGACGCACACTGCTGGCTCAGGTTGAACTTTTTGTCAAACCAGACCCCCAGGTCTAATGGTGTGGAAAGAAGATAAAACTGCATTGTAAAACCTGTGATGGTGTATGTGGGCCTTTTGGGGTTTCCTTGGAAAACTGTTTTGGACTGATTTCTTTATGTCCACAGGACAGAGGGAGAAAGACATGCAGTGATTTCTTACCATCCTCCCTTCCATCTCCTGAGGATTCCAAGGACACTCACATCCATAAGCGAGAGAAGTGTTGCTCCTGGGCTCCCTGGTGTCCTTTGCCATGCCCCCACCTGCTGCCCACTTTTTTCGCTCTGAACAGCTGACAAGCTGAACTGATTTTTTTTTTTTTTTCAGTTGCTATTACAGGTGGTTCCATCCTGGATCTCTTCACTAATTTTCTTTAAAGCTGGGGTAAGCACTCTGTGAGGTCATGTAAAATTTCATCCTTCCTTCTGCCCATTATTCCTGGAAAAATATGCATGCAGTTCATCTGTGCATCATTCATATGAACCAGCTTTCCATTTCAAGAAAACAGAAATGTTTAATTTTAGTGTTGCTCATAAATGGTCCCAGGAACAAACTTCTCTCTTACCTGTTCTTTCTTCTAGAACTTTTGTTCCTCATTTCTTTTTGTGAACTGAACCATTTAATTGTGTTTCTTGTTACAAGTGCCCCAACCTGCTGTCAGATGACTGTTACAAGAGTTTCTCTCTCTTTGAAGAAAAGTTAATTTAACCCTCACCCCAAAACTTTATTACAAAAGTTGAATTTATTGGTAGCAACATGCTTACTGTTATTTTATTAACTAATTTATTAACAGACAACCAGCTTTCTTCATGCACAGCTTTTCTCTGATTTTAAGAGCTGCTAGCAATGAACAACTTGGTTTATAATTATTCAGCTTTTCAGTATCTGATTGAGAAATTGATTTATTTTTCCTTAATGCTCTTCTGACCTTTTTTTTTTTTAACCCAACAGCAATGACTTCTTTCCCTAGTATAAGCTTATTTCTCCTTTACTGCCTGTAGGGTGGGGGGAGGACTCTATCTCCACTATGCCTGCTTTGGCACTGATAGTCTGGAGCCACCTTTCCTACCTGGAACCCATTTTCCTAGAAGTTTGTTTCCTGCCTTTATCTGGCAATACAAACACATTTTCTACTTGAGCAGTTTCTGTAAGTAGGATGACTTTACACTCAACACACAACAATGCATTTTTTCTAACTTGTTTTTCAGAGGAGGTTTTGATTAATTAATTCTACTTCATTCCATCAGTGGTTAAATTTTATGCTTTCATTGTAAGGATTTTCCAGGCCATTATCTACCTAAATATCACCTTTTTTTTTTCTTTTTCCCCTTTGGATGAAGCATAAATTTTAATATGTGTTTCCCATAATACTTGCTTAGCTATAGTGGTGACATTGCTAGAAGCCAGCTAGAATGTTGTATGTTGCCGTTTGAAACCTTGACACCATCTGAACAAGCTAAGTATAATCCTAGCTAATTTTTACATTTTTGATGGCCTGCTGCCTATTTTTATCATCAATTACAAGCTTAAAATAATTCACGTGGATTTTAATAAAAATCCTTGTGATGTGTTCAGAAGAGCAGCTGTTTGATCAACAGACACAGGCTAATGTATTCAGACCTGATGAAGAGGAGATGAAAAATACAAATGAAAGCAGTGATGATGG
Organism: Psilopogon haemacephalus; assembly: GCA_013396835.1. Lineage (NCBI taxonomy): Eukaryota > Metazoa > Chordata > Aves > Piciformes > Megalaimidae > Psilopogon > Psilopogon haemacephalus. Next base: position 157,209 of record VWZI01020038.1, read on the forward strand.
TTTTGTTATCTGTGACTTTTCAGTAATTTCTACCAAAACCATTCCAAACGTGCTTAGAGGAAAGACCTAGAAAGTCTTGTCAGCTTCAAAGGCACTGGCTCCATCACCTGAACATGGGTTAAATGGGTCCAAGTGCACATATGAAGGATGAACACTGGTCCTATTATGTTGCAAGTGGGTCCATGTGTAGCAAACTTTGTAAAATTTGCAAGTGGGGGAGGGCAAAAAGGAAACAGGGCCCTAAGGTTTGGGTGCTGGGACTTCCCAACCAGATTTTATGCTTATGATTTTTGTTGTAATTTACAGGCCTGGAGTAAGGGACAAAGCACTTTTTTGTTTCCACCCAGGTGTCCCCGTCTGAAAGCAATGCGCTGCATTTTACAGGAAGCCAGGCCTTGCTCATGCCCACCAGATGAACTGTGCTTGCAGGCTAAGGATGCTGAAAATGTCACTCAACTCTTCCACACACCAAAGTTCAACCACAGCATTTAAGCAAGCATGAGGCACCAACCTTTCTGGGCTGCAGCTCACCTGCACAATCTGAGAAGCGCAATCAGAGGCACCAAGAGAATGGTCAGTTCAGAGAGGGAAGAATGGAGTAAGCAAGAGACATGTTCAGGAGGAAAGCAAGCAACATATTACTCGGCTGTACATCTTGGATGTAAGTGGGTCTCAGTTTTAGATCACCAGGTATATTTGTATACCTAGATATATCAAAATATGTTTCCAGACTGCTCCCACAGTCCAGTTATTTGCAGTTGTGGTGCTCTATCACCATCTCACAACAGCTGTTTAACCACTACACCAAGTTCAGTATCTTTAAAACGCAATGGCTTTTTGATTTGTCAAGTTGCCTCCCTCGTTTTATTTTCTGGTTAATACTTTACATCTCGTAGCTTCACAGAAGGAACACTGAAGGGCAATGTTTGCAACTATATTGTGGTTCTTTAATTTGTCAGAACAAGCTTTCTAAAAAGTCCATGCAAATTCTTCAGGCATAAGCTACCTACCTAAAGTTAGAACATCAGAAGGCTGCAAAAGACCCTAGCTACTACAGTCAGCCTTCTGAGGAAAGACACTCAGCACAGGTCCCCTATAGCTGACATGTGCAAACTGCTGAAAAGTTCCTGGGGTGTGAATTTGCTCAGTTCTCTGTGGGTCACTTGGTTTCAGAAGATGACTAAGGGCCTGTAGGGTCATGCTTTGCTTGTCAGGGAGCCCCATCACAGGTCTCACTTGCTAAAAATGCTGTCTGTCTTGAGTGAGACTCATTAACTTTATTATTGTTCACCAGGGTATACTGATTTATAGTACTGAAGGAGCTGTGTCACCTTGCACCAGTGCACATTAACTCTCATCCTTCTGGTTGTTGTCTTGTTCCAGTGAATTGTAGCTCTCCACAGCAGTGAATGGCTGCCCTACAATATATGGTATTATTCTTTCCAAAATTGTTACAATACCATGTCACTTAAGGGAGTGTCATGACAAAAGAAGTTACATGAGACATTAAATTTTAGCATAATTTAAAATTTAATAATGAAAATTACAAGAAGTGATCTAGGAAATTGCTTCTAAGGTAGATTTCTCTATTTTTAACAGCATAAAGCTTGGCAGAAGTTGAATTCAAATAACTGTACCACCTGTAATGAATCTGCAGTATTATTTAAAAAACACAAAATACCTAGAAAATACAACTGGCTCTTCAGTCAGTAGTTTTTTTGTGCTGGATCATTTTTACAGCCATTGGCAAGTACCCCAAAGCCATGTAAGCTGCTCCTGCCCTGACAGAAATGAGGCTTCCTTGGCACTGTACAACTGACAACTTTTAAACCCAAATCTATGTTGCAATTTTTAAGTGTTTATTTAAAGAAATTTTCATTTTTCGCAACAGCAGGTATTGATATCAACGACAGCAAACTTTGTATTAATAGCAACACACAAAGCTCTGGCATCATGCCCTTACCAATACAACGGCCAATGACACAGAAGCAGTTGCAAGCTTCTTGTTGGTAGAACGGCCACTAATTCAAATAAACACAACTGTACTGACACATGACCTCTCTCAAAGTGACAAGATGAGAGACAGAACTGGTAGAACCTCAAACTGCTTTATTTAGGTATCAGTTTACATTTTAGCTGATCTAAATGAACAGACAACTTTAGAAGCCTCATATAAGGACCACTTGGGGAAAAGTGTAATTTTCCAAAGACAGTAGAATTGATTGTCACTATTACGCAACAGGATTTTATCAAAACAGTTTTTATACAAAATTTCTGCTATTGCTTTGTAAGATCAGTGATTGGAAGTTTCCTTCCCATTCTGCTGCATCTTTTCAATTGTGCCACCTGTGGTAAATTGACCTTGACTGGACACCAGGAATCCTTACCAAGCCTTTATATCCTTCCCCTCCTCAGAAGGACAGTGTGGGGAGAAAATAAGATAGGAATTAACTCATGGGTCAAGACAAAGGCAGCTTAACAAAGCAAAAGCAAAGGCTGCACTCAAAAGCAAAGGAAAACAAAAGACTTATCTTCCAGTTCCTATCAGCAAGCAATGTCCAGCCACTTCCCAGGAAAAAGAGCTACAGTATTTGCAGCAGTAGCTCTAGAGGACAAACATCACAATAACAAATGCCTCCTCCTCTGCTCTCTGAGCTTTTATTGCTGAGTGGCTGTCATATAGTATAGAATTATCCTATATGGAATATTCCTTTGGTCATTTTGGGTCAGCTGTCCTGGCTATGTCACCTCCCAAGATCTCATCCACCCCCAAGTATACCGGTGAGGGGAGAATATTGCAGAGACTGTGTGAGACAAAATACCCCTGTGTTATCAGCACCTCTCTAGCTGCTATGGGGAGAACGAACTCCATCTCAGTCAGATCCAATACAGCCACCAACGAACCTGCCAAATGGTATTATAATAACTAAAATCAAAATAGCAACAGAAAAAATCAGTCTCGGATATTTTCTGAAATGCAGCAGAACAGGGTATGCTTTGAAGAGAATTTTAAATGTTTTGTCATTTAAATCTTAGTGGGACTACTCCTTTGCCTCCATTAAATGTCTCAGCAGATGAGGGATTCAGTGTATACTGGATGCCATTTTACTCTCCATTTTGGAGTATTCAGCACACAACTCTAGAGTTGTGTAATTCTGCATAAACATTACTTATGTAGGCTATAAAAGCCAATGCCAAAGCCCACGTTCCCAGCTGGAGTGGCAGATCATTTCTGCTCCTGAATGCTCTTTTTCATTTATTGCTTTGTTCAAGAAACATTGTTTAAAAAGCCCCTGGATTGTTCATTCTTACCCACGCCTTACAATCTGCTAATAAGGCAACAGTCACTACTGTGTATCTACATGCAATTTCTGCATGTATTTATTAAGTTCAATAGACAGTTGTGTATGATTCTCCGCATGCAAAAGAAAAATTAAACTACCATTTTAAGGTTTCTTCTCCTAGCAGTGTGTCAGCTGTGCAGTTTCTCTGCCTGGAAGAAATGTGCAGCATGATATATCTCCTGGCATCATGTAATGACCACGGTCCAACAGTCCCTAGCTGCCTCAGTTCAGTATGTTCTCATTTTCTGAGAAGGTACATGATATGTGATAGGCAGGCTCATTTTTTACTGCGTAGTGATTCATAAGGAATTAACTAGAACATTGGTATTTTGTTCTTTCTTAGATGGTCTTCATGTGAGATAACTACCACAATTTCTGATATACAGCAATATGCCATAAAAGACAAGGCATTCGTGTTTTCTAAGGCAGCAACTTGCTGCCTCACATGGTGGGAAGGCATGCCAACAAGCACTTAGAACAGAAATGCCTGTATCTTATCAGGACCAAACATGACTCTGCTCTGCTGCGACTGCACATAGAGATGTAAACAGTCTGACTGTGACTTGCAAAACTCCACCTGAACCCCAGAATCCCAAACTTTTCAACTCATTCTTAGGTAGAAGGATGTGAGGAGAAGTAGGTAATGCACAAGTACAACATGCCCCAAAATACACTGCTCCTTTGAGTAACTCACAAACCTTAAGATGACCCTGGATGTTTTGAGTGCTCTCCTGAGCACTCCTTCTTGAAGACTCACTAGTAGCAGCATGTTTTGAAGAAAAACAAGCAGAGAAGATATTGCTCTGAAGGTTCTATACACATTCACAACTCGTGGAAAGGTTGTAGGGTCTTAACCTCCTAAGGAGCACATCAAATCATAGGCAACAGCCCTGCACAAAGTGCTAGAACACAAGCAAAATAGTCTTTGAGCTGACATAGCCAGTATTTGATAGATACACAAAAAGATGAGGATTTTGTACAAGAGAAAAACATCATGGTGGTATATGAAATAACATGAGAAAAGTAATTCCCTAAGCTAAACAAGAGTCCAAGACCTATTTGTGATTCTCCTTAGACAGAAATAAGTCTGTGTGTAAAGTACCCAGAGGAATCTGAATCTCTCCCATCCTTCTGGTAAAGCAGCAGACCTTCCATTCCTCCACCTTCCCTCCTCTTCCTCACTCCTTCAAATGATTGCTGAGAGGTTCTGTGGCCAATATATAAACCAACCCAGCTGGTCTTTACTCAGGACTGGAGACTCTGTGTGAGCTCTGAGAAATTAAGAGATAGGAGCTCATTTTAAGAAAGACACAAAATATGCACTAGGAACTATCACCAATATACTCACAGGCTGCTTTTAAAGACTACTCTCAAGCCTAGAATACATTTGTCTCACTTGGATATTGAACCTGGCACAAGGAATAAGGTAACAGCAGGCTGCTGTATAGTTCAGGACGCCTAAATAAATCACCAACTGCAATAGTTTTTGCAGGGTGATTTGAAAAGTTCCCAGGCTAGGCAACCCCTGTCCAGGATCCAATGAACACCCAAGGCCTGTACTGTCATTATGTGCAACATTTACACGCTTGCCCGAGAAGAAGCAAATCTCAAAAAGTGTGATTATTGGACTGCAGCAGGAACATTAGCAGAGGTTTTTGCTGAGCACCTAAGTCAGCTTAATCTCTGGCTTGGCTGCTTGACCTTTCTTTAGTACTTCACCCCCATTAAGGGAAGGCTGAGGAGGAGGAAATATCATCAATGAGTACAAATATCTGGTGAGGGTGTACATATGATGAAGACAGACTCTTTTCTATGGTATCCAGTGAGATGCAGTGGGCACAGATTGGAACACAGGAAGCTCTGTCTGAACACCAGGAAACAAGTTTTTCACTATGAGGGTAAATAAGCACTGGTATAGGTTGCACAGAGGGACTGTGAAGTCATCTGTCATCTGTGAAGATATTCAAAAGTTATCTGGGCATAGTACTGGACAAGTTGCTCTGCGTGGCCTTGCTTGAGCAGTATTGAGCCAGAAGGCATCCAGGAGTCACTTCCAACTTCAACCACACAGTGATTCTGTGAAAGGAAAGGGGAAAAGAAACTGTGTTCCTAAGATAAACTTTGAAAGTGGTTTCAAGAAGCTCCCAACTTGCACAAGAAACTGAACTCAAACAGGTTTCTAAAAAAGGTTATGTCTTCTCCAGTGCTGGCGTCTCTACAGGTGTGGATCATCGGATGTCCAAAGGGAGAAGAAAGGCAGGAAAAGTAGGAAACATCCATCTATTGTGTCCTAGACAACACTTCATAAGAAAAAGAAAATTAACAAAGAACCAAGTTATCAGGAAATGACACCATAGAATCAGTTTCATCATTTCTATAACAAGTTCCAGATTTGCAAGTACACTTCCCAATTGTGAGTTTGCTGTTTTCAGCAACTTTCATCCTCTGATGACAGATAATCTCAAGTTTGTGCATCAACTAACACCCTGTTTTTGAGAAGAGATGCCATCACAGTTAGAACCAGTACAGAAAATTGCAGGTATATTTCTCTCTCTCATTTTAGCATGTTGATGGTGACACCTCCTGTGCCTTATTTGCACTGGGTTACCTTTTGCTGTGTGTAGCAGTTTTCGGTTGTGATTTTCACAGAATTGAGCTACAGATAAAATCAAAAGTAGAGTTACAATTTGCCTTGTTTTCTTTTCAGTATGGCTTGTGCACTTAAGCCATGACTCATCATGGCTTGCAGTCACACCCAAGCACAGGACAAGCTGATGACTGGCCAGCAGCTGAGTACAAGAGGAAATCTAGATAAGACACAGCAGATGAGTGAAGATTGGCTCACTCTTCTTACCAGATCAGTGCAGTGACAAAACAAGCCAGTAAGCACTCTGACTCCAGCTTGGTAATGAGTCCCAGAAACTGAACAGCTTCTGTTGTGGGGCATTTAATGTGCAGCTCTAAACAGAAGCAGTCACTGAATCAATTTTTCCTCTGTTATGACAAATGGGAAATTGTATAGCCTCAGAAAGATAAATCCTCTTTTCAGAAAGCCATGACAGTAGAGTTAGTATGTTGAACAGTCAAACTATTTTCCTGGTAAGTCACTGTGTGAACAATGCAAGAGTAGTAAGTTACGATAAGAACTTTATGCTGTGAAATTAAAACCTAGCCAAGTATTTGAATGTATGGTCTCCTTTCCTAGCTTCGGTATGGTAGCCTTTGGTAGCCTTAGAGATAGGTCTTTAAATATATTATTCACTTCTGCAATTATCCTGTGTAACAAATGCAAGCTGGGTGATCATAATGAAGAACCTATTGAAGAAAGAAAGAAAAAAAAAAAAAAGCATGTTGTCTCATGCTGAAAAAAAAAAAATTTGCCTTTTCTTTCTGACACCTTCAAAAATCTCAAAAAGCAAATGTAGTTTCATTGTTCACAGTTCTGGTAAATTTACAGCAGCCTTCAGTCCTTCAGCAGCAGTCAAATTCAAGTCCCTCAGAATCTTTATATCAAAATATCTTAAATTTAATCCTTCTTCAGGCATTAAGACTCAAAAGGCAAACATGCTTAGATGTATGGGAATGACATTCATTTTGATATTTTCTCTCAGAGTACTTGAAATGTTTCTGCCTAATGGCAGAAAACCCAGCCTTTGAATCATTTAACCAGTGTTTTTGTTGTTCATCTGTCTTGGTTGTGTCTGACCTCTGTGATGATTGTAACAGAGAAAACATTCAGCTCTTCTTTCCTTTCTTCACTATGACTCAACATCCTTCTGCTCTCAGGGGTATGACTACAGTTTTTAGGGAATTGGTCCAAAGTTTCAACATTTCAAGTACTGCAGAGATTTGTGAATCTCCACGTGTGTGAGAGAAAAGCCATTTCTTTCCTATATTAAACAGTTTTACCCACAAATATTTTTGTCATTTAGGAAAACTCAGGGTATCTACTTCTATGGATATAAGGGTGGTGGTGGTGGGTGTCTAAGGGTTGTGGTTTCTGGGGTGTAGAGGATGTAGGGGGTTTGCATTTTAGTAGAAGAATGACAACCAGTACTCTTGACAGCACTGATAACCTAGCACTAATGAGTAGACTCCTCAGTTAGAGCACTTCATAGTGAAAGCAAGAGGAGCCCTGAAACAGACACACATGAGAATAATGTCTGTTACCACTCTTAGTCCTCTTAAATGGAGGGTGTGAAGTAGGGCTATGTCAAAATGTTAATTCAGAACATTTTCAACAGGCTATATAATAAACTAAAGAAAACACGTGAGCTCTTCCTTCCCTAGTACTGTGAAGGCCATATTCTGAAGAAAACTACTTTCTGAAGAGATTACTTTCTTCCCCTGCATGACCCTTTCATAGGGGAAGGGCACATGGAAATTGTGGGGATTGCTGTGCATGCACACTATGAATGCACATCCTCAACTCCCCAACCACGAGGTGTTTCACTAGGCTTCCTTCCATCTTCCCAAAGCTTCTGTTCTTCCATTAATCTGTTTGCAGACCTATCCATCTAGCTAAAATCTAAGCTTCTGCTGGTTTCAGACTTAGTGGTTTTCTGTCACAGGGAGCTATTTCATCCAAAGCCCACACAGCTGCAATCCCGCAGCATTACTTGAGACTGCAAACACTCATCAAGCCCTGGATGACATACACTGCCTTTCCCACACACACCATGGTTTCCTCCCAGGCTCCAAATGAGCCACTGTGTCACAATGCCTGGTTTGGACAGGCTAGATGCAGTAATTTCACCTCACGTCCTCAGTATTTCTGGCCTTTTTCTGATCCCTAAGATTAGGCATTACTGTCCAAAAAAATGAAGCTATTACCAGTTTTACTCCAAGTTTCCAGGAAAGCAAATCCATTTTTCATTAATAGTTTTACTCTTCCAAGCTAAGTACCAGGATGGGGCTTTTTCATCTGCCCTGCTGCAATTCTCATTCTTTGGCCTTTTCAAACACCTCCCTCAGCCTTCCTAAGCATTCCTCTTATTTTCCACAGCTAGATACTCAAAGCTTTTTCTCACCTTTTTGCCACATGGTTTATAACCTTTCTCATAGAATTAAAAAAAAAAATCTTTTTCCCCATTGAAATACTGTTTAAATTTGCTGGGTTAAAAAAAAAAAAAAAACAAAACCACAAAAAGCCCCACAAACAAACAAACAAAACTCTAACCTGAAAAACACCTTTTAAATAAGAGGACAATTTTCAATTTAAGAAGTTTTGGTGAGAATTTGGACCAAATTAGTTTTAGTTTTTAAGGTAATAGCTTTTATAATTGCACCTTGAAAGACGGTTTACTAGAATAGGATTTACTTCTAGACAACAAGCATTTTCTTCTCTGCTTTTATGAACAGGGGATTTAAAAATATTTTCCTGTGATTAACAATATGCTTTCCAAGGATGAACAAAAGACTTTTGTTAAGCAAGAAACCATGAAAAACAAGCATCTGTGTTCTTAAGAATTGGAACAGTACCACATACATTCGGTAAAAGTATGGAAACAAATACTAAAAGAATGTATTTTAAGACTTAAAAAACCCAAAACATTTTAAAACAAGAATTAGATTTTCACTTTGCACATACATAGTTCTGAGGTTACAGTTGCTTAAACATATCACATACCACAGTTGCTCCTTGATAGCTCAATTTACAGTTAGAAAATGTTATGTAACTGTAGATTAAAATAATAGCTTTTTGCATTGGCAAGTTCACAATGGGGAGTGGCTTGGTTATAATTTACTGGAGTGTAAATGGACTAGTGTTTTATATGATGCCAACAACAGTCATATTTGACATAGATGACATTACACTTGAGTGTTCAGCCTCTGTCCCACGAAGCCAGGGTGGTCCCTTCTCTTCACACAGCTCACAGTGTCTACAAGTGCAAAAGTATGCTAGAAGTAGGCTATGAGTTTGTTTTGGGGAGACCAAATCGGTCCCAGGTGAGATTTTTCCCCCCTGTCATCTGCCATCCCCACATGCATGTCGTGCACATATGCAACACAGCCACTGTGCATATGCACAAAAAATCTGCTGCTCCAGAGAAGTACTGGAGTTGCTGCACATGCATGAATGTCCATTACTGCTTGCAACACTGTGGACAGTGCTTCCAGGGCAGCATCGGACCTGCTATCCCCACATGCAGTGCATTTAATCTATGCATGTAAACCTGGTGTGTCTAGGACAACTGCATGTCTTTTACATCTGATTTACTGTGGTGATTTCTGCACTAATTTGGCTCACAACCAAAAATGCTGGATTCCTCACAGATGCTTAAACAGTCTGTTGCAGTGTAGGTAAGGAGCCAAGCTCAGGCAGGGGGAAAAAAAAGGACACTTTGTGATGAAAGGAAGATGGACTTTTATCAGTTAATTTTGCAATGACTCCATGACACTTCTGCTCTAGAGGATTCTGATCCCAACATCTTGCAGAAATCAAGTATGGAAGCAGAGATCCAATTAATGCATAGTACTCTGAGAGTTATGCCTCCAGCCTAATTCAGTTATCCACGTTCCCACCACAGATGAAGGCTTGAGACAAATATCTCCAAAAGGAGTTTCAACACATCTGTCTTTTCACCTACCATGGGAAGAGAAATCTGCCCCATGGAGATGCCTGTCTAGTTCACTTTACTGCAGAGCAGCCTGGGGGAGTAGCTTAGACTAGATAGCTAAATTTTGGGCAGATAAAGATCGATGAGATGAATCTCACCTTTAGGGAGAGACATGGCAGGCATATGGAGAGTTGGCATATGTCACAATTTCTCTCTGGAGAATTGATTAGCTAAGTTTCTATGGCATGAAACTAGCTCCAGCACAGGAAGAGGGCAAGGGCATAAAAGATCACACATAACATTAAATAGGCCCTAAACGTTCCTTCTTTGAGTCAACACAACTAACCTCTACAGATCAGACTACTGTCATCTTGCTGGGCCATTATCCACATGTAGGCTAGACCTGAGGCTGATGTATTCTGTGTGCCAGAATCATCAAATAACACTAGCAAATAGACAGCTACAGCCAGGCTTCACAGGGATGTAACAGCATTTGATATAAAGTGACTTAAAATCCCATTGTTGTCAATATAACAGAAAAAAATTATCTCATAAAAAAAAAAAATCTCATTATTATCATCATTAATTATGTATTTATCATAAGAGTTTTTATATTGTTTTATCTTTAAAACATTCATTATTAATCTGCAGGAAGACATTACTTCCTTGTTTTTTTAGCTTAGCTTCTAGATCTTTTTTTTTACTGGTTTTACTTCTCTTTTTTAGGAGAAAAAAAAGACTAGCTTTTTTATTTTTCATCTCTCTGGTTATGTATGATTTCAGTGAGGAAAGTATTGAGTTCTTTAGCCTGTGTATGAGAAGAAAGCCATTACGCCACAATTTAATTCCCTGCTGTGTGGGAAGTCAGCATTGCATCATCCCTAGGACTGGGAACAAGAGATAAGACCCCTTCTTGATGGGTGCAATCCAAAATTTGGTAGTCAACCTTCATGTCAAAGTAAGAGTTCCATTTCTTTTATTTATTTTCTCTCTTCTGTTCCTTTTTTTCCTCCAGAAAAATCTTAAGTAAAAGACCAGGAAAAAAAAAACCCCGTATGTTTTAAGTCCAGTGGTAGGCATTTTAAGTTCTTTTACTTACGCTTAAACATTATATTTCTGTAATTCGAGACCAACCTTAACCTAACATCTCTTTATACTACTGCTAGACCATGTTCCTAAGCACCTCATCCAAATGCCTTTTAAATGCCTCCAGGGACAGTGACTCTACCACTTTCCTGAGCATCCTGTTCCAATGTCCCATGACCCTTTAGGTGAAGAAATCTTTCCTAATATCTAATTTAAACCTCTCCTGGCGCAATTTGAGGCCATTTCCTCTCATTTTATCAGCTGCTACCTGGTAGTAGAGGCTGGTCCCCCACCTCACTACAACCTCCTTTCAAGGCAGCTGTAGAGAGCAATGTGGCCTTCCCTCCGCCTCCTCTTCTTGAGGCTGAACGACCACAGCTCCCTCATAGCCACTCCCCACAGGACTTGTGTTCAAAACCCCTCAGTATCCATAATTTTAAGAATTTAAGAACTGGTAGTACCCAAATCTCAAGCAAAGAGGTACTACTGAATTTAACAGTTGTATTTAATTTAACTCTAAGCAATATACTGACCAAATAACTAAAAGAAAATAATTAAATGCTGTTGTCTTAATGAGGTGAAAGTCAGTTATCGAACAGTCAGAGAAGGAAAATCTGTATTAGCCTTTATAAAAATTGAAAACCTCAGAAATTTGCTTAATACACCCTTCATATTAAGAGTGTATTAAGAGAACCACACCATCCTTTCACATTTGTGTGAGATTAAAAGCACCTCAAAAGCTCAAGTTCATCAATAATTTCTTGCTTAATAAAAATGTGAGAGTTGTATAAACAGAGGAATAACAGCTGTGTTATAATAACATATTATAACAACCTATCACAATAACATCTGAAGAGAACTGTCAAAGGGGTTATTCTGGTTTACAAAACACTGGATGTAACTTATTCCTTTAGTGGAAATATACATTAATATATTTGTTGGAGATTTCCCCAGGAAACTGGGGAAAGGCAACCTTTCATTGTAGAGGGGGATTCTTCTTGCCTCGAAGGCATCTCATTTCCTTCAGAGAATGTTTGCAAGACCAGTGTATAAAAATGAACAAGCAAAACCCATAAATATATGCAATTTAAAAATAGTAACTGAATATCCAGATTTACTCATAATTTGGTCAGTATCTTTGAATCTTCCATCATTTGCCTTTGAATCTTCCATCATTTGCCTTGTCCCATCATTTATACTCTTGTTGCCCTTTACAGTCTTTTAGCACCCCGTTTGATTTGATAAGACTTTTTGCCTCACCAGCTCCAGCACGGTGTAGCTGCAACACATTTGTCCCACCTGTTAGCATGGAAGATCATACGGGTATATAATCCTGTTTGTTGCAAGTCTTTCAGAGAAAACAATGCCTGACTAACCTCATGTAATGCCAACACAGTACATTGTTTACTTTGTGGATGTTGCTTTTGTTTAGAATGATTGCCAGTTACAAAATACAACTGTTGCTCACCTGCATCAGCCCACAACAAATACTATATGAATCCAGGCAAATGTGAAAATAAAAGGTGTGTCACTTTAGAAGACAGTTACATTTATGTGCCAATCACCACAGCAGGTGTAACAGAAAGACTTCAATCTAGTGCAGATATAGACATGGTGTTAGTCTATCTTGAATTTTGCCAAAAGAGGAAAAGATAACTTCTATTTTTCAGCCTTTTCCATCTATTTGTGCAATCTTTCAAGTAAGTACTAGGAGTTCTTAGAACCTGTAGCAAGTGGGAACCTTTGAGTAAGCTGAGGCACGGTTGCACATCTGCTTTTACAGTGCTTTGGGTTGTCATTTTAATTTTGGGTGTTAATGAAGAAGACTGATTACAGAAATGAAGACAAAGAAATACTAACAAAATGCACCTTACCAAACTAAGCCTAAAGGACTTAGGAATGATCTAAGTGAAGCCTTGTTCTGAAATGCAGCCACTCTCCACTTAAACAAAACCAAACAAAACAAACAACTCCAGCATTAAGAATCGTCTATTCAGCTTGCAAACTAGTAAAGTAGAAAGAATGTTTTGTCTGTTACCAATTTTAATAATGCCTTTTGAAGAAAGTTCTAGTTGTGAAAACTGTTTGCTTCACTGGGCAGAGGTGGAATCAGTCCTAGAACCCTCAGTCCTCTGACCTGTGTTAATTTCTAACTCACCACTGTGAGTAAATAAAAGTATTTCATTGTAATGATTGTAACTCTCCAGAAGAGTACTAATATATGTAGCAGTAAAGTAATATATAGAAGTATACTTCTAAGAACGACACTCCTCAATTTTGAAACATAAGCATTCTTCTGGATGCTTTCATCTGTTTCTGATTTATGCAAGCTCAGTCATTACACTCAAACATGAAGAGAACTCCCTTCCCTTTTACACACAGTTATAGTTACTAAATATTACTAGTAAGATCTTTCCTCATACTTTCCCTAAAAATTCTCATGGTTAAAATGAAATAAAAAATGTCTACTTATAAAAATGACTACATGATGCTTAGATACAGTGTAACACAGATTGTACATTTCATAGATTCACACAATGTTTTGGATTGGAAGGGAAGTTGAAGATCATCTACTTCCAACCCCCCCGGCATTGGCAGGAACATCTTCCACTAGACCAGGTTTCATACCTGCTTTATTTTATGAGATATAATCTTACAATTCAATTGTAAACAAAATTATTAAACTTCATTAAAGTTTAATAACAAGAAAATTCCCGGTAGTATTCTTGCAGTGCATTTTTTCCATCATTAAAGCTTTATTCAGCTTCTGGAAGGAGGTTGCCTTCAGTATTGTTGTTGAATAAACAGGTACATGGAGTTTACTCTTCCTCTGGTATTGCCAACAGAGCATTTTTTTCCTTTTAATGTACAAAGTCAGAATATTTTTTTTTCTATCTTTGAATCAGTTGCATTGCCTTCAAGATGTTACTGGAGAGAATGAAATGCCCTTTGGTTCTTTTTAACTGAAGGAAAGTCTTTACTGCTGCTCTTAAGTTGCTTTGAAGGAGACAAGTATCAACCAAAGCCTAGAAATACTGAAAATACTGTGGTCTTCAACAGAGTAACATGCCACAGCAGTTTCTAAAATATCCTCTGAGCTATCTTAGACTGAATTTGTACATGTAGTTAGTAGCATCACACAAAAATACTTGTCCAAACCTGAAAGCAGTATGCAAGCTGCACAGACATACCACTGGGCATCCCAGTCTGCCTTTCAATAGGAATAGCAGCTCAACAGTAACACCACATCACTTTCGGTTCTAGACCTGGTCTGCCCGTCGCTAGCTGAAGGCTCTCTTTCCCATAATCTACTCCATAGTTTTTTTTTGTGTTTTTTTTTTTTTTTTTTCCTTAGTTGACACCTTATCTCCTCTTACATAGCACAACAGCGAGCTTGATAGCTGGATGACAAGTCAGACACAGATGAGGACAGTCTGTCAGCATGACGCGTCCAGATCACCTTCACATCAATGCAGCTGGGCTGCCAAAAAACATTTTAGACCACACACTTAAGTTGAGCAAGTCTGGGACACCAGCAAAAACTCCCTCAGGATGGTACACTTACAAAATGCTACTTCAACGTTTCCTGGCGCAAAAGCAATCAAATCACTGGTCAAGCCTATCAATTGATGGCAATACCCAGCCCAGGTCTTCCCCCACGCTTCTAAAAGAATGCGAGTTTTACAAAAGTAAAGCACAAGGCGCCTTTCTCGCCCCGGGACGCCCGCTGTTCTAGGTAACACAGGAGGCTACCGACTACTCGGCTGCGGGGGCGGACATAGTAGCCAGCACTTCCCAGCCAGCAAGACCTGGCCTTCAGAGGTACCTACAGCTTTCCGCCCGCGAAGACCCTTCCCCTCAGAGAGGCAGCGAAAGGCCCGCCCAACGCCCATGCCAATCCCTCGCCGCCACCTCGGCTTTCCAAGTCGCCCCGACGAACGGGCACGCTTCCGAGGGTGCCAGAGGAGGGCACCACGACCCGGCGCTACCCCTGGGAGCGGTGCCACGCATGNATGTTGTTGGGAGTCACCTGACCGCTCGCGCCGCAGTTGGGCCGCAGCCCTCTCCTGGAGCGGCCGGGCCTGGGGGAGCGGGAGGAGGAGAGGTGTGAGACGGTGCTGGCGGTACCCTCTGGCCCGCAGAGAAGCGGCAGCATGTACTAAGGTGAGCTGAACCGATCACTGTCGGGAGCGGGTGCGCGGGCTCTCGTCCGCCTGTGTATCCGCCCGGTGTTCGTTGGGCTGAAGGAGTTGGTGGGGTGAGGGCAGCACCAGTCGGGTGTGGAGGGAGGGAAGAAGGTGGACGAGTCTGAAACGCGTTCACGGGGGCGTTGTTGGTCAGCGGGCGCCTCCTTTCCCTACCGCTCTACGGCCGGCGTAGTGGCCTGTCCCGCCGCGGCGGGGGCGAGCGGAGCGAGACTCTGGGCGAGGGCTGCGAGGGCGGCTCGCGGGGGCGCCCTGTCAGCAGTGGGCACCGGGCGGCGCCCCGGCCCCCTTTTTCTGTACTGTGCTTCAGGTATTGTCCATCTGCCCCGCCCCTCTTCCCTGTCCACTTTCCCCGGAGGCCCATGCCCAGCGCCGCCGTGGGCTGGGCATTCAGTCGTTACTCGGTGTCTCGTCCCCGGCTTCCGCGGGTGCCCACGTGCCCGTGCATTCTAGTGACACAGGCGTGACTCTCCCACGCCGCGACCCTTGGATGTGTGTGAAAGGAGCAGCTGAGCCCTGCTGGAAATCCGGCCGTAACCCTGCTTTGCCGGGGTGAGATGTGAAACTGGTGCGTTTAGTGTTTGTTACCCGTTGTGGGAGCTGGGACAGATTTATTTTAGACTGTAAACAACGAGATACAGATCCTGTCTGTCTTGTTCTGTTAAGCGAGATACTTGGCATGCTTTGGGACATGCTGAAAACGTTGTACTTTAAAAGAATTATCACTTGCTTTTTTTTTTTTTTTTAAATGATATTTACGTTCTTTATTTTAGTATGGTAACATAATCTGGAATTCTGTAGTCGCTACATATTTATTGAATTAATTGAAAAAATAAGTAAAAAAAGCTGAAGTGTTTTAGCACTAAGGAGAAGATAACTGTATGTAGAGTTTCATCATGTGGTTACTTTTGACAGACACATTAATTTGAGACAGTTCAGGAAGGCAATTCCAGTGTGCGAAAAACATCTGACTGTAACAATGGAATAATTACAGTCCAAATGCACCGTAAATTAGGGCTACAAAGCACTCTGAATTACTCCAGTAATAGAGTCAGGTTTGTAATCTCAACTATTACACCACATTGAAGAGAAGACTAAAGCATGTATTCCTGTCAGACATGGTGGGTCTGAATTAAAACAACTAAGAAACTACGAATCTTGGCTTATGAGGTTAATTTTGAAGGTGACTTATATTGCAGAATTACTTTTGATGCCCTGGTAAGTCTGAGTTTGCATGTGCATATTAGTAAGTAGCGAGGCCCAGAAATGGCTGATTTGCAGAGAGAAACAGTTGTACCTGAAAACAGAATATGGATATCCAAGGTGTTGTGTGCTTTTCAGAAGTGCTTCATTTGAACTAACTCTACTGAATCCTTTAGTATTTGGACTTCTAAAAAAGTACTTTTAGAGGACATTTCCCAGTTTAATTTAGTCTTAAAAAGAACCTACTGTTGCCCAAGTCTATCTTGTGAAGTAAGTGAAAGCACAGTTGAGTGGAGTGCTTGAGTAGTTTGTTTCACTAGCATACTCCTGATTCTAATCAAAATACTAAATTAGAGGTTTAACTTTAATCTGGTGCATTATCGAGTGGTTTACACTAAAAACGTGCAAGATTTTGATGTGCTGATTATATATTAATTTTAGCATGTTCTAAAGATACATTGAACAGCAATACACTTATGTTACTATAAGTGTTTTCTAGCATTAAAACCCACACCCTTTACCTGATCATTTGGATCAGGTGGCACTCTCATTGGGCGTAGAACAAACATGTCTTTGCAGGAGTTGTACAAGTCCCAGATAACTTTGCCTTATAGTTTAGGGAAACATAGCTCAACAAGTCTTCTTGTCATTTCCACCCATGCCTCCCAGGTTTCCAAATTTTATGAGATGAAGTGTTCACAGGAATTCTTCATAGATTTCCTCTTAATCATAGACCAGTCTTTCTTCCTCACTAGGCCATCTGGTGTGGGGAGAGAAGATGTAGGTCAGTCAAAGGATTCTGTTTGTGTCTGGGTTGTCCCTGAAATTTGACCACTGAAAGTTTCAAGGAAGAGGTTTCAGGGTGGCATTTATAGCATACATCCTGTTTATGTGCCATCGTTAGTTAAACTGTAGATGCAAATGTGGGTAAAAACAAAATCTTAATTGAGCAAAAAATAACTGCTGAAACAACTAGTAAGTGTATGGATTCAGCCTAATGTGACCACAGTGGGCTTACTGTATGAGGACAACCGCTTGCAGCTTTCTCTGCTCTGTGTGCTGAATAAAAAGAATTAATAGAAAGGTGTAACAAATCATAGACTATATCACAAAAATAAATTATTTCCAGTAGTGTGCTATGTTTTTCAGCTAAGGTGCTTTTCAGTGTGGAAGGAAGTTTCATTCTTTTTAAGAACATGAAGAGAAACTTCAGTGTTTTGTATACTTGAGCCTTATGCTGACCTGTGAACTCACAGCTGACTGGTCAGCTACTGAAGAAAAGGAGGGCGAAGTGCACTATGAAAGGCAAACTGACTTCAGCACCATTGGTGAAATACAAATAAATGAAGTTTAATCACTAGGTGTACTTTGCAGAGTGGAAGACGCATCAGTCACTCAAAATACCTTTAAAGGAGAGCTTGTGTCTTTAAAGAATTATTCAGCTAATCTTTGGAATCATGGTGAGATAATTTGTGAATGACTTCATTTGAGCTGTCAAGATAATGTTTGTAGGTGTTTGATTTGATTTCAATCTTGGCCCATTGACTAATGATCCATTAGAATTACTATCTGAAGTCTGGTCTTCTGCATCTTTTTTTTCGTTATATAAATTTTACTCGTACTTTTCTATTTTCATAGAAGTGTTTCTGAGGTTTGGTATGGCTTACATCTTAAAAATTTACGGAATTTTGAGTTTCCTGTACTGTGAAGAACACTTGTGGAATCAAATCAGAGTTAAAAAGTAAATACTAGTTAAAATATTACAAATATTATTTCCTAAAAGTATTTTCTTTGAGCCAATATATTTGCTTCTTACTTCTTTCAGATTGTTTTTTGTATCCTTTTAAGTTAGAGTAAGATGCAGTAGAACCACAGATGGTTAAGTTAGTATTCATTACAAATATTTTGACATATGTACTTGTGAATGGATTCTGACAGTAATTAAAAGAATTCCTGTGATTTAACTGTGACGAAGACCAGAATGTGGCTATAAATGTGAAGGTATTTCTCCTTCAACTAAAGGCAAGAGTTGGCAGCAGATTTTATTTGTGCATGCTTTACATTATTCCTAGTTGCCTCTTATCCTAAGTGAATATTTTGCTATCTAACCTAGTTCTTATTAAAAAAACCCCACCACTTTCTACTGATATTTTTGGGATGTTTTGTTTGCAGGAGGCTTTTTTATAAGGGGTTTGGTTTTGTTTGTGTGGGTTTATTGTTGATTTTTAGTGTGGTGTTGCTTTTTGTTTGGCATTTTCTTTTTTTTTTTTTTTTCAGGTGAACACTGCAAATAAGTCTCTAAAATCCATTCAGTCCTACTTATCTTTTTAGCAGTGAAACAAACCAAATCCCACAACACAATTTTTGCATTAGGAATAAAAAACCCAAACAATTAGTGTTGTGTAAAATAATGGTAAGCTGCAAAATAGTACTATATTTTTCTGGCTTTGATATGGACTGCTTTGTACCATCATCAGAGGAAACTGTTCAAACCTCTGCTCTGTGGAAAATCTCATTACACAGTGTCATAAGTTTGATTTTATTTTCTTCTTCTTTAAATTCCTGGCTTCTGGAGTCTTGTGACTGCTAGGAATCTCAGGTTCCACTATGTGCTCTCTGCTCTAAGTTCTCATATGGCTTGCAATATTTTAAAAAATGAATAATTAGAGTTTAAAACCTGGAAAATTAATTAAGACTCTCAGCACAGACTTAAAACTTGCCAGGCTTCCCGTGATTCTTTTTAATCTTTGTTTGTGCCTTGGCAAAAGTCCAAAAGCTGTGGTAAGAATTGAGTTGCTTAAATGCAACATCTTAATTTTTTTACAAAATTGTTTATGTAGTTTAGCTATGAACAATATCATGCAGGTGTTTGATCTAATGAAGAATACAATATAGAATTTTACTTACGAATGTGCTAATCATCCAAATATGAGATTTGTATTTTTTTAGAGTGAAAGCACTGTTCTTATAAGGCATTTAAATATGTTTGGTTTTTTTTAAAAATTCTTCCTGAACTGAAGATGGAGAAGCAATAAACACAGTAAACATGACTACTGAAATGCTTGCTCATTCCTTGTCAGCATAACATGAATCAGCAGCTATTAACCACTGTAGGCATTCATCTGTAATGTAACTTTATTTCCTTAAAAGGAGAGGTAGCTGGGGGCAATGTTTAGGATATCAATGTTTAGGAGAAAGCCTTTGCAGTGTATTTTGTATAAACTGTTGCATATCCAAAATGTCTTCTTTTAGCAATACTAAAGGATATTTTTCCCTTTGTACTTTGCCATTGTGGATTAAAATTTTTATAGTGCAAAGTAAATTTAAATGTCCACTGTAAGTGCTTGAAGTTAGTCTATAGATAAGCTTAGGAGTCAGGAATAGCACCTAGTTTGTTTCCTTCAGACTTTTCCAAGGGTCTACAGTTTGTTTTTTTCAGCTGTCCGGGTATTTAAAGTGCTCCAAGAATTACAGGTATATTACAGGCATAGTGATAGCTGAGCAGACCTTTATTTGTTGCTAGGTGATAACTTAATCTTGCTAGCTTTATCATGATTGTGATTGGAACTGAAATTGCATCTGGATGTCCAAGTTCAACCAGCTTAGACAGCACTGGCAGCAAAGGGGTCCCACCTGAGTTCTGCAGCTACCAAAGGGGAGCCTCACACTATATTTTCTTCTACTTCAAGAATGTTACCTGTTTTCAAACTCTACTGTGATTACTACAGAGAACTAACAACCAGCAAAATTATTGTTCCTTAAATAAAGACTTAAGAACAGGAATTGTTTACTTTTTTGGTAAATTGAGTAACTTTTGGGCTGGATCATTTACATGAAAGGCATAATAACTGAAGGTCAGGGTGGTGGGGGAACATGTGAGTAGACTGAGTTAAATCATGATGGTAGAGCCACATAAGTGGTATCTGAGTCTAGGAATAAAATATCCGTTCTCCTTTTTAGGAATATCTGAAATGGAATTGAGTGATTGAAAAAAAAAAAAGGTTGTTGCTCTTCAGAAGAAAGCACTGACTTGGTATAATTTAAGTCTTACAGCTTGTGTATTTTTGCTTAGTTCTTGCTAGTGCCATTTTAGAGCTGAAGACCTAAGAAGCACAAATCAGTTTGTGCTGATTTGTTGCCTGGTTTGCTGTTAAGTGTATCACAGATGATGGTAACAAAGTACAGTCCTTTTTCATTTTTTTATTTGACAGTGGCTCACAGACAATCATTATGTCTGTATGCTAGGCTGGATTAAATCCAAACTCTTGTGGGTTCCCATTGTATCTTTATGAGGATTAGATACTGGAGTTTCTTTTCAAGATTCTTAGATTTACTGCCAAAAGATTGTAAATTTGGCAAATTAGATGTCTTTTCTGAAACTCTAAGCCTTCTAAGTAGTAAAAAAAAAAATCATTATTGATGTCCATGAATTAATTTCTGTGCTTTGATTTAG
Source organism: Psilopogon haemacephalus (assembly GCA_013396835.1). NCBI lineage: Eukaryota > Metazoa > Chordata > Aves > Piciformes > Megalaimidae > Psilopogon > Psilopogon haemacephalus. The sequence continues at coordinate 178,060 of VWZI01020038.1, forward strand.
TATTTTTAAGGGCGCTTGAAACAGTCAAACTCAAAATGTCCAAAAAGTGGTAAATACATACACTAATTATCGATGTGATAATGTATCTAGGAAGAGTAATGGTAATGCTTTGCGCTTTCAAACCGGTATGTCACTTCTAGGGACCATTTTAGTATTCTCTGGCTGTTTGCCTTAAAGTGTCTCAGAGAGCTTATCCAGCACATTGCTGTGACTCATTCATTCTTTCTAGTTTTGAATTTTCTTTTAACACCACTAGCAGATTATTCCAGCATCAGCTGATCTGATATTTAAAACACTGTTGTTAGATGTAAAGCATATGCCTTTTGTTTTTGTGGTGTTTGAATATAAACTGAAGGACACTGAATTTGGCTCTTTTAGCTGTTGTCTTGTTTTGAGTTGCTCTGTGGTAAAGTTCCTGGCAGCTGTCATAGGCAGACAGACACCTCCAGCTGTTATTTTTGTCATCTTTGTTCAGAAACGATGCAAGTACACTATAAAATAGCTTACCATAAGCATACAGGATTGATATTATCTGACTTTTTCTAAGTTGCTGAAGGCTTGGTTGGAAACTATATGGGATCTTCTAACACTGATGCAACACTGTAGAGTCATAGAATGGTTTGGTTTGGAAGGGACCTTAAGGATCATATAGTACTAATGCCCCTACTGTGGGTGGGGACACCTCCTCCTAGCCCAATTCTGCTTAAATCTACATTTGAACTCTAAAGATGTTATTAAAATTAATGCACTACACAATAGTATGGAGTTTTTACTTATTTAATCAGTTTAGGATGTTTAGCATTCATTATCAAATATTTTTGACAGAGCATTCATATTATAGAAATTTTCTACTGAAAAGTTAGATTGCTGTGGTAGTTGTGCAGTGGGTATGTGCATAAGTGGCAAGGATTTGCAATGACTGATGCTGATCCAAAGACTAGTAGTGAGTTGATGGGTGGTCCAGTTGTTTATTATTCTAAGATTTTGAGTGTTGTCTTAATGTCTGTATTTTACTGATACTGCTTCTGGTTAGCCATATAACTTTGAATGGTATTTCTGATTATCAGCTCTTAGCAGCCTCATTATATGCAAATTGTTAAATTTGAGTTCAACAACACAAAGCAAATGCTCGCATTGAGTGTCCTTTGTCAGTATAAATAAATACAGTGAGTGTTATGGTACTCCTCAACATTAAATACTTGAAAATGGTGCCGTGTCAAATCCTGACTTTCAGGAATGACTTGCTATTGCAAAAGGCATTTACTGATTTTATTATTCATAATTTAATACCAGTATATATATTATACAAAAATCTATGTATTTGTACAATACATTATTTCCATGTTAATGTCTGTTATTCAAGAGTATCTTTTTTGGGGAAATGCAATACAATGCAGGACTGTGTAATTGTCTCTATTTTAAGAGATAGTCATCAAGAAGCTCTTTTGCCCTGTCAAAATGGTGTGGAGGTAAGTTGGTTTCTTTACACGCTTTCGTCACTTCAGCAACAAATTGATGCTCCAAAGCTTCCTTCACCTCTCACATACTTTTCTCTTGATGACCACAAGATATTGAGTTCCAGCTTCTACAAGCTTTGATAGTGCTGCTGAGCATAAGAAATGATCTACTTTGTACCAGATTGGTGTGTGTGTATAAGAAATACATCACATTACAATGAGTTTTATCCTGTTAATATGTCCCTACTGTTATGCTGTCTATTCCACTCTGGTATTATCTATTACTGTTTTCCTTCTATAACTTGGCAACAGCTTTACCTGTCTCAGTCATTGTGATTATAATTTTTGGCATATATATTTTATTTTATTTTTAAGTATCAAATGGGTTGACTTTTTTATGGTTTGCCTAAAGGTCTGCACCAAATGACTCTTGAAAGCAGAGACCTCAGGAGAAGAAAGTAGAGTATCATTTAACTAATTTCTTTTACTCTGCAGTCACCTAGAAGTTAAAAAACAGTAATTGCTACCAATGGTAAGCCATCAGATGAACAAACCTACAGTCTAATTTTGAAGTAGTTTACACTTACTATGCAAGTAGCTACCCCCATGTTAATAATGTAAGCTGATGACTAACTTTAAATGCATGAAAAAAAATGAGCCTTGGAATTTGCCAATGAGATTTGTTTGGCATCTTGCTCTGATCTTTGTGCTGTGTACTTAAACAAATATATACTCCTTTATAAAATGTTGCGGTGGTGATTTTCATTAAGATAAGTATTTTATGTGTTTCTTGAGAAGAAATGTGTTTTATCTGGTCAATTAAAAGTGGAGTTACCTAATTTTCTGAAGATTCAGTAATTTTACAGGTAATTGTCAGACATTTTTCCTATTGAATTGTATGCTAATAATGGAGTGAAAAAAAACAAAAAGGAGAGACTTCAGTTTGATAAACAGAGTAGTTTTCTAGCCACTGTTCAAGAGGATACGTTTTTGCCTTTAGGCAAAACACTTTTTAAAACAATCCTGAAACACTGTCAGGTAAACAATGGAAACTTCATAGTAGCATGCGTTGTTATGTTTTCAAAGCAGAACGTTATTCATTCAGCTGCAAGTGTTCCTTTGTGTAGTTTTTATACTAGCATGTGTGTTGATATACTCCCCCCCCGCCCCGCCTTACTGTGAGGTTTAGGCATGCAGAATTTCAAGTAAGAAGAATGTAGAGTGCTTTTGTACTGAAAGCACTAGTTTTCTTCCACTGACTGAGGATTTGTAACTAGTGAGCTTTCATGTTTCTTATTTAATCCTTTCAACCTGCTTTGAAATATCTTTTAGGACTTTCCTTCTTTTTGGTAAGTGCTGTATCAAGTATCTTAATAAATATTATTGTTACCTGGTTTTGTTTCTTAGTATCACTTGCATTCAGTCATGTGGTTGGTTGTTGACACTGATTTAGTAAAAAGTGATTTAAATAAACAGTCATCTGCTGAGTCTTGGAATACTTTTAGTTTTCCTTTAAATGATAATTGAAAAAAGTGGTGTGGAATCATTGTATTTCCTGATTTTATTTTTTGTAGTAACTTGTGTCTGCTTTCATTTAATTTCTGATGGGAGAAAAAATTATCTGATAATATTTGAAGAAATCTAAATTATGTAAAATGGACAATTGCAGTGGGAGGAAACCTAGAAGGCCCTCCTTTTTTTTTAGGACAGTTGCAGCATGAGCTTGCAAATTGTAAAGCTTCTCTTTAAAAAGCACTTTCAAATTGTCTTTGCACTGTTTTAATCCTCTTTGTACATCTGTAAATGAAATTGCTTTAAGAACTGAGTGATCCAGGAGAATAGTTAAAGTAGGAGAAAAACAATTTACAGAAGGTATGTACTTTTTAGTGCAATAGTTAGGTCCAGTTCTTGTGAATATGTATGTAACAAAACTACTTACGAACAAGTCTATTTTGCACAAATACCATCATAAATGTGGTGTCATGCCCTTATTACACAACTTCAAAACAAAATTAAGACATTCAAAAGTTTGACCTTTATTAGTACTTCTCTAAAGTGTTACAGCTTTTTACAGTGGTTACATTTTCCCTTTCCTGTTTGCTTTTTGTTTTCACCAGCATTTTCAGTCTTCTAGTTCTTTCCCTTTTGACTTCTCTCTTTGCCATGTATGACATTAATTAGATTTTACAAAGAACATTGAGAGAAACTTAGTGTTTGAATGTGATGCACAGTGGTGGTTTTGTTTGTGGTTTTCTTGTTGATTGAATGTGTTTTTATTTTTTTTTGTCAGTTTTTTAAAATTTTTTTTAATGCATAATGAAATTCTACATTTTATGTTTTGGATACATCAAAGTCTTTGTCCCCACTATTTTTAAACAGGATGCATAATTTGGCTGCTAAAATCTTCACACTAGGAAGTACAGCATTCTGTCAAGAGTAAAGTGTTAAGTTTGGTTATGCTTAAATATTTTCACTTCTCAGGAAACAAAGTTGTGTTTCAGTGTTGAAACCAAGTGTATTTTAATAGTAACATCATCGGAAGCTCACTGTGGACTGGTTCAGAAGTATGTTGTGCGCTTTGCAAATATAAAATGAAAAGGATGGGATTGACTGTCCTCTGGATATCTGTATATAAATTCATAGATACTGAAACTGCTGTTCCCTCTAGCCTTCTGTGCTTTGAAAGAACAATGACCTGAATTTGGTCTTGGAACTGACTCTTTTATAAGGGAGGACTCAAAAGCATCATATGTGATGCATGAGTTGTTTATCTGAGAGTTGGGAGAACTTTGAACCTCAAAAGAAGAAAGAAAAAAAATCTTTAAAGGCCTGTGTCTATCTGTAATCTCCCTCATGAGGTTTGCCTGCATGTTCACCTCAAAATATGGCCTTATCTTTGCTACTACTTATAAAAATAACTTGAGTAGTGAGTAAGCAAGTATACCCAGGATTATAGCCAGCAGGGTAGATGTTTTTGTCATTTTATTGTGTTTAAAAATGACCATGCATCCCAACTCCTTCCCTGATTTCTGCAAGTTTCCCATATTTAAAAACTGAAGATTTGCACTGGATGCAGTTTTACTGTTATTGGGAGCTGGCATATCATGGCAAGCTCTGTTGAGCAATATAATGAGTGGGTAGTCCTGTGACAGCTGAAGTGACTTTCAGCAACTGTGTTCAGTTACTGTAACTCTTGGGTGGAATAGTCCAATGTAATCTAAATGCTTAGTTTAAGGTAATGCTTTTGGTAGTAATATAATATTTTCCTTATTAGGCCTTTTTTACAGATGGAACAGAGGTTCAATCCACAGAATACAGGAATTTAGGAAGAAAGGGATTTAGAAATACTGTGTAAGGATAAGAGTTGGAAATACTACTAAATTTTTGCACTCTAGAAATTCTCCCTAGTGCTCATTTCAAGGTTTTAAACATCACAACTCTTGTTTATTATCTAATAAATACTGTTATTCGAGAACTCTAATGTTGTGTCATGAGAGCGATTCTATTGCCAAGTGATTTGAATCATAGGGAAGCAAATGTCTACTAAGCATGACAAATCAAATAGCAATGAGTAGGAGAGTGGAAAAGGCTGCGTTAGAGAATTAAGGCAGTTGTAAAATAGGAGAACTAATGTGGTTTTAAAACAACACCCACCAACTAGAGAGAAAATGACCACTTTAGCAGTCAGACTACTTCAGAAAGAAGGTAGAGCATGTTAGTGTGTCAATCAGTAGACAAGTAGCTTACATAGTATTTTGGTGAATTTTGCCTTAATGCATTTTATAAATTTCTCTTTATATTTTCATGGTGTTAGAATAACTAAAACCTGAAAATGTAAAGAACTTGGGTATTAGTGTAAAGTTAGGACTTCTAATAACTTGCTGAGGAAAAATCAGATCTTTATCACAAGTCACATGAAAAATTGTTCCTTTTTTTTTTCAGCTATGAGACTAGTAAAACATTATTTTAAGATACACATACCAAGATTTTGGTACTTCAGATGCTCATAAGCATGTATTTATGCATTAACGTGTCTGAAATACTGAATTCATCTGAGTCTTAAAAAGAACTAGACCAAGCAGTGCATGTTCATCAGTTTGCTTACTACATTTTAGTATCCATAGCTTCCTGTTGAATAAGATTTTCATGTGTACAACTTGTTTATTCTTCTTCCAGATTTGAAGAAGCATGCTTTCCACTGAGACTTACCCTACCATTTGTGATACAGAATGTCTCTAAGTGAGAAGAATAGTGTGGTTTTTGCATATGAATCTTCAGTACACAGTACCAATGTACTCCTCAGTCTTGATGATCAGAGAAAGCAAGATATTCTTTGTGATGTTACTATTTTAGTGGAAGATCAGCGATTTCGGGCTCACAAAGCTGTACTTGCAGCTTGCAGCAGTTACTTCCTTTCGAGAATTGTGGGCCAGGTGGATGCTGACCTTATCATCACTTTACCAGAAGAGGTGAGTGTCACTCCTTTCTATATATTACCTGCTGTTGCCTCTAATCTGCTCTGTTAAGTTCGGTTTTACAGTAGGCTGGTGCTCAACTGAGAAGTTAAGGTAAGAGGTTTAAGAACTGAAGGGACGGATTTTAGAAGCTGCCATTGGTTAAGATACAAAAGCTTGACAGGTCAGAGTGTATATCACAGGTAAGTGAATACTGTCTTGGGAAATGTATAGGGAAGATCTTCAGTTAAGTATTTATTGCTTTTAAAATTGTGTACCTGGTTGAAAGCATGTAAATCTGTCAAAAAGCAGGCCTTAAATGTAAAAAGGAGTTGCAGAGGTAGTCCTCCTATATGGAAAGAGGATACACTTGGAGTAATAGATAAATTAAAGCTTTAAATTATTTTGTATGTTTGAGTGATAAAACTGTGCATATATTCCTTGCTTGCTGCTTGTGGTTGTTAACAGTTCTCTTCCACTCAGTTTTCTATCCTTTTTGCACGCTGATCATTAGCAGCTTGATTATTTTTTTTCTACCTCATTTTATTACTTTTAAGTCTGAGAAAATGTATTGCAGTTATGTCTTGTCTTTTTTACTCCTGAAATACATATTCTTAAAGCAGATGAAATTCAAGGACCTTCAGTGGGAATGTTGTAAAAAGCATGAGGCAAGCAGGTGACTGAATTTTTAAATGAAGTCCTGTGCTTATAGATTCAAAGTGAAGAACCTTCAACTGCTGTGATTGTTGCAGCAACCTGAAGAGTTGCTGGTTAAATAATCAGTCTTTCTGGGACAGTTTATTGTAATTAGCTTTAGGGGTGGGAAATAATATGCAAGTTGACAACTATAGTCGTTAAAGTTGTAGGGAAGGTGCATGTCAGTGAATTTTATAGCAACATTGGCGATTACATTATAGACTTATTTGTGTACAAGACTTAACACATAGACAATGTGTTCAGAAAGCCTGTACTTCAGTAAAATGACTGCCTCACTGAATTTGATATACTGAGGTAAGCACAATGGTTCTCTGTTACCCAAATCTTTCCGATTTTATAGAAAACAGAAAACTAAAAAGATGAAGTGGTCTCTTTAAAGAGCTTTGGGATGTTTTGCTATTCTCTATTGATCAATGAATGTGTTACAAAATTGAGTTAATCATAAAACCAGTATGTCAGTTGTGCTCAAATTTCATACTGTGTCTGTGTTCATTTTTTCATACAATTTGTTTCCCTAGTGGCTTAGTACGTTGATAGCCTGAGCATCTCTCCAATTAAAAGAAAAGTAATGATGGGAGCTGATGTGGAAAGGAAGTAGGATGGTGGGGAACATAAAGCTGTGATTTGGAGTAAAAGGGGGCAGTTAGTGGAATGTAAAACTTCCAATGTTGAATAGTTTTTCTTGGATGATTTTGAAATTGGGGTATTGGAAGAATAAGAAATGTACATCAAAGTTGGAGAGGTGAAAAATCTCTAGTGTGAAGTGACAGTTTTCCACTGAACTCCTGAAATAAACCATAGGGACCAGAGTTTGTAAAGAAAATGGAGGAACATAATAATTCAGGTATTTACTACAATGTGGACGTAAGAGGTCTCTTAATATAATTTATGATTACTGATGTAGGAACTGAATCTACTGGGGGGAAAAAAAAAAAAGCAAGCAATAATCTTTAATCACTCTATCTGATCACTTGGTAAAAACCATTTTAAGACTCAGGAACTCTTCTGGGAAATGCTAAATATTTTGAAATGAGTCAGCTCATGAATCTGCATATTTTAGAGGCAAACACTGATCACATGGTTAGACATGTGAATTTCTTTCATTATTATTTTTAACTTTTTAATCATCAAAAGTATTTGAAGCTTTTAAAATACAGTACACTAGTCCACACTGATATTAATATGGTGATGTAATCAGTATTCATCTCTCCAAACTACCTTTTAAGTACTATTATAAGAACTTTTTAACACAGGTTTACAGGCAACTTTACTGAAATGTCTCTGTGCGGATTTCTTGCAACTTCCTTTCATCTGGTGTTTGTGTTCTTCGAAAAAGACCATACCTAAAACCCAAACAAAACAAGTCCTGAACGATTCCTGAATGAAATTGCATGTATTGTTAATTATCTTGCTGTCAGAAGAGTTGAGTGTAATAATACATTAATACAGAACTTTATTCAGCATAAAATCCAGTTCATTTCAATAAAAGAAGGAAACAGAATCCGGGCTTGAGTTTGAGCAGTAATGATAGATATGCTTTATCCTTCACTTGCAGAGAAAGGTTAAAGGAAGCATCCAAATAGTTGATAATATGGTAACCTGTTTAAGGAATTGGGCAGAAAGAGGTCATTTTTTTCATACACACTTGTTCAGTTTGTAATGATGCAAGTTTTGCTTATCTCTGGATTCCCTGCAGACAACTGTTCTGCAGTAAAAACTGAAATGCTAATGATGGAAATGTTCAACTAAAACTTCCTACTCCAAAGAGGCATTAAACTGAGAAGAATTGGTTTTGTATAGAGATTTTGGGTACAATTCTCTTAATCTGTAGGAGGAAGAAAGGAATAGATAATAAAATTCAATGATTTCAAAGTTTTTTTATATCAGTGATGCATGAGATTGAGCAAATAACAGTAATTGTACTTTAAAGAAACACTGAAATGCCATCAGCGTTTTGATCTTCTTCCAGAGTAATTAGTGTATCACTTCAGTTTGAAGGTATCTTAGTAAAGCTGGAATCTGCTAGTTTTCGGTGTAGAGCACTGTTTTTCACTTGTAAGGAATTCATTGTCAGAACGTTCTGTTATGAGATTGCTCATGGTGAAAAAGATAGTAGCTACAAACCGGAAAGGATAAAGTTGCATTGGAAGACTTGTTTCAGAATGAGTGTGGCTGGGTGTTCTCTGTAGGACACATCTGCGGCTCTTATAGCAATATGTCCTCCTTGCATGACTTATTCACAGATGAATTTGGGTTCTATGTGTTTCTCTAAACCCTTGTTTGTCAGACTAACGTGGGGCTTTTTTGTTTTTTTCCAATAGGTAACACTCAAAGGATTTAGTCCTTTGCTTCAGTTTGCATACACAGCTAAACTTATTTTAAATAAAGACAATGTGTCTGAAGTTTGCAAATGTGCAGAATTTTTGGGTGTACACAACATTGAAGAGTCTTGCTTTCAGTTTCTCAAATTCAAATTTTTGGACTTCAAATTGGATCGGCAGGAGTGTCCTAGAAAGAAGTGTTGTACACAGCGTTGTCAGAAAACAACCCCTAAAATTGGCAATGTGGATGATGGAGACCTAGAAATAGATGATGAAGCAGAGCTTTTAGAAAAGGAATGTATTCAAACTCCTGATGCAAAGCTCTGTAAAGATGAAGAAAACGCTAAGGCATCACCTGTTCTCCAAGATAATGTCAGTCAAGCATGTGATCCTGTACATTCAGAAAGGAGTAGTGTTTCCAGCTTATCTTCCCAATGCCCAAAGTATAGGAAATTCCAGAAAGCTTTTGGAAATGACAAAGTTCACACTTCAGAGTCCAGTTATAGTATTAGAGATGTTCAAGTGCCACCAATTGCATCTTTTCCTGAGAAGGAAATAACTGATAATGATGGCATACAAAAAGCTCAGGAATGCGTACCTATGCAGCTGGTCTCAAAATGTGAAGAGACTCAGGTAAAAGTGGAAGAAGGAGAGGAAGGCGTTGAGAAAAAAGAAGACTCAAGGACAGATTCTTTGACTCAGAATGTGTTGTGTCCTGTGGAGAAAATGGATCTTGCTGCTTTCCCTCCAAACTCTGCTTCACCTCATGGACTCAGTTCTGCGTCTTTTTTAAATACTTGTGAACAATATGGTAACTTGAATTTCAGTAGTATGCAAAACAACACAATCTTAGCTGAAAAGGTTGTATCAGGTACTGGAGTTGGGAATGACAAAATTGAAAGTCAAAATGACACCCCTTCAAAAGTTGATTTGTGCACTAGGGAAGCCACTAGTGTTACATCATCTAGTGATCGAAGCAGCGTGGAGAGAGAGGTAGCAGAACACCTAGCAAAAGGATTCTGGAGTGACATTTACAGCACAGAAGCCTGCCAAATAAATTTACCACCTGCAGTTTCAAAAGAATGCTTAGAGCCAGTATATTCGGGGAAAAAATCAGAATGTCCATGGCTGGGTATCAGGATTAGTGAAAGCCCTGAACCTTGCCCTCAGCGAACTTTTACAACATTGAGTTCTGTCAACTGCCCCTTTATAAGCAACCTTGGTACTGAAGGATGCTCCAGCGCTTCTGAAATAAGCAGTGGAGATTATGTTCAGGGACAGCAGCAAGAGCAGTGTCCCTATAATTATGTGATAAGTCTGGGTGAGGATTCAGAAACTGACACCGAGGGAGACAGTGAGTCCTGTTCAGCAAGAGAACAAGAATGTGAGGTAAGAACATCCTAGGTATATCCTTTGCTTCCCTGTTCAGAAACCTAATTCTGAATCTCTTGGAGTTTTCAGTTGTTTCTTGGGGTTTGCTTTTTGTGGCTGCGCATTTTAAAAATCAGAGAAATGGACCTTTAACCATCCAAAGTTCTATATGGAAGGTCACAGTTAATTCATGGAGACTTAAGTATTTTTTTGTAGGCATCTATCACTTCTGTATCCTAGGTATTGGAAACCTTCAGTATGTTTTTGGAGCAACTTTATCAGAAAAAGTTTTGAATCTTAAACCAAGGCATCGGAACTCTTTTTGAATAGTTTGGGTTTTTTGTCTTCTTCAGTTAAACTTAAAATATCTTGGAACCTTTGTTTTATAGAAACTTACCAGTTGTCTTGGGTTTATTCTAAATTGCAAGGACAAAGTGAGAGAACTTGTACTTCAGATTTATTATGAAATGAAAACTAAATGATCAAGCTGGTTTCAGTAGCAGTGTATTTGACTGCTTTAATAGCACTGCCTTCTCTAAAATCAAAATCGTATTTGTTACTCCGAATGCAGAAATTATTTGACACTCCTTTGTCATTGCATTGGTAGTGTTTTATACAGATGCCTTACATAAGTAGTTTAATCCCAAAATGTTTTACTGTTTACCCTAGAATGACTTCTGTTACAGTTCTTAGAATTCTAGAATAACAGTGTGATTGTATAGTGTCTTTGTCTTCACATTATAAAGCAATCATTACTGAGAGCAACACTCCTTTTACTTCTTACCAGTGTTAGTAGCAAAACCCAGAAAAGGTTTCTCTGTTTGTTTCTTAAACTAAGTTCAGATATTTAGCCATAGGGAGAAAATATATTCAGCTACTTGATACATTTGAATTTCATGATATGTGTATGTTTCAGAAACATCTGCCGCTGAAGTGTAGATGTAGAAACAGTAGCAAGAGCTTCTTCTCCAGCATGAAAAAGGTGCAAGACAAATACCATAACTTCTGTATAAATGCCTCTTTCAGGTGAACTTTACCTTCAGAAAACCATAGCTATAAAATATATATAGGATCATAGGATATTAGGGGTTGGAAGGGACCCAAGGAGATTGAGTCCAATCCTCCCTGCCAGGGCAGGACCATACAATCTAGCACAAATCACAGAGGAACACATCCAGACAGGCCTTGAAAATCCCCAGAGAAGGAGACCCCACAACCTCTCTGGGCAGCCTGTTCCAGTGCTCTGTGGCCCTTAGAGTAAAGAAGTTCCTCCTTGTATTGAGGAGGAACCTCTTTTGCTGCAACTTACACCCATTGCTCTTTGTCCTATCACAGGGAGAATGTGAGAAGAGCCTGTCCTCCCACTCCTGACCAGCCCTCAGACATTTATAGACATTTATCAAATCCCCTTTCAGTCTTCTCTTCTTCAGACTAAAAAGCCCCAGGTCCCTCAGCCTCTCCTCATAAGTCATGCCCTCCAGTCCCCTAATCATCCTTGTAGCCCTCTACTAGACCCTCTGCACCAGATTTGTATCCCTCTTAAACCGGTGAGCCCAAAACTGAATGCAGTATTCAAGATGAGGTCTCACCAGGGCAGAGTAGAGGGGGAGGAGAACCTCTCTTGATCTACTGGACATACTCTTCTTAATACGCTCCAGGACCCAATTGGCCTTCTTGTCCACAAGGGCACATTGCTGTCCCATGGATAACTTGTTATCCACCAGGAAGGACTCCCAGGTCCCTCTCCACAGGGCTGCTCTCCAGCAGATCACCCCCCAGCCTGTACTGGTACAGTTTATTGTTCCTCCCCAGGTTGAGGACACTGCACTTGTCCTTGTTGAACTTCATTTGGTTCCTCTGTGCCCAGCTCTCCAGTCTGTCCAGGTCTTTCTGGATAGCTGCACAGCCTTCAGCTGCATCAGCCAAGCCTCCCAGTTTGGTGTCATCAGCAAACTTGCTTAGCAGACTCTGTCCTCTCATCAATGTCATTGATGAAGATGTTGAACAGGACTGGACCCAGCAATGATCTCTGGGGGACTCCACTGTTTCCAGCTCTGCAGCTGGACCTGGCACCATTGATCACCACTCTCTGAACTCTATCTTGTAACCAGTTCCTAATCCACCTCACTGTCTGCTCTTCCATCCCACGCTTCCTGAGCTTGCTCACTAGGATGTCACGGGAGACTGTATCAAAGGCCTTGCTAAGGTCGAGGTAGCCTACATCCACTGGTCTCCCTCAATCTACCCATTCAGTTCTGGCATCATAGGATGCTATCAGGTCAGTCAAACATGACCTCCCCATGGTAAATCTGCTGACTGCTCCTGATAACCTCCTTCTCTTCCAAGTGCCTCGAGATGCCCTTCAGAAGGAACTGCACCATCATTTTTCCAGGGTGGCGGTGAGGCTGACTGGTTGATGGCTCCCTGGAACCTCTTTCTTGCCCTTTCTGAAGACTGGCGTGTCTTTGGCTCTCCTCCAGTCCTCAGGCACCTCTCTTGTCTGCCACAATTTGGCAAATATGATGGAGAGTGGCAGAGCGATAACCTCAGCCAGTTCTCTGGGCACCCTTGGGTGCATCTCATCAGGGCCTATGGACTTGTGAATGTTCGATTTGTGTATCTGATCCCCAACCCAGTCTACACTGAGCAGTGGGAGCATTCTCTCCTCCAGGCTTCCTTTCCTTCATCCAGGGTCTGGAGTCCATAGGGATGTTCTGCCTTAGGTGTAAAAACTGATGCAAAGAAGGCATTCAGCAACTGCCTTCTCTGCATTCTCAGTTCTGAGGGCTGCCTCCTCATTCAGCAGTGGCCCCACGCCTTCCCTGTTCTTCCTTTTTCTACTGATAGATTTGAAGAAGCCCTTCTTGTTCTCTTCCTTTGCCTGCTTCACTTCCAGGAGGGCTTTGGCCTTCCTTGTTGCCTTCCGACATGACCTGACTACTTCTCTATAGTTCTCCCAAGTGACCAATCCCTTCTTCCATGAATTGTAAGTTCCTTTCCTCCCTGAGATTTCCTTCAGGAGCTCCTTGTTAAGCTGTGCAGGTCTCCTAGCACGTCTACAATGAAGTTCTAATAGTAGCTTAGAGGAAATGTTAGACTGTGTTAGAGATTCTTTCCACCTGTTTTGTGCAACAGCTAACCGTAGTTTCATAGAGTGTATCACTGAATTATTTGTGGCTTGCATTTGTAGATTCCACTCTACTTTGTATGTGCTTTTGAGGATCTAGTGATAAGTATGAGCGGGGTTTTATTTTCTCTTGTACTTGAACTCATCTAGTCAAAATCTGTGTCTTGTTAACCTCACCTAATGATTACTTTAGTTTGCTCTTGTGATTGAGGTTTAGGAAGGAAGATGGATTGTGTGATAAATAATACTTAAAAAGAAAATTTGAATTGGCCCGTTGATGTTTGCGTATATAGGTCACACTTGATTTACAGCTGTATTTTACATTTTAGGTAAAACTGCCATTTAATGCACAAAGGATTATCTCACTTTCAAGAAATGATTTCCAGTCATTTCTGAAAATGCATAAATTAACTCCTGAACAATTGGACTGCATCCACGATATCCGAAGACGAAGTAAAAACAGAATTGCAGCGCAGCGATGTCGTAAGAGAAAACTTGACTGCATACAAAATCTGGAATCTGAAATTGAGAAACTGGTATGTATAACTGTTTCTTTTGGCTTGAGTCTGTAGTGGTTTAGCAGTTACCTGCTCCCCGCCCCCACCCTTTGATATAACCCAGGCTAGAACTCAGATGTCTGGAAGCTGGTAAATGAAGCTTTATATTTACAGCTATGCACAATATGCAAGCAGATATTTACAATGTACAGTAGATATTTACAGGTATATACAGTGAAAAAGTAATAAACCCCCCCCCCCCCCCCCCAGAGATCAAAATCCCTAAGATGGTTTTCTAACCACCCCTACCACCTTTCCCCCCTTCCCCAATCTTATCTCACCATCTGTTGATGCAGCAGATAGGTGGAGGTAGATTGGCCAGGGGGATTAGCAGTAGGAAAGAAGTTAGTGGAATTACTGAGATTTAGCTACAAAGGACAAAGGAGCCATGCAAAGAGAGCAGCCACAGCCCAGAGCAGTCTGAAACTAACTGACTTATCTATATGTGGGTTACAACTCTTAAAACATTATTTTTTTCTTTCTCGGTAGAGCTCTGAGGGAAGTAGCATCATCTGTTTTCCTCTCTCAGCCTATAGTCTAATTTCTCATGCAGATTCTCCAATTAGTTCAAACCAGCACAGAGTCTTTCTTTAAATATCTTGACTGGAATTCTGGCAGCAGTTTGAGGCTAAGCTTACTACTTTTTCCACCTAAGGTTAGAAAATTTACATCAGTCTTAGGTGACTACATGATAACAGGTTTTCTGTGCTCTGCACATATTTTTGCTTCTGTGTACTTGTTTCCATTGCAGTCACAATGCATCACAGCATGTTTGATGAATGGCATGTCTGAAGCCTGCCAACATTGAACATAACTGTGCAGAATGATTCCCAAACCAGCATCCCACTCAATTCCTCTTTCCCCTTTTCTTGCTTTATGCTTTTGTTCTTCACCTTATGGTATTGCTCATGCTCCAGTTTACAGTTACGCAGTTTTTAGTTGTGTAGTATTGTTCTTGTAACATATCAACATGGGCTGATTAACTGTTTTCTGAGTCTTGAATTTTAAAAACTAGATCCTTGCAGAAAGGCAGAAGATACACCAGAACTCAAGAAACTGCTTGATTTTTTTTAGCAGTTGTATGGAGATTGTAGATGAGGAACTAATGCATTGAGATTTCTCTTCAACCACTATTATTATATTATTACAGTTTCTCATTAGAAGGCAATTTAAAAAAAAAGTGGATAGTCTGAAATTCTCCTGCCTAGAAAGCTCTTGAGCTGCTTTTTTTCCTGGTCTTTGTTTTTGACCTTATAGTTTCAATTTATGAGTTGATCTAACTATGTGCAATTAATAGTTCAAGTGTTTAGTGTTATTGTACTCCTTTAATTCTTCTTTATGGAGCACTTTAGACTTTGTTTGTATGTGTGAATTTATCTGCATTAGCTAGGAACACACAGGCATGTTGCACTGTTCTCCTTATGACCCAGAGTGAAAAGGAAAACAAAATCAGAGTGAAATGCCATGGGCTAGAAACATTTTCCTGAAGTGCTTATTTTTGTTGTGCTATTGTCCTTTTTGTTATGTAATCTTGTCAATATTGTGCAACACTTGAAGGGAAAAATTGAAGATCCATCTTCAAGATTAGACCTGTACTTGACTAAGTGGTTAATAATCATAGTATAATATCCTTTCTTTGTGGGCCTGTGTTAAAACAGAATGTCTCCTGGTTGACAGATATCACCATGACAGAGTCTAGACAACGACTGTTGAGAATTGAGGCAAGATCTGAGTTGTTATCAATCGTGCCCTAGGCACAAGCATGTTCCAGTTGCTTATTTTTTCCAACTGTGCACACACATTTCTTCAGAATTTCCTGAGAAGTCCTTCTTTGGAGCTGTTGAACATTTCTGACAGCAACTGGTGTCGTGAACCATCAAGCTTGTATAAGTTTTACACAATTACAGATACTTTAAGATCTGTCTAGGTATAATTTCCAGGTGACATAACCTGTTAAGGAATATTAGGGAATATTAGTTCACAGCAGGAGAAGGAGAGACATCATAAATAAAAATGAAAAGCTTCAAGCAAGTATAAGGAAACACTGGAATAACTATTTCTGGATGTTGAAATTTGTGTTAAACAGTAGTCCAGATAATTTTGTTTTCCATAATGTGCAGCTGAGTGTCTCTACATACTCAAAATGTCCATGAAGTGATTTCAGATTAGGAGTTGTGGTAATAGCTGCTCCCATTATGCTGAAAAAGTATAACTTTATTAGCAAAGCACTCTTCAATTATTTTAGGGGAGGAGGGCTGGCAACAGCTGCTTTTCTTGCAAAATATCCCTTAAACTTAGTCAGTTCTTTCAGTATGAAGTTGTAAAGGTTGCAATATGGGTTTGTCCTGTGAAGGTAAATGAGAGACTGACAATAATTAAACTTTCTATGACTAAGCTGATATAACAATAGTGTTAACATATAGCCCCTATGATGAAAATTTAAACTATTTAATCCTTTTTGTGTCTTTGGAAATCTGCTTATTAATTGTAGAACTTGTAACGCGTGGCATAGTTTGTTTTCAGGATATTTTTCTTCTTTTCCAACTACTTCATTATGTTCTTGCTTGTTTCCTGTCCTTTTTATGCCATTTAAAAAAAAATTATTTTTTTCTGAATGTTGCTTCTTTCCATCATTTGACCAGTCTCTGTTATCCATGCCCTTTCATCTTCAGCCACTGGTGTCAGAAGTCTCACAAAAAATTGTGGCATGGAAGTAAAAAAAAAACTACAAAACTGAAGAAGATGGTTTTTAGTGTACTAGTGCTTTTTTTTCAAGTTGATATTAGCAAATTGCCATCCCTTTTGCTGTCCTCTATTTGGAAAAATCCTATTTCCTTATGTAGCTATATTTTAAGTTCAGAGCAAGGACAGTCTTACTTCATGTCTGATTGGTATCTGACGGTCTTAATGTGTCAATGAAACAAGCATTCAGCTGATGCTCTGTTCCCATACTCACTTATCTCTCCAGTTACACCTCTGTTCTTGCATGTTCAATACACTAATCTGACCCTTCTCTCTTACTTCACTTCAAATTTCTGCCTTAACTTCCAGTGTTCTAGCAGGACTCTGAAGCAAATTGGAGTGCTACATTTCCAGTGAAAATATTATGTTGTTTTACTTCAATTTTTGTTTGTTTCATGTTTTAGATAATATTCGTAATAGTTTGATCTACGGTGTACTCGGCACTTAATATTTTAATTTATTTTCGTCTAGTAGACTAGTATCATTAGTCAAAATGTGATGTCTACTTTTCAGCATGTAACTTTGTCAGTGTTTATAGAGCAGACAGACCTGACATTATTTTACTTTTAAAAGGCAGTAAAATAACAACGCTCTTCCTGAATTGGAAAGGAATGCAGAAAAATGTATTTAAAGAAGTACAGGGGGAAAAAAAAGGGAATACATGAATCCTTAACACCCAATACAGATACAGGATACATGAGAATTCTCCCCCAACCTTTTCCCCAACAAAGCTAAACTACAAAACCCTGATGCTTGTTTTTACCCCTCCTGTTAGGACCAAGCAAGACTGATTGCACATCTAGAAGTTCACTGCGGCCTTGAAGGCCACAGGCAGGTTACTCTCCCATTAGTTACCCAGATCAGACTTCCTCCAGAGAGGTGAAGGAAGGAGAGAAACGAGAAAGGTTTGATTTTTGCTGCCCACTTGAGTGATAGCAGGATTATGGGATTGAATAACAAAATTATGATTTCCGAAGTCCAGTTCCGGTACCTCACTGGTCCTCCTGGAGAACTCTATGACTTTAAGGGACCTGGGTCAAACTACCACAAACTTTTAAAATGCAAATCACTGAGGACTGCACTGCTTAATGTTTTGTTTACTCAGTGGTAGTGGTTTAAATGTTATCCTATAGAAATAGTGTTTCAGGTTTTGTTTATTAAATAACTACAAAATTCTGGTTTGGCTGCTAGTATGAGTTTTCAAAAAGCTGTATCTTTGAAAAGTCACTTTAAATAGCTAAGTTAATGATGCTTCAAGAGAGCTTAGAATTGTCCTTCTGATAGGCACTTGATTCTTAGTGTTTACTGTCTTACTGTCAAATTACTTCTGTTCCAGCAGACCACATTTACAGCCTTATTTTAATTTTGTTAGGAGAATAACAAGCTATAGTTTTTGTGTTGAAATGTAGACTAAAAGGCTTTTTTTTTTTAATTGCAGCAAAATGAGAAGGAGAATTTGCTGAAGGAAAGAAACCACATTTTGTCAACTCTGGGTGAGACAAAGCAGAATTTGACAGGTCTTTGTCAGCAGGTGTGTAAGGAAGCAGCCTTGAGTCATGAGCAAATACAAATACTTGCAAAATATTCTTCCTCGGATTGTCCACTTTCGTTTTTATTCCCGGAGAGAGAACGAACAACTCCATCTGACAGTGAACCTCCAATACCAGTGTGTATGGAATTAGCAGATGGTCTTTCAGGTGTTACATCTACAAATGAGCAGAGTTCTTGTTATCAGTGTGTGAAAAGTGTTTGTGATGCAACATACAATCAAGTACAAGAACTGCATCCAGTTCCTGTAAGAACATTAGAGAAAACTTCACTGGTGGAACAGTGTGGACAGAGCAGTGGTATCACAGACTTCTGTCAGCAGATGACCGACAAATGCACTACAGATGAGTGAATCTATTCTCTTCCTATTGCCAGCCTCAACATTGCAACTAAAAGATTGAGCATTATTGTAAAATAACTTAAGTGAAAGAAAGGATGAAACTTTATATTTTGAAACTACATTGACAATTACATTGTCATTATGTTACTTGTCAAGCTTTGGGTTTATTCTGTGTAGTTCTCTAGTGTAATTTGTACGTGTCAGCCTTGGAGCTTTTTCTGTGTGGTGATGCTATGGAGAGTTCAGGAAAGTTGTTGGAAAGTATAAACTCTTTATACTCTGTTTATTTGTGAGGAAACTTTCATTCAGGTATAGACCAATCTTCACTCTGACTTATGCCACAATATCTAATGCCACTCTTCATCTCAAGAAAAGCTTAACATGTTTATGCACAATGACTTCTATACCTGGAATTCTTACCCTTTCAAAATTTCTTTTTTCCTGATAGACAAACCCTAAGATATATGACTCTGTAAATGTTTATTTTGTAGATGAGTTAGGGTAATGTGACAGTATGAGGAAATTCTCTGAAGTGTGTTCTGGAACAGCTCGTTGCTTCCTGCTGTTACCATCCCCAAACCAGAGCCAGCTTTTATTGAATATAAGCTTTTGTCTTAGCTCTCCAGTATGCAGTTAAAACAACTGGAACAGTGGAGATATTGCAGCAAAGTGCTCTTTTCTCTAAATTTTGTGAGAGGGATAACAGTGTAGTGGGAAAGATAGAAGTCTGATGCAATTCTTCAATTAATGTGCATCAGATCCTTTAGCATCTGAATCCCATATGCTTCTTAAAATTTGCTCCTGTGTTGTAACTTACTGTCCTGGCACCTTTAAGCTCACTGTTCTTTATGGTGACTTGGAATCTAAGTATCAAAACCTGAAGGACAGGTGGGTGTGTTGTAGTGTCTTGGTGGTTTGGGGTTTTTGTGTTTTTTTTTTTTAAGGTATTCAGGCACCAGATTCTTCAACTTCAGTGCCTAATTGCCTAAAGCAATCTACAAATACATTTGTTCTCTCATCACTGGGACCAGTAAACATCTGTTGAATTTTAGTCTTCAGGATACTTTTACAGCTAAATGTGTAGTATATTTTCAATGGCTTGTGCTGTAAGTATAAATTTTATAAAAAGGGTTAATAAGGAAATGATATGGAAAGATCTCTTTTGTGTACTTGGCAAAGGAGAAATACAGCCTCTAAAAATAATCTGGTTTTTAGATTTTTACATGGCGGTAGATGCATATTGTATACCAACGATGCTTTGTTATTTAGATGTTACTCTCACACCAGAACGAAGTATTGAACCTCACCACAGAAAATTTTGATTTTACTGGTTTACAAAACATGAAGAATCTTGTACAAGCCAGTGGAATTCTTCATTTCCTACCTCAGAATGTATATTAGCTTCTTGTCTTTTGTGTGCATGTACAATAGGCAGCAGCTAAAAAGAAGGACTGTTGTAAATACTGCTTTGCAGTTTTATCTTGCAGTGAGATGAGACTTGCTCTTGGCAAGGCTCTTGCTGTATTTGTTTTTTCTTTACTCCCTCTAGTAATATAGCATTAATGAACATTTTAAGACTATTAAGTCACTTATTTAAAACAAAAAATTAAAATTGACAGATTTCAACAGTACTTCTCATAACCAGCATGTAATACAAGTGACTACACTACCTCACCTGTGGAATTGGAAGTTGATTTAAATCTGTAATGATACCCTGGGATTTTCATCAATATAATTACTACTTTTAAGGGAAAAAAATAATGGACTATAGCTTGTGTAAATGAGAGTGCTTGCAGTAATGGAAATTCAGAAACAAATACTAAATGGCAGACATTACAAGAGTTCTATTGCTTTGGATATATTTTCAGGTAATTAAATTGAAAGTCTTTGAAATCGCTATCATTTATATATGTTGATATATATATATATATATATATGTATGTATGTGTGTATTACTCATGAAGCTCTCGGGGTTTTTTCTCCAGTGTCTGTATATGCCTGGTTAACTTAATCTTGCCTCTCTCCCGTGCCACCCTGGGCAGTATTTTGCTTATAAGTCTGGATTTAATTTAAAAATCAAACCAAGAAGAAACAAACCAGAACAAGAAACAAAACACAAATCCCTAAATCTCTCAACTATCCATATGTAATATTACTTAAAGCTGGTGATATTCTGAAATGACGTGGATAATGACATTAATGCATTGTCCTAATAGTACCATACTCTGAAATGCAATTCCTTGGAATTTGCTTGGGGTTCGCTGTAAAGAGGTGGAGCGTGTGTGTAGAGAATGACTGCCTGGCAACTTGAAACATGTCCAGTGACCCAGACCCCTGACACCCTTGGTGCTATGGATGTTGGAAAACAAGGTCAGTGATTGCCAAGTTCAGAGGCTGAAATATCCACCAAAGAGTTGTGCTCCACAGCTGCAGTCTGGTGATATCAGGATCTGAATTCTACCCAGCAAATAGTTCAGGACTTCCAGTGCAAAAAAACCTCTGTGCTTATCATTTACCAATGATAAAATTCATGTTATGTTTTTAAATCTTTGGTGAACTTGATGAAGTTTGAGGGTAGGTTTTTGCCTAACTGTCTGCATCTAAATAATTTTGAAACTATTTATTTAATACAGTAGACCTACAAGTTGCATGTTGACTTCCAAAGCCTATATCATCAACTTGGAAAAGTTAAGAATTAATGGTAATTTTATGATACAGAATTCTCAGGTAAATGTTTTGGAGGGTTTTTTGTTTGGGTTTTTTTTTTCAGTAAAGAAATACTCAATTTTGAAATTGTAAAATACTTTGTTAAAAGCATGTTTTAAAATACTTTGGACAGACTGTCTTAAAGCCATAAGAGTATGGTGGCATACAGATTGTAAAATAAACAGATAATTACAGCAGTTGATTTTGTATCTTTCATAATTCAGTATTTTCTAAGACTACAATAAAAACCACTATCCTTTCTACAAAGGCTTTTCTTTTTTGTACAACTTTGCAGTGAAAGTTCTTTACTGGTGCATTATTCACTACTAAAACATATCTGAAAACAACAGCTAAGTAGTTTATAAGTTACTAAACAATCCACACAGTAGCAAATACTGTTGAGTTGGAATAAATTTCCTGTAAGTTTATTAGCCTTTTTTTGTATGTGCTGTTCTCATTGTGTTTTCTGGGGAGCTTTAATTATTATTACTTACTTTTTTACATTATTTTAAGGGAGGAAAGAGGTAAAGAGTTGATTCATGAGATATTTCAAGTCTGGGTCTAGCAGAAACTTGCAAGTGATGATTACATGCATAGTATAGGCCAGTGTGCGAGACTGAGGTTTATTGTAGGGGAAGTTTTAGTGGTATGCATGTTTAAGCTCAAAGTCTGTTGGGTCCTGTTAAATAAGCAGAAGCACTGGCAAAAAAATATTCTTTCAGAAACTACATTAATCCTAATGTCTGTCCATAGCTCCTAAACAGTAAACTGCAACTGACTTAGCATTTCACTACTGTGTTTTACCTTGCTGGAAAAAAAAGTTTTTGTAACCTACATATTTTAGCATTCCAGTCTGAAATGACTTTATCAGCATTAAAATTTTAAACACTTTGTATGGGGAAAATGCCAGAAAACGAGGTGATTAATTTGTAAGATTTAACTTGATATGGCAGTAGAAGCTGTCTTTCTCCAGGATAGTTTTGTCCTTGAAATTTTTAATCCTTTGGTTTTAGTTAACGTGTCATACATTTCCTGTCTTAGAAGACCCAAAATGCTAGCTTGCACAAGAATGTTAGTGTGGTTCCTTTTTGAGGGCACTTGATGTGGGGGGACAGTCTGATATGTTTAAGACTGCTTTTAATGTTTGACAAGAAACAGCAATGAAAGCTGAAAGGTGCATATGGCAGAGGTCTGTACTACACAATTAGTTCTGCCTCTGGATATTTTTTAGGAAGTAAGAAACGAGGAACTGCTGATAACTGCACCCTTTTATGTGAGCTCTAGGTTTTTATCTGAGCATAGAGGAGCTAAATGAAATTTGTTTGAAGTGAAATAATGAAATTTCTTCAAAAGCTGAAAAGAAGCTAATGGCACCTATTTGAACTGAAGCAGTTTTTGAATATGTTTCTTTAATACTCTACTGATGTAACAGTTTATCTCCATGAAGCAAAGTGAGTGTTGTCACTTTTTGACACTGAAATAGAAGTTGGATGAGGTGGACACCTGTGCTTGTTGAGAATTCCATTTTTAAAACTTTTTAAAGAATATTTTTCATTTTCTTCAAAGGAAGGAGCCTCAAAAGTATGCATCCGCGATTCAGTAGCACATAAAAAGGACAATTCTGATGTTGGCACATTAAGGTTTACTGCGAGTTGAACTCTTACAGACAGAACTAAAGATTAAAAAAAGGGAAAATGAGCTGGGATGTTTGAATAAGAGACTTCAGGAACATTGCAAAAACCCATTAAAGCACGTATTGTGTTTTTCATACCTTTTAAAGTTGCATACACCACACTTAAAATTTTTAATTATTTTTATTCTTTCTGAATTGCAAATAGTAATCTGGCAGCTGAAGGACAACAGTGATCATTATTTTCCCACCTGTAGATAGCTGGGTAATTACTGTTCACCTGACTGAAGTTCAGTGTTTCTGTTGAGAACAAGGTGATTTGTGAAGGTATGGGTAAATGAAAATGGGAAGAAATAGAGTAATACTTACTCAGAAAAGTGTTGCATTCAAAAAACAAAAGGAAAAAAGCTTTCATGTATTCTAGATATTGTAGGCACACGTACAAATAATCTCTATTACAAAGATTTTGCTTTAGAGGGTGTGAGATGTCTCAGTAATAGATTTTGCGAGAGACAAACTGTAATCTTATTTTACTTTCAGGACAGTGTTTTGGCTTGCTATGTGTGCAACTTTTCATTAGACCTTCTGGGCTGTGAGTAGCAATAGCATCACTGAGGCAGAGTGAAAACATCTTTATGTTCTGACTGAATGTGAGTCTGTTTGGTAGATTATATTGTCTAAAAGTTGCATTTAATTATTTTGTAATTTATTGGTAATATTGCCTCACACTTAGGTGTTATTTCCATCTAGTTTATTTATTTATATTTGTATTATATATATCACAGGATGTCAGGGGTTGGAACGTACCCAAGGAGATCATAGAGTCCAGCCCCACTGCCAGGGCAGGATCATACAATCCAGCTCAGGTCACAGAGGAACACATCCAGACAGGCCTTGAAAGTCTCCAGAGAAGGAGACTCCACGTGGAGCCTCTCTGGGGAGCCTGTTCCAGTGTTCTGTGACCCTTACAGTAAAGAACTTTCCCCTTGTGTTGAGGTGGAACCTCCTGTGCTGCAACTTACACCCATTTCTGTTTGTCCTATCACAAGGAGAAAGTGAGAAGAGCCTGTCCTCCCACTCCTGACACCCATCCCTCAGATATTTATAAACATTGATTAAATCCCCTCTCAGTCTTCTCCAGACTAAAAAGCCCCAGGTCCCTCAGCCTCTCTTCATAAGGCAGGTGCTCCAGTTCCTTACTAGTCCTTGTAGCCCTCTGCTAGACCCTCTCCAGCAGATCCCTGTCCCTCTTAAACCGCCGAGCCCAAAAGTGACTGCAGTATTCAAGATGAGGTCTCACCAGGGCAGAGTAGAAGGGGAGGAGAACCTCCCTTCATCTTAACACACCCCAGGAAACAATATACATTCTTGTCCACAAAGGCACATTGCTGTCCCATGGATAACTTGTTATCCACCAGGAAGGACTCCCAGGTCCCTCTCCACAGGGCTGCTCTCCAGCAGATCACCCCCCAGCCTGTACTGGTACAGTTTATTGTTCCTCCCCAGGTTGAGGACACTGCACTTGTCCTTGTTGAACTTCATTTGGTTCCTCTGTGCCCAGCTCTCCAGTCTGTCCAGGTCTTTCTGGATAGCTGCACAGCCTTCAGCTGCATCAGCCAAGCCTCCCAGTTTGGTGTCATCAGCAAACTTGCTTAGCAGACTCTGTCCTCTCATCAATGTCATTGATGAAGATGTTGAACAGGAATGGACCCAGCAATGATCTCTGGGGGACTCCACTGTTTCCAGCTCTGCAGCTGGACCTGGCACCATTGATCACCACTCTCTGAACTCTATCTTGTAACCAGTTCCTAATCCACCTCACTGTCTGCTCTTCCATCCCACGCTTCCTGAGCTTGCTCACTAGGATGTCACGGGAGACTGTATCAAAGGCCTTGCTAAGGTCGAGGTAGCCTACATCCACTGGTCTCCCTCAATCTACCCATTCAGTTCTGGCATCATAGGATGCTATCAGGTCAGTCAAACATGACCTCCCCTTGGTAAATCCATGCTGACTGCTCCTGATAACCTCCTTCTCTTCCAAGTGCCTCGAGATGCCCTTCAGAAGGAACTGCACCATCATTTTTCCAGGGTGGCGGTGAGGCTGACTGGTTGATGGCTCCCTGGAACCTCTTTCTTGCCCTTTCTGAAGACTGGCGTGTCTTTGGCTTTCCTCCAGTCCTCAGGCACCTCTCCTGTCTGCCATGATTTGGCAGAGGTGATGGAGAGTGGCAGAACGATAACCTCAGCCAGTTCCTTGGGTGCATCTCATCAGGGCCTATGGACTTGTGAATGTTCAATTTGTGTATCTGATCCCTAGCCTAATCTGCACTGAGCAGTGGGGAGCATTCCCTCCTTCAGGCTTCCTTTCCTTCGTCCAGAGTCTGGAGTCCATAGGGATGTTCTGCCTTAGGTGTAAAGACTGATGCAAAGAAGGCATTCAGCAACTGCCTTCTCTGCATTCTCAGTTCTGAGGGCTGCCTCCTCCTTCAGCAGTTTTATGTTTCTTTCCTCCCTGAGATTTCCTTTAGGAACTCCTTGCTTAGCCATGCAGGTCTCCTAGCACATCTACCCAGTTTTTAACTTGGGAACACACCTAGCTTGGGCTTGGAGGAAGTGGCTTTTAAAAATTAACCAACTTTCTTGGGCTCCTTTACCCTGTAGAGCCTTAGCCCATGGGACTTCTGCAAGCATGTCTCTGAAGACCACAAAGTTAGCTAAGCAGAAGTCCAGTGTTGTAATTCTGCTTGTTGGTCTGCTTCTACCCTGTAGAATACTACGCTCTGCTATGTCATGATCACCAGCTAAGAAGTTGCCTTAATACTGCTGCTGTTCTTTACTATAGCCTAAATAATTCTCCACACAGAGAAGCAGGAAACATCAGAGGGAGAGGCCATGGGAAAAAGAGCAAGCAGGTAAGAGAAAGAACATTCTGAACTATATAGAAGAACCTGGATGCTATGTGCCTGAATTATTTGGGGTAAGAAGATGTTTCTGCAGCTTTTTTCTTTCAAGCTACTAATATCTGCCTTGAAATTTGCGAGGCTCATATATATAAAATATAGACTCCTAAATCTCTGTTTCATAGCAAAATAAAACCTTGGTTTCCAGGCATGCTGATGATAGAACTGTTGAGGTTGGAAGAGACCTTTGAGATAAGTCTAACTGCTTGCCTAGAGCTCACCATCCTGCCACTACTGCTGGGCTACCACCACTAAACCACATCTTTAGGAACCACATCCATGTACCTTTTAAATACTTCCAAGGATGATGACTTCACCACCTCCTTGAGCAGCCTGTTCCAATGCCCAATAACTCTTTCTGCTAAGAATTTTTTCCTGTTGTTTTTTCATAGTTTTTTGTCCAGTATGTGAACAGATACTTATATATCAAAATTACACTGTTTGGGGTAGAGGTGCTGCTTCATCCAACATAGAACTCTTTACACATTTCTTGCCGATATTTTAAATGAAACCCTGAGTCCTGCTCGTAGAGTTAGAATGCAAGCATAAAAATGTGTCTGTGCAACTTTCTTGATCACTTGTCTTTGGAGAAGCCTGGAAGCCTGGATCATTTTTATCTTACAAATGCTACTTACCTCTCCAGTGGCTCCTTTTGTGACTTGAACTGTGAAGTCTATTTTCTTCTTTAAACTATAGATGGCAGCACGATCCTGTATCTACTGCCTGCGTTCTCCATGTGAGAATAACTGAATTGACAGTTAGTGGTTTGGAAAAATTTACTTATCTACTTTTAAAAAAAATTTATTTTATTATTATTTATCACAAAAAAATAAAATTTAGAAGGTATATTTCAACATGTGGCTTTTCAACCTGTAAGTTATGTTTACCACTCACCTTACATAATTTCAACAGATTAGTGATGCAAATACAGCACACTGATAAATGACATTGCAACATTGAATTCAGGTCTGAAATCCAAAAGCATACATCCTACCCATAACTTTTCATAGTATCTTATGGAACTGAATTCCAGACAGAAATGAGAACAACAGTAAAAATAATGGACAAACTGTTTCCTGTGGCTTTCTGCTTTGTAAATATAACGAAGTTGGAGAATAAATTGAAGCTTGCCTTGAGGCCTCAGCCTAATGGTGTCTTAGTACCATTTTAATATTAAATGTGCTATTAGTTCAAGCAGCTTACGCTGCTTATTTTCTAAAAGAGAAGATATTTTTTAATTCTGTTCCAATGATGGACCTTTTAAATATAGAGGCAGAAATAGATTATGATTTAAAACATCAAGCTGCTGTTTTCTAAACAGTGCAGCTTTGCTTTAAGGGGCTTGATCAAATAACATCCTTAGTTTTAGTTCAAGAGAGTATAAACCTGTCGGTTCATGTATACTGCACAGCAAAGTATTGGAAAGTAGTTTCCACAAACAAAGCTGAAGATAATTCCATTCACTCTTTCCCTCTTCTTGGTGAATTCTCTTTTTGAGTGCTGCTCTGAAGAAGAAGAATGCTGTTTTCAGACAATCTGGATGATATTTGTGGTTACAAAATGTATTCACAGAATGGTAGGATGGCTTCAGTTGGAAGGTCCTTTAAGGATCATCTAGTTCCAACCCCCGTGCCATGGGTAGGGACGCTTCCTATTAGACCAGGTTACTCAAAGCCTCATCCAGCCTGGTCCTAAACACTTTCAAGGATCAGGTGCCTACAACTTTACTGGGCAACCAATTCCAGTGTCTCCCCACCCTCATAGTAATGAACTTCTTCCTAATTCTAATCTAGATCTATCCTTCTCTAGTTTAAAACCATAGCCAAACCATTTTTGTATTAAGAAACAACAAACCAAGATTCTTATAAGATTATTTGGTTTCACATATTTTACATGGCATTGGCTGCAGATCTCAACTGATGCTGTGTAATGCTGCCAAAAAAAAAAAAAAAAAAATAAATTGAGCTAAATGCCTATGTTTAGTAATTTTCACAAGAAACTATAGTGCTATCATTCATGTTGATGTCAGTATGTTAGATTAAGCTTCAGGATACATATTAAAGAAGAATGAAGGTGGTAGAAACTAATGTTTGTGTTAGGCTGAAGCTTTTTGTTGTTCTTAATTGTTCATGTAGATAAAATACTTGAAAACTCCTTAACACACAGTTGCAAACAGTAACTTGTCCTGTATCCTTTTTTCTCTAATCATCCATAAAAACTCCAAACTTGTTAGTTCATGTCTATATGGCAAAAATTTCTGCTGCAATACTACAAAAGATG
This sequence comes from Psilopogon haemacephalus, assembly GCA_013396835.1. NCBI lineage: Eukaryota > Metazoa > Chordata > Aves > Piciformes > Megalaimidae > Psilopogon > Psilopogon haemacephalus. The sequence continues at coordinate 206,270 of VWZI01020038.1, forward strand.
TAGTTATATTTCCATATAACTCTTCCTATAGATACAGTAATAAAAGTGGTTTTAGGGATACTCATTTGCATGAAAAATGATAGGCTAAATTGGAAAGCAGCTTTTTGTTTGAACAATATGTAGAGAAGTTCTGTGTTAAAATGCAAATGTTAAAAGCAAGCGAGTACAGATGTCGTAAAAAGAAAATCAGTATTTTGAAGCTGATATATCCCCCTATTACTTTAGAGTTACAAGAAATTTCCAAGTATTCTAAATGCTTCTTCTTAGTAAAGGCAAAATTACCTCTGTATAATTCCCATCTCAAGCATAGCTTTAAAGAAGTTCCTTTATTTAAGCTGTCAAAAATTATTTCTTCCTCTTCTTAAAATCAAATATCTACGCTTCAGCTCAGAGAGTATATTTAACACTGGACTATAAAACCCTGAAAATACATCCTGGAACATTGCTGAAACCAAGCAATAAAACACGATGACACTTTAATCCTTCTTTACTTTTTTCCTGTTATATTGATCTGAAGATCTGGTATCTGATCCCAGAAATATTCTTTGTCGACTGGATTACCCTGTGGAGCTCTTAATGGGGAAAAATGAACTGCGGTAAGGAAGGCTCAGTGGTGCAGCTGAGGTGCTTGCCATACAGTGGTTCCCATATGATTAGAGATATGGCTAAGATTCTGCTTGCAGGATCACAAATTTAGGAGAACTATCAATCAAAAAACAATGCTATGCCAAGAACCCAGCTGCTATGCATTGCTGGGAGTCTGGGTTTGTTTCTCAAAGGAGCTGAGATTTGAGTCTGAGGCTTAGCGATCCAACAGCTGCTGTTTGGGGTTGGCATTTTGGCGCTGCAACTTTTTGATGTGCAAATTCTCCCAGGGAAAGTACCTCAGGGAGAAACATGATCTCACATATCATTGCAGGAGGCATTGCATTGCCAGAATTGTTCCTTCATAACCATCTTCTGCAGGTGGTCTACCTCTTGAAAAAATTTGTTAGTGTTGAATGCATTGTACCCAACTATTGTAAGTTCATGTGTTAGAAAAATGTGTTCTTGGGTTTTGTTCTTGTTCAGAAAAGGGTAAGGCAGCTGAAGACATAGACACTCCACCATTTATGAATGCTTTAAAAAATGCTGTCAGAGTCAGCTTATTTACAAGCAGTGGTGGCTTTAATTTTCCCTTTAAATCTCAAGTCAGATTGAGCAATGCTAATATCTCTAGGCACTACAGAACTACTATGTTCAGAATCACTGATGGAATACTGACCAAAGTCAGCTAGACCAGAAAAATATTGTGCAAGACTTAGGAGAATTCGTGTGCTTTTGATTTTCTTCTGCTATTTTTATCCACTTTAAAACCTATTTTGTGGTATTAAGATAGGAAGTAAAGAACATGAAAAAGTGACATAATCCTAGCTGTGACTCCTCACACACAGTTTTTCAGATGGTGGTGTAATCATTTCGGGTTTCTACAACTGCAACTCTAAACTATAAATTAGGATTGTTTTGTTTGGGTTTTTCCCCCTAAATGCTGATCATGAAAAGAAGTGCTTTTGTGTTGCATTCCATTATTCCGACTGTCTTCAACATCAGCACTGAGCAGTTAGGAGTCTAAATGGATAAACTCTTGTGGCAGGGCAAATTGCATGTGTCTCTCAAGATCTACACCTTCAGCATCCTAAATATTTACTTCATTCAAAAATAATCTAAAACAGGGAAGCCAGAGGTTGTCACTGTGGCCAAAATTCATGAGCTGCTTCAAAATCCCTTTGTTGTCAAATCCAGATCTACTCTGTAATGGCATGGACTTGTTGTTACCTCCTATCTGGTTCCTGGTGCATGTGATCTGTGGATTTCAGCTTTCTTCTATAGAACGATGCTATCAGGGGAATCAAAGTAGGGTAGATTCTTCAGCACTGCTCAGATCTTGAGCTGTCTCATGGCTAAGTAGAACAACACAGTTACGGTGTTAGCGGATTGGGCCAGAGGGCACAAAAATCGAAGTTATAACAAGACATTGTAACAAAATTGCAAAACAAGTGTTTTAAGACAAATGGAAGCATCTTGATAAGTGGCAGTGATTCCTGTTGTTGGGATATACTGAAGGAACTAAAGCTAGCTTGAAAAGCTTGGTAATATGCTTTCAAATTCTGTGTTCTTCTAGAGGCAAAGAAGCTCAAAGGAATAAGGCTCACTGTGGAAATAGTAATGGCAGTAAGTAGCTTGACTGCTGCACAAAAATATACCTAGATGACTAGATACCTTGTAAAGTCAAAGGTAAAGTACCTGTGATTGTGATTTTGCTATTGTCTTTTATGATGCTGACCCAGGGATGTGGCTGCCTAAAGATATGTATATGGTAGCATTTCACATCCGTGTCCCATACGTCATATCTGTTAGGCTCCTGTGAGGTTGTCCTGGTTATGGGCATGATTACCGCCCAGAGTTGATTTAGTTCCTGGGGTCCCCCTCCCCCTTCAGTTGCGAGGTCCAGAATGGGGTGCAGGGGGGGCACACCACGTGATCCCGGAACCAGGAGACCTTGGGCTGCATGTACAAATCATGCACCCGAGTCAGGTGATCTGTGCTGTGTCTTAAGGTGTTGAGAAACCCACCCCTGGGTGTGGGACTATTTTGAACCAATTGGCCATTCGGTGGATGCTAAGTGCCTATTGGTCAGTTCCACGCTCTCCTGATGGGGTATTTAAGAGGGGGTACAACGACTGTTAGCCGCACTTCTTCATCTCCCTCTCGTGCTGTGGGGAAGTCAAGCTTCAGCACCCACCATTCCCAGCCACGTGCTCGGTGGCAGCAGCAACAAAGGCAGCGGCAATGGCAGAATTGCAGCTTACAGCAAGGCGGCAAGGCAAAACCCCCTTTCTCTTCTATTCAGGATAAATCTGTCCTCCTCTCTCTCCCCTTTCTCGGGAAGAAACATTGTATCCCCTCGCACTTCTCGGGCTTTTATAGGCGCGGCTGGGATCTGCTTTGTATGTAGGCTCTCTGTTCTCTAAGTTCTGACTGTTTAAACTGCTTATTCTGTGCTTTTTAAGCGGCTTTGTGCATTTATTCCTGCCAACCGCGTATCTAAGGAACCCAGGGGGAACTATTCTGGATCCCCTCCGCAATTATCAATAATAATTTAAAATTGATATTCGTGACAGAGGTCTTCCTTACATGATGACAATAGCTGTTACACTTGCAGTGGACACGTGATTAAAATGAAGGTCATTATGGCACTGGACATCAAAGCACCTTTTGGGCATTGCCACAAGTTTATCTAGCAAAATTGAGAAAGATAACTTCAAATGATAGTTCTGAAAGCTTTAACAGCTTTCCAGCTTCACTCAGGTGCATATTGTTAGTATGGTTCAAGGATTTGGTGGTGTTTTTTCTCAAAAGACTTCACATTTCAGGAATCAGATTAACTTGGGCACTAGGGGTGCTACGGGAGGGCTGGGGAGGGACTATTCACAAGGTCTTGTAATGAGAGAATGAGGAGTAATGGGTTTAAACTGGCAGAGGGGAGATTTAAATGGGTAGTTAGGAAGAAGTTCTTCACAGTGAGGGTGGTGAGACACTGGAATGGGTTGCCCAGGGAGGTTGTGGCTGCTCCCTCCCTGGAGGTGTTCAAGGCCAGGCTGGATGAGGCCTTGAGCGACCTGTTCTAGTGGGAGGTGTCCCTGCCTATGGCAGGGGTTTGGAACTGGATGATCTTTGAGGTCTCTTCCAACCTAAACTATTCTATGATTCAGAGTAATGGAAACTTCAGACTAAAAGAAGAGATTTTAAAGCACTGAACAACAAAGCATCCTTTATATGTTAAAAGAAAGTAAGCAGCTAATCAAGCAAAACTGGGAATTCTCACGCTGGTGAAACAAATGGGCAAGAAACTGTATTTTATTCACTAGGTTAGTCAGGAGAATCAAAACAAGTTTGTCAGAAGAAACAAGAATTCTTAATTCAGGGAAAATTAATCTGGAAAGAAAGTTGAAATTAGAGCACCCTACAAATTGCTAAAATGAAGTAGTTCTTCTTGGGTTGTGTAATTTGGCACTGATGATTACATTTTAAAGGATAGCGTAAGGCTAGCATTGAAACCAAACTTCTTGCCTATGTATGTGTTGAGCTTGCAACAAAGCCTCAGTAACTACTGGATGGTGCCTTCTACAGTGCTTTCACCCAAGAATATATGCACAAGTCAGATAAGTCAGTACACTTGTAGTTCAGCATCAGGCCAAGTGGAATTAATGGATATATCCATATAGTTCATAAACATCTGTGTCATTTGGATGAGGTAAGTGGATCAAAAGTCTGCTGAAAGTGTAAAAGCCCTATGATTATTCACCAAGAGCCTTTTTGGCATACTTAGAAAGACAAGAGAAAATGTTAAAAAAATCATATGGAGATATTTTGTTTAGGTAAAATTTCATTCATTTTAGTAACTCTGGGCATCAAATGTTTTGAGAGGATTAGACAATGGAATAAAACCTATTATGAAGAGCATAGAATCATAGAGTCAGGGTTGGAAGGGACCACAAGGATCATCTACTTCCAACCCCACTGCCATGGGCATAGAGACTCTACCCTAAATTATGCTGGACAGAGCCTCATCCAGCCTGGCCTTAAACACCTCCAGGGAAGTGGCCCCAACCACCCACCTTGGGCAACCTGTTCCAGGGTCTCACCACCCTCATGGTGAAAATCAGATCTCTGAGGTTTATATTTCTCAGATGATTTTAAAATAAATCTACATTGAATTGAACACTTAAAAAGTAGTTTTATTCTACTTGAGGATTTTGGATAGCAGATTAATAGCTGGTTGTACATGTTTGAAATCATAGTAAGTGTATTTTAATGAAGCAGAAGAAGTGAATATTACCTCCACTGTATGTATTAGTAAACCAAGCCTATAAACAGTTTGATTCACTACCTGAGGCTGCCACAGTGTCCAGACAGCAATCATTGATCTAATATATCTTGGCTAGGCCTAGAATCTGTGCCGAAGCTCTGAGTGACACCTTCACCATCCCTGTCAACAAGATACTTGGAGGAATTTGAGCACAGCAATACTATGGTGAGCAACACTATAGTTTAGCTTTTTACTTCCTTCTTCTACACTCTGCTGGCTGTATGCAGCATCATGTCTAGAGGAAGAAACAAAATTAATTCTTTTTTTTAATTGTATTACTTTTAAGCTAGCCCCCCTGAGCTCAAAGGCTCAATAAATACTTAATTTGATTGGGAAGTAAAAAATAAACTTTAACAATAAATAGTAGGTATTTTAGGTAAGTGGAATTACAGAGGATTGGGGGAAAAGGGAATGAAATAAAAGGTACAGGTATAAGGTAAAGGGAATTACAGAGGATATGGGGAAGAAAAAACCCCAAAGTATAAAATGAAAAAAAAAAAATCAACCTGTAGATGGGAGGAGATGGAAATTGAATCCAAGCGGTAAAGTTAGAAATTGGTAGTAGATGCAGATGAGTGCTGGTAGAATGCAGCGAGTTAGAGTTTCAAATATGTCTGCTCTCCCCATGTGTTTGTTGGAGAGCACGTGGTAAAACAGCAGCAGCAGGGAAGTAGGACGCTGAGCTGATGAGGAAGCAGAGGCCAAGAGGAAGAAACAAGAAGTTCATCCCCTCTTTATAGGGGGTCTCATCAGGAAGTGGAAGGGAGCTAAGCACTACACCTGGGGGCAGGTCAGACCACCTCCAGGGAGGAGTCAGGCTCCAGATTCAGGTAAACCTTCCATCCAGGGAGTTAGAAAGAAGGAGAGTTCATTTGGTAGTGCCTTCCCTCCAGGGAGTCAGAAAGAAGGAGAGTTCATTCGGTAGTGCCTTCCCTCCAGGGAGTCAGAAAGAAGGAGAGTTCATTTGGTAGTTTAAAATGGGGAGTCCAATCTTTTAGCCTAAAAGTAATTATCACTGAAAGCCTAATTCGAAGAATTACTTATTTTGACATTAAAAGGGAATGGGACAAAGGTATGTTTTTTTCATTCTTACCTCCCTCCCCTTTCTGAATGAACCTACTTAGCAAAACAAGATTCCCAGGAAAAAGAGCCAGTGGTAACATGGAACTGTAGATGGCAGCCACAGGAAGGGTCACTACCGAGTATTAAACACGTTTGTAACAGTAGAATCTGAATTTGAGGAAATGTCAGAATTTCAGAAGCTGAAGGTGAAAGACCTCTGCCAATTATGACTGAGAGGAAAGGAGTGACTGGTTTTAGGCTGGTGTGGTAGTCTGGGGTGGAGGCTAGGTTCCCTTAAGAAAACTAAAAAGTCCCATCCCAGGGGACAGACCTGGCTGTCCCAGGACATTGTAATATGTCTATTCTATTCTGCTTTCTGATATCATAGCTTATAAGGCAGCGCCTGATTACTGTCGTACTCTACCCCTCCCTGCCTTTCCTTTTCTCTGGGAAGAGCATGTCTCTCCTTATCATAAAATTGTAGAATAGTTTAGGTTGGAAAGGACCTAAAAAATTATCCAGTTCCAACCCCCTGTCATAGGCAGGGACACCTCCCACTAGATCAGGTCACTCAAGGCCTCCTCCAAACTGGAGCAGCCACAACCTCCCTGGGCAACCCATTCCAGTGTCTCACCACCCTCACTGTGAAGAACTTCCTCCTAACATCCAGTTTAAATCTCCCCTCTTCCAGTTTAAACCCATTACCTCTCATCCTGTCATTACAAGACCTTGTCAATTGTTCCTCCCCAGCCTTCCTGTAGGCCCCTTTCAGATATTGGAAGTCTACTATAAGGCCTCCTCAAAGCCTTCTCCAGGCTGAAGAGCCCCAGCTCTCTCAGCCTGTCCTCATAGCAGAGCTGCTCCAGCCCTCTGATCATCTTCGTGGCCCTCCTCTGGACTGGCTCAAACAGTTCCATGTCCTTCTTGTGTTGGGGGCTCCAGAACTGCACAGAGCACTCCAGGTTTGTGTGCAGGAGATGGCTTCTACTGGCAGAGAATGGTGAGCTGCAGCATGCAGCCTGCTGAGGCCTGGTAGGAATAAGCTGGGGAGGGCAGTCCTGGCCTACTCTCAGGCTTGCTGAGGGTGGAAGGGGTGGAGGATTCTAGAAGGTTTCAGTCCTTGGCCTAGCTCGTGGATGTATTCATTCTACCTGTTTGCCTTTTGCATATATACACCTGTAAATAGAATCTGTCGTTTAAAGTTCCAATCGGTGTGCAGTATCTTCATTCTTACTCTTCGAAAGCAGTAAGTGTCATTTTTGTCCTCCAGTCCCGGGTAGCTCATGGCCCTAAACTGGGACAGCTGAATTCTTGGCTCCTTCTTTTCTTTCTCCATCAAGTTGCAGGTGACCAGTCTGTTTCTCTCGAACACGCTTGAGAAGCTGCACAGATCTGCATCAATTTGTGTACATGTAGCCACTCACTTATATTTTTAAAAATATTGTGTTTTGTGTGAGGATAACGATGCTGGAAAAAAAAAGTTGCTAAACATTTGGTGTGTACTTTGAATTAAGAAAAACAAACAAACAAACAAGCAAACCAACCCACAGTGGAACGATAAGAGCACCCAAACAGCTAATAAACACAAAAAAATTATTGTACTACCTGTTGCTTGGTCCTGTTTGGGAATGCCTGAGCACATGATGGTTTACTGAACTCACTGATAATGCTTCCAGAAATTATAAGAAGGATGCAGAAACGTTTCTGCGTATTTGCAGAACGCTTCGAATTCTTAATTTCTCACATAGTCAAGCAGCAACTGGAGCTTCCAAAAAAGCTTTACAGCCAACTGCTGGTTTGCTGAATTGCTCTTCCATTCCAATGTTAATTTTAAGGTTTAAAGCTCTTCCTTGTTATTTACACTAACTTTTTCTTCTTCCTTTCAAAGATGAAGAGTTGTGATAGGAGCCACTGCAAGAAAAAAAATCTTACCATTCTTTGTGACAATAATAGATCTCTTGCTAAATATAGCAGTTCTAAAGTATAGCTTTCGTTAGGGAAGATGGTGGAGAAAGATCTTACCTGTCTTGATCAGGGTTGATTCTAAAACTTTTATTAATCCTGAGCTATCTTTCTCAAGGGAAGTGAAGGGATCTCATCTTAATCCTTGAGTTATAACATTTATGCTTACAAATGCACCGCATCAAAACCACGGTGTCAGAACTCATACTGGATGCATTCCTTTTATTCACTGAGGAACTTCTTTCCTGTGATTGTTTGCTTGTCAGTATCAAAAATGTGCTTTTGCTTTTGACATTTCTCCACTCCTCTAAATAAAACCCCAGATAACTTTTTGCTATCCTATCCAGCAGTATCTTTAAGGAAATGATCCAGATTAAGAAAACTTTAATTCTAGCTCACTGTCAGCAAACTAAGTTCAAAATAGTTCAAAACTCTTACTGAATTTCAGGAAATGACTTTTCAATAGACTTTGCCTTTTGAATAAATCAGGAACAGATAAGCCAGGATAACAATCACTAACAGTGATTTAAAATAAAGTGTCTCCAAAAACTATGCTGGAAAGTTCAAGGAATTTATTTTAAATGGTGAAATCAAGATTATCCTTCTCCTAATGCATCTGATTAAGATTTTCATGACGTTAAATGATTTCACGTCAGCTACATGTGAAGAAAATCAACAAGTGTTTTGTCAGGCAACACAGGCATGTGGCAATTTCTATACAGGACAGGGAACTCAATACAGGAGGAATAAATTAAGCTTACAAAATAAGAGAGGTGACTTTCCCTTTTATCTGAGATCTCTCTTGCAATGATTGAGGCCTGGCATGTGCTTGCTTTCAGACTAGTTAAATCACCATAATGATCCTCACCTCCTCAGGACAAGTCTGAGACAGAATCTTAGAGCTAGACCATCCTGCTGTGGTAAAGTGACATGAATTACTAGACCGGTCAGTGAAGCCTCTGTCTTGGTGGCCTACTGACCTGGGTCCAGGGTCTTCACTCTTCCTCTTTAGATGCTCTGACACTGGAGGCTGCATGGATGGACCAAATGGTTAGAATACCAATTACAGGAAAAGAGATGTTAACACAAATTTTGATGCCTTGCATGTCTGCTGCAGTACTGTTTCAAAGCTGTCTGTTAGCTATTGTGGTTGTTCAGCAGTTCCCCACACACCCCCCACTTTGAAATTGTCCAGGCTAGACTAAGATGGCTGGAAGCTAAGGAATGAAGCTTTCTATTACAGCTTTGCACAATATGCAAGCAGATATTTACAGTATATTGCAGATATTTACAGTATATTGCAGATATTTACAGTATATTACAGGTATTTACAGATATATACAATAAAAAAAAATACAGAAACACCACACCCCTCCCAGAGATCAGAGTCCCTAAGAGGGGTTTCCTACCACCTTCTCCCCACTTCCCAATCTTATTCACCTATCTGGCTTACATGCCAGGTAAGCAAGGTAGATTGACCAGGGGGGTTAGTAGAGGAAACTGGTTAATGAAGTTACACAGATCCAACTAAAAAGGCAGGGAGAGAGAGATGCAGCAGTGAGCATTGCTCAAACAGCTCTCAGTTGTCTATGTTTTGGTTCCAATATTTATGACATTTCAGTAAACAAATGAGTGAAGCAGAACCTAGAATGTTTTCCTTTCTCAGCCTATAGTCTAATTTCTTATTAAAATCCTCCCATTAGTTCAAAACAGCACAACTGTGAAGTTTCCACTATGAAGTCTCTGCAGCTGGGGCCAGCTATGATGGCTTGACTTGATGCTACCACAATCTCCTTCAAATATGAAACAGATTAAAAAGTTCTTCTTGGTATATAAGAGCAACTAACCCTCTTGAAGGACTTTCTGTATGCATTTACCATTTTAAAAAACCCCTGTCCTTACTGTAAAGAATTTACAAGAAAACCAGACATGTTTGGTCAAAGTATCCTCAAAGATTTACTTTATTGGTGAAGACAACTCCTAACTTTGTGCAGAATATTTTGTTGTCTCACTCTTGTCTTGCATGTTGTATGCTATTAAACTTGAGTAGGCACTGAAAGCTATGGATGTCTCAGGTGTTCTAGGGGCGGAGGAAATGTGAACATAGTTCTCCTTTTTCAGTGAGGAATACGACCAGACCAGAATTATTTGACAATGTTTTAAAAGAAACACACACAGATGCTCTGATGGATTTAAATTTTTCCCTGAGGAGAGAGAAGGATGCTGATTATTCTCTTTCAGAGATAAAATATGTAGTTTCCCGTTCTCCTAAAACCTTCCTAAAGGTTTGAACTGTCTCTCAGTTGCTGTTGTGGTGAGAAGAAGGAAAAGTGGAAGGGAACAGCTGTCTACCAGAGGCAGATCAGGGTCCTCTAATCTTCCATTTTATACATACAAGATTAAAGATCTACTTTGAGTTTTGATTAAGAATGCAAAGTTAAAAGATTAAATACCAGCAAGCCAAATTAAAGAGGTTTAAGTCAATCTCAGAACTCATCAAAGTACCAAATTTTTAAGCTGTCATTACAACACAGGATTAGTGCAAAGCTTCCCTGAACCTTCATTTGATGTCCTTCAGTCAACAGTGTTATTCTCCCTGCAGTTTTGTGCTCTCAGCATAAAACCAGCTATTGTCTTGTATTTGGAGCTCATCTCACCTAGATCTGTCTTCAGCTTTTTCTTGTTTTTTATACCCATGTCCCAGTTAATCTAGGAACACTAAATTTTTTTTTTCGTGACCTGCCTTTTATACTCCAGCAGCAATGTACTGCTCTGCATTATGCACTGTCACGAAATGCATTAAATCTCAGTAAATGTGGCTGGTTTAGAAAAAAAAGGTCTTAGTCACTGGGATAATTGCAAACTATTCCTGTGAGTCCCAAGAAGTAAATACATCCCACTTCCTTTGTATGTTTCAGCTGATTGATTCCAAAGATCCAGGGAGAAGCAAAATCTAATGCAGAAGTCGAATGAGATGAGGCTAATGTAGTTTTTACCATCAAGTATTTGAAAATGTGTTTCAAAAGTCCATAACTGATGTTCACATATTTTTTTGGAACCATAGATCATTTCAGCTCAAATTAGTGAAAACCTGGGATGGGAAGGGTGGAAGTCTGGGAAGTGGTAGTATCCAGGAATCTGCTAATGCAAATAACTACTTCTATAATAAATTTTACAAACTGTCACAAATGTTATTTAAAGCTCATGCTGTAATGCAGTGCTGTTCCACTGGTTTCCAGTGTAATAAACTGAGTCCTTTCCATTTTTATTTATGGAATTTGGGATATCTCAGCCACATTAAAGTTACGCTTTCCACCATTGTAACCGCGAAAGATAACTTAATAATGATACTACATATTGTACAAATTAAAGCTTTAATTTTAAGTTATTCCCCCTTGTAAGACAGTGTGCCAAGCAATCTATTTTGAAATTTTCACCTTAAAATTCATTATTTCTTTATAACATTTGGGAGCAGAAGTGCAGCTTTTTGAACCCACATTTTTGCTTTCCTAAATACCTGTGCAGAAAATCTTATCCTAAACATAGAACTGAGGTGTCAAATTGCATGTTTTTAGTTTTTTTTTTTTTAAGACAAAGTCCTGCCCCTGCACAATCCCAAGCACAACTCCAGACTGGGTGGTGAATGGCTGGAGAGAAGCCCTCAGGAAAAGGGGATCTGGGTTCATGAAAAGCTCAACATGAGCCAACAGTGTGAGCATGCGGCTCAGACAGCAACTATGTTCTGGGCTGCATTAAGAGCAGTGTGGCCAGCAGGGCAAGGGAAGGGATTTTCCCCCCTACTTTGCTCTCTTTCAGACCCCACCTGGAGTACTGTGTGCAGTTCTGGAGCCCTCAACACAAGAACTGTTGGAGCGAGTCCAGAGGAGGGCCACGAAGATAATCAGAGTGCTGGAGCACCTCTGCTATGAGGACAGGTTGGGGCTCTTCAGCCTGGAGAAGAGAAGGCTTCGAGGAGACCTCATAGTAGCCTTCCAGTATCTGAAGGGGGCCTACAGAAGGGCTGGGGAGGAACTATTGACAAGGTCTTGTAATGACAGGATGAGGGGTAATGGGTTTAAACTGGCAGGGGGGAGATTTAAACTGGATGTCAGGAGGAAGTTCTTCACAGTGAGGGTGGTGAGATGCTGGAACAGGTTGCCCAGGGAGGTTGTGGCTATCCTCTCCCTGGAGGTGTTCAAGGCCAGGCTGGATGAGGCCTTGGGTGACCTGTTCTAGTGGAAGGTGTCCTTGCCTATGGTTGGAACTGGATGATCTTTGAGGTCCCTTCCAACCTAAACCATTCTGTGAAATTAAAATGTAATTATATCTTCATCTGTGCATTACCGAGGACCCTTTTCTGTCTTCTCTAAAACTTGTGATCACTTCTGAGGCTGTTTTCTTTATTAAGGGACATTCAATATACTGCTGTAGAAGTTATCCAAACATACTCTACTGGTGTCAGCACCTAGTATCTTACAGAAATATTTTTCAGGATAGTGGTGAAAGCCAAAGGATACCTTCCTGGACTTTGAAAAAAGTTGATTTTTTTTTTCCCCCCATTGTAATAGTTTTACATCATCTTTTTGGATCTTGCCTACTGATCTCATTTGCTTTGGTTATACTGCACGCAGTCTGAAAATATTTTCATTCATCAAATAGAAGTGGAATCAGGTAGATTTTCTGAAAGAACTTAATATGTGCTTTTTGGCTAACAAAGGAGTTTATCACAATGGAGGAAAAAACAGTAACACCTTACGAATTTCTTGGCATCCTGCTCCTGGCAGACTCACGGTTGTTTTATATCTGAATTTCCTTTGTTTGTGTTTCACTTACGGGTGTTCAAGCTGCAGACAGAAATGGAAACAGGTGAACGTGACATCCAACCCACCACAATCATGGCAGGTAACTGTCATCACAAACTCTATCTCCTGAGAGTGATATTAGCAAATTAATCTCGGAATCTGGGAGATAAGCAGATTGAGAGTTTGGCCAAATAATTTGTTTATGCACTGGTAAAGCTGAGATACAGCTGACTCCTACCATGTTGTGCAAATTTGTTCCTGCCATATCATAGAATCTTAGAATAATAGAATGGCTTAGCTTGGAAGGGATCTCAGTGATCATCTACTCCTACGTCCTCACCTTAGGCAGGGATGCCTCTCAACTAGGCTTGACTGCTCAAAACTTCCAAGATACAGAGTGCAGGAACAGTGATACTGACTGTATGTGGATCCATCTGTCTGTGCGTGCACCTTCTAACAGTGGCTAAATCACTTTGGACAAACATGGTGTAATCCTTCCCCTGTTATTTCCTCCTGGTGATTTGCAAGCTATGGACTTCCTAAACCCAAGATTGTAACTGATTTTTTTCTCTTTAATGGCTTGGTTTATCCTTTTGGTTTTTAGACAAAGTGTACACTTGTGAGTGTCACTGTTTAAGTACCCACCCCCAAAAAATCCTTCCTCTTATCTTGCTTTGGCCTGACCACTTATTCTGATATCCTAAAGTGTTCATGTCGTAAACAAGGAAGAAGGTTTCATATTCACATTTTCCATTTCTTCTCTCTTTACCTCACCTCCTAGGTTATGTTGTACATCTATTTTCAGGTATGGTGATCGGAATAAGATGACTTGTTTAAGATGTGCATTTATACATTGGTAAATAAAGCTCTTTGTTTACTTTTCCATTCCTAATTTTTTCTAACCTTCTTAATTTCTTTCACCACCACCATCACAGAGCTTTTTCCAAAAATGTATTCACTATGGATCTGTGTTTTATTTTTTCCCCTTAGTAATACACAGCTAGTTTAGAGCTCGTTATTATGTAATGGTTGTTTTTCCTTATATGCATCACTGTGCTTTACCAACACTGAATTTAACTGCTTATTTTACAATTCAGCTGCTCAGTCTCCTTTTACAGCTCTTCATAGTCCATTTTGTGATTTTTTACTGTGCTGAATTATTGTCATCACCAATTCAATAGTTCAGTTTCTTTTCCAGGTGATTTATGAGTGCATTGAACACAGAAATGTCTCCTCTCTCATCTGGAAAGGGAAGCAACATCTGCATAGGATGACCCTTAGGCCTCCTGCAGCTGTCAGCCTTCAGCACAGCTGCACTTGGGGTAAAATTCTGACTATACTAAAAAACAGTGCTCCCACAGTCTTACTGAGAGTCTGCAGTAATGTCAGAATTTGCTAAGGTTTCTAAAAAGGGTGCAGGACACTGGCTGCACCCTTATCACATAAATATATATATAAAAAAAAAATATATATATATAAAAAGATTTTTAAATTTTTTTTATATATATATATTGGATATGCATGGAAAATTTAATGGTTAGTAATGAAAAGAAGTGTAATAACTCAGGGAAAGTGATCTGACTATACCTTGCTATCCATCTGTACTCAGCTGAGTCATCACAACTCAGAATGAGCAAGACCTTCTGAGGTGATCTCTGTGTTTCTGATATAAAATCTTTACTGTAACAATGATTAGAGACTAAGGAATACAGTAGTTTCCTCAGAGAGTGAATTCACTGAATGTCTCTGTTTAGCTGTTCTGATTGTCCTCAAACACTGCCATGAGCTGGCCTGCCCAATTCAAGCCCCACTCCAACTGCGTGTCTGGCTCAGATCCAACACTAATTCTAATCCTAACTGTAACCCTAACCCTCCTTTCTGGCTCAGGGCAGGACTAAGACCACCTCTGGCCCATTCCACAAATATTCTTTTAGCATCCCTGTGACAAAGTTATTCATTTTATTTTCTGACAATTGAGAATTGAGGCAAATCAATGAGGGGCATGTGCTGGTTTGAACTAATTGGAGGATTTGGGTTAGAAATTAGGCGATAGGCTGAGAGAGGAAAACAGATGATGCTACTCCACTCAGAGCTTTACTGAGAAAGAAAAAAAAATGTTTTAAGAGTTGTAACCCAACTATAGATAAGTCAGAGTGCTTCAGGCCTCTCTGGGCTGTGGCTGCTCCTCTTCCATGGCTCCTTTTCCTTGCCTTTTGTAGATGATTCTTAATAATTCCACTAACTTCTTTTCTACTGCTAACCCCCTTGGCTGATCTACCTTCGCCTTTCTGCTGCATTAACAGATGGTGAGATAAGATTGGGGAAGGGGGGGAAGGTGGTAGGGGTGGTTAGAAACCTCTCTTAGGGATTTTGGTCTCTGGGAGTGGTGTGGTGTTTCTGTATTACCTTTTCACTGTATATATCTGTAAATATCTGTTATACATTGTAAGTATCTGATTGTATATTGAGCATATAAATGTAAACATAAAGCTTCATTTATCAACTTCCAGCCATTCTGAGTCCTAGCCTGGGTTATATCAAAGGGTGGGGGGGCAGGTAACTGCTAAACCACCACAGGGGCACCATAGGAAACAAGCTACAATTAAAAGATAATTGAGAAAGAATAGCAGAGATTGAATGGTTATCCCTGTGCCCCACCTTTGTGAGGATCAGAAGTAGGAATGGCTGCTGCATGAGTAGTGGATGAGAAGGCTCCATGTTACAACAGTCCTACAGAATCATAAATAGCATGGGGAGCTCAGAAACCATTCAACATATTTTTAATCTTTTTTTGATGGGTCATTAAATGAAGCTAGCAGGGACCAAGTTCAAAACAAGTAAGAGGTAGGTCTTCATTGAATGGATGGTTTGGTCTCTTGCTCAAATATATACAGGTGCTAAAATATCAGACAGGCTGGAAGAGACCATGGGCAAGGCCTTCAAAAAGTAACTCTCTATGGAAGTCTACTGTATTGTCTACTGTATATCTAGATTAGGAAGTTTCCTAGCTCCATTCCCAATGAGAGGGAATGTATTTAGGAAATATTAGGAGAAGCATCATGTACATCAGCTGGCATCAGCTTATGGCTGCTGTTGGAGACAGTATATTGGTCTGACCAGTGCAGCTGCTTTTGTGTCCTTAACCATTTCTGATATAGACATGCCACTTTGAGTGTAGGACATTTGTCATCACATGACTTTCTTACAATTAACAATGCTGCTTTGTCTGATTGTTTAAAAAAAGAGGAAACATTGCCAGGGTTAAGGTCTTAGTAAATAAAGCACATTAATTCATTTGCATTAAAACCCAAACAAAAATGTAGGATCATAATTATCATGTCTATTCAGAAATTACTAGGACTTATATAGCTCTCTTGATTCATACAGCTCTCTTAATTCAGACATCTTTTTGCTTCTGGTAGTAATTGGCAAATTCCTTTGAAATCTGTATGTGCAAGCACTGTTTGCCACACTGGGTTGTCATAAAGCTTCACCTACAATATGGACTTTGAAGACACGGAAATTACGGCTTACATTTCTGCAGAATAAACTTAGTGGATGTCAGAATCAGATGCTCTCTGCCCAGGTTCTTTAGATATTCCATGTAAAGTAGCTTTTATATCAAATCTACTTATCAAGTTTTATTTATTACTAAATAAATAAAATCAAGTTTTATTTATTACTAAATAAATTTACTTAATGGCAAATTATTCGATTTATTTGGTATTCCATGGGATTTTAGTTTAGCAGAGTGAATCAGCAGTGTACTGAAGTCACAGGCTAGACTTGATGAGGTCTTTTCCAACCTTAATGATGCTATGATTCTATAATATTCATAGAATCATAGAATGGTTTAGGTTGGAAGAGACCTCAAAGATCATCCAGTTCCAACCCCCCGCCATAGGCAGGGACACCTCCCACTAGATCAGGTCACTCAAGGCCTCATCCAGCCTGGCCTTGAACACATCCAGGGAGGGAGCAGCTAAAACTTCCCTGGGCAACCCGTTCCAGTGAAGCAAACCATTCCGGGAAGCCACCTTCACTGTGAAGAACTTCCTCCTAACGTTCCATTTAAATTTCCCCTCTGCCAGTTTAAACCCATTACTCCTCATCCTGTTGTTACAAGACCTTGTGAATAGTCCCTCTCCAGCCCTCCTATAGGCCCCCTTCAGATACTGGAGGACTGCTATAAGGTCTCCTTGAAGCCCCAACTCTCTCAGCCTGTCCTCATAGCAGAGGTGCTCCAGCCCTCTGATCATCTTCGTGGCCCTCCTCTGGACTCTCCAACAGTTCCATGTCCTTCTTGTGTTGGGGGCTCCAGAACTGCAGACAGTACTCCAGGTTCAGTACATAGTTGAATCATAATACAAAGGTGATTCCCATTGCCAGTCTTTGTATACTCACTGTCACCACACTGGGAAGGAATATATGGGTTGAAGCCAGCTCAATCATCCTTCTCTTCAAAATTTTGCTTTATCAGTTGTCTGATTTTTATACTTTATGTTGGGCTGAGCCACATAGGTAATCTCTGCTCCATGCTGGACTGGCTGGCTAAGGAAGTTGTTGCTCATTGTTGTTTCAGGGAACTTGTTGGCCACAGATGCAGGCTTCACTACACTCTCTCTGGTGTTGTGGTAAGTTTAGCATTCTTGATGTTGCATTATCCTCTGAGCAATCTTCTGCTGTGAGGTCAGTCACAGTGGGCTAGTTGAGTGATGAAAGAAAGGGACTTGAGTTCTTTGAGTACTATTTCAAAAGGTAGCTTACCATTGTAGTTCTGAGTAGTGTATTTTCAATATTAGTAAAGCATATTTGAATTCAGCTTTTAGTTATTTCAAATGATCTTAATAATTTCATGATACAGCAATTCAGCAACTGCAATGTGTAGGTTCATTCAAGTGTGTCAGAGCCCTCAATCTTTTTGGGCACTAGAGGTCTCTTATTTACTCTTTTTCAGAAGACTAACAGTTCATTTATATTCTGAGCACAGCACCCAACACATTGCACTTGTTTGCTACTTTATCATTAGAGCTATATCATGTACCATAGACCGAAAAAAAAGGAAAAAGCATGCATTAAAATCCTAGTTACCGAATATTGATCTTGCCTATACAAGCAGCTTCACTAGCAGGAGCAAAAGATAAAAATACTTTCTTTTCTTTTCTTTTCTTTTCTTTTCTTTTCTTCTCTTTTCTTCTCTTTTCTTTTCTTCTCTTTCTCTTTTCTTGAAAAATTATGCAGGACAAAGCAGAGGTTTGTTATTTAATGTGCTTTTGGGACCAGGAGTCAGAAGTTCTCTTCCTTAGCTGGTAGCACAACACATTTAAGCTGGACAGAATCTTTTAGTAACTCTTCTTCCTAGTACATTGAGAGTGAAAAGATAACTGAAGAAGTTGTACATAAAAGTATATATTTTGTCATAAATAAATCTCAATTTCATTTGGGTTCTGAAATATCTAAGGAGTTCAAAATAAGGCAAAAAGAGAGATGCACACTTGAAATGGATAAGCTAGCATTTTGAGGGGTACATTTGCTGTGACTTTTATGATGTACTTGACATTTTCCTTTTGCCCAGCAATAGTTTGTCACAGCCTTAACTGGAAGAAAGACTGTCAGTAAGAAGTGATCAGATACTGCAAGACGTCGTCTGCAGATACTGCTTGCATTTTTTCCCTTTATCTGTGTTCTCCTCCTCTGTTCAACCTGGGGAATAATAGAAAAATCAATGATAATTGATTGAGTTAATGAGTTTTGGAAAAGTGCTGAAATATGCATTTTCCATAAACCCACAAATGAAATGTGTGCTGGCTATAGTTTAACAGAGGGACTCTGAAGATGAAAATGCTCAGATGAAATATCTTCCTTGATTGCCACAGAATTAAATTCTTGCATCTCATCTGTGGCACCTTCCGTTATGAAATCTTCTTACAAATATTAATGACTGAAGCAGAGAAGTTTAAGTGATCGCTTCAAAGTGACTTTTCATCTGGGGCACCCAAAGTCCATAACCCCTGCTCCCACGCAGGGTGCTCTTGGCAAGGATAGGATTATGAACTAGGCTTCTTGTCTCCCAGAGCTACAATCCCTGATTTCAAGTTAATGCTATTCTGTTTTTAAAGCTTGGACTGATTCACCAGGCATCTGTGTTGAAAACCTGTTAAGTCCAGTGCCCTGCAGCAGCCCAGCCCAGCCCTAGAATGCAGCCTCCATCCCTTGGAAGGGGTGGCCCAAGGCTTGACTGAATAAAGCTGTGAGCAATCTGGTCTGATCCAGAGCTGTCTCTCCTTTGGATGGGAGGTAGGGCCAGAGATCTGCTAGGTTACCCTGCCACCTGAATCATCCGTGGTTCTCAGAGAGCTTTGCTAACATGAGATCCACCAGCCTCAGCAGCCCTTGAGCCCTGGGGCTTGCCATCTCTAGTGGTGTCATCTCAAAGTTTGCCAGGTAGGAGGCCCTGCAGGAAGCCCAGAGCCAAAGACACCTGGCTAATTGCACCTGGGCCATGGGATTATGACACCTGTACGCCCCATCACTGTAGGATCACAGGCAACAGATCAACCACAGATGGGCACTGAATGCCCCCACCCTGCCCTGAAATGATATCTAACTGGTTGTATGGCAGGAGAGCTGGAAGCTGAGTGGGAATCTTGGGCAGCAGCCATCTTCCTACCGGTACCTGGGAAGCACTTTGAACATTAATTTAAATTGCCTGTTCCCAGGTGATTCTGAGCTCTCCCCTCCCAGGCATCTGGTGACTTTGCAGTAAGGTTCCATCTTCCTTTGCAAGCAAAAATGCCATGATGGATCAGGAATCCTACCCTGCAGCATTTGGCAGAAAAAAAAAAGAGGAAAAGAGAGATTCAGCGCAAAGACCAGTATTGATTAGATATTAAAAAAATGACCATCTCTTAAAATTACAGGTGCTACAAATCTGTGTCTGGTATCACCGACGGAAGATGACTGACCAATTAGCTGAGACTGTGCCCTGAGATGCTGACATTGTTTGCTATTTGTAGTACTTCAAATACCAACTTCAGAGGCTTGCATTTTTTGACTCGGGGAATTCGTAGCTGCATTGCAAATCTGCTCACGTTTTTCCAGTTAAACTAAATGACTATTATTTCCTCCTCCTCCCCCCCTCCCCCACCCAACTGTTGTAGTTTAATTAACCATAACGTGCTGCTCTTCAGTGGGTGTTTGTTTATAGACAGATAAATGTCAGCAATATACTGTGGTGTAAAGCCCTTTAACTGTGAATATCAAGGCTCTTTTAACTACTACAACTATATTTGCAAGTAAGGAAAGCTGCCTCAAAATCTGTTTTTCTGATGACTTTTCTTAATATTTTAATTATTATTTGAAAGGAAACACGTGGCTCAGATTGAAAGTGAAACATTAATCCCAAACTGAAACCATATGTGATGGGAAAAGAAGATTATGTGGATTTCTTATAATATTTTACCAGGAGATTTAGGACCTTGGAAATTCAGATCACATCTGCATCTCTCAGCTTTTTATTTTCCTTCTTTTCCTTTCTTCTTAAGCCTCTGAGAAAGTATAAGTAAAATAAGTTTATGACCAGTAAAACACAAGGAACACAGATGTGGAGTCATCACTGATTTTTTGATGCCTGTGTTCAATTCCTCCAAGTTATGTTTAGTATCTTGGATAACAAATAATTTACTTTGCAAAAAAAGCTGTTGGAGCACTTCTAAAAGCAGGTGCTTAAATGCTTTGTAATGATTTCTGGAAAATCACTTTAATATAATTTCATACAAGACATCCCTGATTTCACTGTATGTATGCAATGTAGTGGCTAGTTATAGATATTTGAGATACAGAATGTCCTAATATCTTCCCTTGCTTGATCAATAGAAGTACAATGAATTAGATTTGCAGTTTCCTTCCCTCCCTTAAATATGCAGACAAATAGTGGGAGTACAGCTCAGTGTAGTACTTAGAATATATACATTTTGCTTAAGGGAAAAAACCCTACAAAACAAAACAAAACAAAAATCAAACAAACAAGCAAAAAAAAAAAAAAAGCAGCCCATCAGAAGTGAAACNAAAAAAAAAAAGGAAAAAGTGAGAGACAAAGAAGAAGGTTGAAAACCCTGGCAAAGATAGAATGGGATTATAATGGTCTAGGACACTGTACTCTATTTTAGTCTAAAGTAATCAATAGGCTTTCCTTTCCAGACTGCCCAAAGTGCTGCAAAGTCTTGTCTTAACACACACAACCCCCTTACACACCATGTCTGCTTTCTGTGGGCCCCAAAGACTGCTCATGGCCAGGCTGAAAGCTGGGCTGGAAGTACTGAAGAGCACTTCCAGACACAGTGCATTTTTAAGTGTAAATCCAAAGCTGCATTGGATTATGCATGATAACAGCTGACAACTGTCCCAGTGAGCACTGCTGAAGGGAAACTGGCTCCAAGGGGACATGGCTCCACAGAAGTCTCTGCTGAGCCTTGCAGTAGGACTTCTCTCCAGGATGGCTGTGCAAGTGAGAGCATGACCAGGACAGGGCTGTATTGGCAGGATTGGTAGTACAAGTCACGGATGAAGCATCTCCCATTGCAGAGCTTTGCAATACTACCTTTTTGTTAACTTTTTAAAAGCTCACATTTTCAGGCACGGGTTCACTCCTCTTCAGGAGTGAAGGCAGCTGCTGTACATCTGCTTGTAAGCTGTCAGTCTGTTTTGCTGTTTTTTTGTTGCTTTTTTTTTTTTTCTATTTGACCCCTCAGAGCTGAAGAGAAGAGGAATATGGGCACCAAAATCAATTCCTCTGAACAAGATATCTCTAATTGTGCTGTAATGTTTATCCAGACTCTTTCCCCGTCATGAAAGTACAGAGGGCATTTCTGCTTTGCTGAATGGCTCCAGTGCAGCAACTCATGGCTGACACAAGTGTTGTAGGGTGCTATAGGGACCTCCCTGTGCTGTACTGAATTCCAGTCTATGACAGCTTCTGTATTCCTAAATAACTGCTATATTTTGTATTTTACTTAAATATAGCATGCTTCTACTAGCCATAGACTAAATCTGGGAGATTTATTGCTTGAACTGTCTTACTTGGGACCCTATGCTGATATTGGATATCTATGCTTTTTTTGGGTAGAAGGCTACCAGTCCCCAGAAGCTATAGATGGTCCTTGCAGGCAATAAATTCCTTTACTTAAAAACATAACATTTAAGTGGGGAAAGCACAGATCTCAAAGGAAGAAGAACTGATAACTTGCCAAGCATCACTTAGAAACCACGTGGTAGAGCCTGCTATTAAGGCCGAGCCTTTCACATACTTTTCACAATATCCTTTTTCTTTGCTTTTTTAATTTGTGTGTTCCGTTTACATGGTTGCACTCTGCATGTTTTGAACCAGAAGAGGTGAAGTATATTTGTGATTTATCTCATCACTGTATAGAGCCTGTAAACACAAGTTATTGCCTGTATACACAATTGTTTAAAATGGGTTGTGAAAAGCTTAGAGTGTCTCACTTTACAGATCTAGTAACTGCTGAGAAAGATCATGAACTTGAATCTGTGTGAAAAGCAGAAGGACCAGGAGTGTAATATACTGCCATACAATACACAAGGATTTCTGTTGGGCAGTAAACTGGGTGTTCCACCACTTAGTTCTATCTCAGGCCAGAAAGAGTTGGATTTCTTGCACCTTCATTTTTCATATAATCATAAAGATTGGAAAAGACCTTTAAGGTTCAATCCGACTGTAGCCCAACTATCATGACCACTAAACTATATCTTGAAGTGGCAAAACTACAGGCTTTCTGAACCAGGGATGGTGACTCCACTACCTCCCTGGGCAGCCTGTTCCAGTGCCTCATCATTCTCTCAGAAAACAAGTCTTTCCTAATAACCAATCTAAATCTCCTCTGGCACAGCATAAATCCATTTCTTCTCATCCTATCTCTAGTTACTTGTGAGAAAAGACCTATAGGAGCCTCACTAGAACCTCCTTTCAGGTAGTTGTAGAGAGCAATAAGGTTTCACCTTAGCTTTCCCTTTGCCAGACTAAACAATCCCAACTCTCTCAGCCACTTCTTGTGTGATATGCCCTTCAAACCCCTCACCAGCCCCACTGCCCTTCTCTGGACACCCTCTGGGATGTGGATGTCTTTCCTGTACTGTGGCACCCAGGATTGAACACAGAGCTTGTGTTGTGGTCTCACCAGGGATACTCACAGGAGCATAAACATTTCCCTCCTTCTGCTGGGCACACTGTTTTTGATATAACTGGGCAGACTGCTGGCTCATGTTCAGCTGACCATCTGCCAGCACCTCCAGCTTCTTTTCCACCGAGTTGCTGTCCAGCCAATCTTCCCCAAGCCTGTAGATTTGCTTGGAGTTCTTGTGGCCAAAGGACCTGACACTTGGTCTTGTAGAATCTGATTCTGTTGACCTCAGCCATCAACTGAACCTGTCCAGATCTCTCTGAAGTGCCTTCCTACCCTTGAGCAGATTAATGCTCCTGCGCAATTTAGTGTCATTTGCAAACTTGCTGATGGTGCACTTGATCCTCTCATGCAAATTGTTAACAAAGATGGTAGATAGAACTGGTCCCAATTCCAAGCTCTGTGGAGTATCACTTGTGACTGGCCTCCAGCTGGATTTAACTCTGTTTATCACAACTACATGGGCCTGGCTGTCCAGCCAGTTTTTAATCCAGCAGAGAGTCCACATGGATATGCCTTGGGTTACAAGTTTCTGAAGGAGAATGCTGTGGGAGGCAGTGCCAAAGACTTTGTGAAAGTCCAAGCCAATAATGTTCACAGCATTTCCCTCATCAACTAGGTGGGTCACTTGGTCATAGAAGACAATGAATTGGTGAAGCAGGATCTGCCTTTTGTGCACCCATAATGCCTGGGCCTGATCACATTGTTATCCTGCACTTGCTGTGCACCCAAGATGAACAGCTTCATAATCTTCCCCAGTACCAAGGTCAGGCTGAGAGTTTCCTGGATCCTCCTTTCAGCCCTTTTTTTTAAGATGTGTGTCACATTTTGTTATTCCATGAAAAAGCTCTCTTTAAAGGAATGAAGTATCAGCTCTAGTTTCTAAGAATTTTTATACCATTAATATCATGTCGAGCATACACATGTGCATGATGCATCTTCATTCAAGAATTCCCTCTCCAGAGTCAAGCTCTGTGTTTCATAAGCAAATACACAAGCCCCACTGAACAACATGGGGCACAGTACAGCTATGTGGCAGTGTGCCAGTACTGGTCCTTCTTAGGCATGTTGTGATGTGTCGCTCATCCTGGATGTGCACACACCTTTCAGGAGTGGGAAATCCTGAGGTGCATCTCTGAGGGGATACCTGTCCCCTCAGAAATACATGTCCTGAATGTACCCCTGCAGCCATCCTGGAGTGAGGGTGGAGGGTGGGAGATGTGTAAACAACTGAGTAGTGCCAGTACCAGCAGAGCCCTCCTACTGCTGGTGCTGCTCCAGGGCTCAGGAGCTGCAGGTGTTGCTGGAAGCTTTGTTGTCAGCATGACCTCTGGGTGCTTTTCTTGATCACAGAGTAGTAGGACAATGCATTTTAATTTCCCCAAGTAACATATAGCATTGTGACATTCAATGTGGCAGCTCTGTATGTGACTTTTACAAGCTCTCTTGTCTCCACTGTGGTTTTTGGTGCATTTTTTTCTCCCTCTAAGACACAGCTTCCTAAGATTCATGGTCAGATACCAAAACTTAGCAAGCATGTTAAAACTAAATTTTCAGCTTTTCTTCTGAGTCTAAATTGTGACCTCCCTACCAGTTTTACTGGATTTAGAAAGGCTTCCTTTTATTAGCTAGTAGCAGAGCAAAGGCTAACGAATCTTTAGATCATATCATATGCTGCATGTGCAATTTTCTTGCAAAAAGAACTGCTTGCATTTTATGAGATGAAGTACTACTCTTATCCATGCTATTGTTCACAGAAATAAAGCCACAAGAAAGGTGGGGAAGGGAAGGCATGCTGCAAACATGTAGGAAAAGCAGTTCAGTGAAAGTAATCAGCTTTCTGTAGTCCTGAGATCCCTGGAAAAAAGTGCCAAATCAACTGTAAAGATTATCAGCCAGGAACCTGTTTTTACAGATATGGTTGCTAAGGCATGGTTCCATGTAGTGTGAACCTGGGCTTGGTCACCCACAGGGAGCAGCACAAAAGCACTGCTCTGTGTGTCAGAGTTGAGGGATAAGCAGCAGTTAAAGTGAGCTTTTCTGGGAAAAAGTGAGCTTTGCAGAGCAAGCTAAAGCAGCAGGCAGTAGCCTTCTCTAATGTGTCTGGGCTGTTCTTTATGTAGCCTTTGATAGGCAGAGTTTGTGCTCAAACTAGAGTCAGAAACATTAGATTTTTCCCCCTAAAATTTTCCTCCTCAGTGGATGACAAATTATTTTTTTTTTCTCTTTGAGGTTGAGCAGAGGCATTTTACATCATCTTTGCCATGTAAAACTTTACATTGCCTTTGCCTTTTCATATGTATGAACAAAAATATTTTGTGCTCCTTTGCAGATTTCAGCGCAGCTGCCTTTCTTAAACCACTCTAAACGAGAAAATAATTTGGAAGTTGTTTAAATGTCTTTTCTTTTTAAAATTACCTTCCCTATCTCTACCAAAGTTAGAGAAAATGTTATTTGAACTTAAAATGCCATTTTGAAGACCAATTCAATGTGGGAAAGCAGGGAGAGATCCATTAAAAGGATTCAAGTGAGGAGTATCATATGATAGATGAGTCTTAAAGAGAGACATTACCTCCCATTATTTGACCCAGAGCTTCAGTCACTGAGTAACACGGTCAGATCTGTCTTTTCCCACCACCTTTGTACCCATAAACAGGAGACATCCCCCAAATGGTAAAGTTCCCTTGAGTGCAACTCGATATTAATATAAAGGGCTCCTTGTTAATATTTCAGGAGATGAGGAGAGTTAGTGTTATTTCTGGATATCACGAGTGAAGAAGTTTAGCCCCATGGGGCTTCAAACCACAGGTAAAGTCTTTTATTAGACAAAGTGTTACAGATGGAGATATACAAGTGTTTTCTGACACTAATGTTTTCTTTTGCTGAAATGAAACTAACCAGTTTCAGAGTGAAATACAAACTAGGAACAACTGGTCTGAGTTTAACTCACCATGTTGATGGTTAGGCTATTTGAGAGAGAAGGTAAGAAGTAAGGAGTAAGGGAGGGGTTTAGTACTAGAAAAGGTGCCTAAGGAAAGAGAAGGAAAAGGAGGAAAGAGTTATCACTTGTTCACTTGTAGTTACTACAGATGGGCTGAGGACTGACTGTGCTGAGCTATGTTATTCTCTGAAATCACAGGGGTAGAGCTGCCACTAACAGAACTTTTCTTTTGTTTTACAGGAAACTACTGAGTTTCATAGTAATTTGTTTTATAAAAAGCTAGGCTGGATTTTATTCTCTTCTGTTCATTTTCCCTGGTCTTTCCCTTCCCTTCTTTCATACCTTTCAACTACACAAGATGAAGGGTGTAAACACATTCCTCCCAACTTTTAGAAAAGTTATCTTCTCCTCTCACCTCTTTCCTACCTGCAACTCTTAAAAATTTCTCCATCCTCAGGAAAGGTCTTGGCACAAGGGAAAAGCAAGAAGGAATTCAAAAGGAAAGAAGGAATTTGAAAGTGTGGTGGTTTAGCAGTTATCTGCCCCCCCACCCCCCCTCCCCACCCCACTTTGAAATAACCTGGGCTAGGACTCAGTCAGCTGGAAGTTAATAAATGAAGCTTTATATTTACAGCAATGCACAATATCCAAGCAGATAGTTACAATGTATAACAGATATTTACAGATATATACAGTAAAAAGGTAATAAAGAAACACCACACCCCTCCCAGAGACTAAAATCCCTAAGAGGGGTTTCTAACCACCCATACCACCTTCCCCCTTTCCCCAATTTTATCTCACCATCTGTTGATGCAGGAGATAGGTGAAGGTAGATCAGCCGGGGGGATTAGCAGCAGGAACGAAGTTAGTGAAATTATTCAGATCCCGCTAGGAAGGGAGCAAGCCATGCAGGAGCAGCCTCAGCCCAAAGCGGTCTGAAGCTGTCTCAAGCGATCTGACTTATCTATGTTTGGGTTACAGCTCTTACACTTTTTTTTTTTTCTTTCTCAGTAAAGCTGTGAGTGAAGTAGCACCGTTGGTGTTTTCCTCTCTCAGTCTATAGTCTAATTTCTCATTCAAATCCTCCAATTAGTTCAAACCAGCACAGAAAGGAAGGAAGGGATTTGAAGGCAGGAAGGAGTAGGGAATGAATAAATTCCAAAAGGAGGAAGGAAGACATTTGGAAGGAAGAAGGGAGGGAAATAGAAAGGAAGAAATTCTGAGGGAAGGAAGAATATTTTAATTTTTTTTTTAACAGATGGAGTAATGTTCAGTTGAAAAATCTGGGTTTAAAAGCTAAGCAAACTGCTACAATAGTAGAGAGTAGGGGGTGAAAGAGAAGCAGACGCATATTAGGAGCTGTGTATGTGCATAGTGCATAATGACTGTACATCTCA
The DNA here is from genome assembly GCA_013396835.1 of Psilopogon haemacephalus. Lineage (NCBI taxonomy): Eukaryota > Metazoa > Chordata > Aves > Piciformes > Megalaimidae > Psilopogon > Psilopogon haemacephalus. The sequence goes on from VWZI01020038.1 coordinate 233,539, forward strand.
CTCTTGACTCATTGCCATGTTCTAGCATAGGTCATGCACATCTGGGAGTGGTGCCTTAACTCACCTTTTTCTAAGGGCTGCTCTTTGATTAGCAAGTGAAATAACAATTTTATTAGATAAATTACACATGAAATTTCTCCCTCAAACTAGCTAGTCTGTTTGAGTATCAGTAATCCCCCCTAGTCCTGAGCTGACCTCAGCAAATGGGAACCTCAGGCTACCCCAGCCATGGATCATAGCCCTGAGCTGGTGTGAGAGCAGCACTGGGTGGGACACACATCTTCATGCTGTGTGTTTACATGCACACATGCATGCTGCCCTTACTCATATTCCTTCTTGGAAGGGGAAGTAGATTTATCAGGCACATCACTCTGCAACCATCCTCGCTCTGTTTTTGTGCATACAGTCCGTCTTGTTAAATGGGTACCTTATAATTTCAAGTAAGGAGGTTGGCTAACTGCTGCAATGCTCTTTAGGTGTCAGTCATGTGTAGCAGTCAAGAGAGAAGTACTCTCTTGAAGTAGAAAGTAGTGTTTAGTGTCAATAAGTGACAATGTACTTTTTTCAGACTCGTGCTGGTTGTCTGATTGTTCAAAAAGGTGTCAGGCTGAACTAGAAGATTTCATTGATGAGTGCAGCAAAACCCTGCCTGTCTGTATGATATAAAGCCTTTATGATACAAACCTTAGTATGTATCTATCATGTCTGGGCATGCTAGTTATGCTTCTGTCCTTAGTATTTAAAGGTTTAAATGAGAAGACAAATAAAGTTGGAAATTCCCGTGAGACTATTCCTGTCTCTGCTACAGATTTCTTATGTGACGCTGATCAAAGCTCTTAATGCCTCTGAACGGGGTTATTCTGTGTAAATTAGTGTTAGCAGACTTCTCTCTGCTTTGACTTGCACTTTCATTTTAAGTGGATGGGAAGTGTCATCTACTTACTCTACTGCTAAATTTTACTTAAGAGCGACGCTTAAGTAAAACCCAACTTCAGCCGAAGTTTTTGGTAGTCTTACTCATTTTGCTATTAATACCAGTGAGCAAGTAGTTTATTTGAAATTATTTAGTAGATGATAAACACTTGAAAATCTGATATGAGTGACAACTGCATTTTAATACTATTTGAGAAAGTGTTTTCTTCTAATGTATAGCTATCTTAATAAGAAGTTGTAAATTCATGTTTCTGCCTAAGCTGGAGCAATCTTCAGGTTCCAAGTGCCAATTTTCCAAAAGGCTGTTATCAATCAGAGCCTTTCTGATGTAGTCAAAATAAGACTGAAAAATCTTAGGAGGAATCTCTCTTCCATGACATTTGCAGACCAGTTTTTCAGCCTCTGAGAGTTTATAGGGAGCCACATGCCTATCAGTAATTATTACCTCTGAGACTTTAATGTAACTGTAGAAATCCACACTACCTCACTGGCTGTTTTAGGGTCCTTCTTGCATCATTTGTTGAGTTGCAAAATAAGATTTTGTCTCACCTGTTTATATTCTTCACCACCCTGGAACAGGTTGCCCAGGGGGGTGGTTGGGGCCACATCCCTGGAGGTGTTTAGGGCAGGGCTAAATGAGGCTCTGTCCAGCCTGATCTAGGGTAGGGTGTCCCTGCCCATGTCAGGGGGTTTGGAACTAGATGATCCTTGTGGTCTCTTCCAACCCTGACTGATTCTATGATTCTATTAGAGGAAAAAAACTCCTCTGAAACCTGCGATTGTATTGCACTATATTGCAGACTTATTTGACTTCCCCAGCTGCTCTGTAGTGGAAATCTCAAAGATCAATTTGTTAGATGGAGTTAGAGACGGGACAGGCAGGATTTGAGGAAAGGCAAAGAATTCCTGGCTTTCAACAGTTAAAAAATTATCTGGCCATGAAGTTGCAATGTACTTTTGCAATCAAAACCAAGGCTGAAATGCTTTCTTTGGGAAAGTGGAAATAATTTCCTCCATATATTGCTTTCCATAAGCAGAATGAGGTTGATGTTACCTTCCTTAGTTCCTGTCAACCTTCCTTAGTTTGTAGAATTAGATTTCTGACTCAGGCACCCTTTTTCTTCTCCTTCATCTGTTATTGATCTAACCAACAGCAACAAAAAAAGTCACAATTTCCTTCTTGTTTTTGTATCTTAAGGAAAAGCCTTAGGAAACCACCTCACCCTTAGAAGGAGACTATCCTGAGACATTTAGGATTCTCTTTGATTGGAGGAATTAGAGACAACTTCTGCCAGGAATAACTGGATATCTACAATTCTGCTTTGGTGCAGGGGCACTGAATGACCCCTCAAGACTCCTTCTAGTTCATTTTTTTTGGCCTCCCCATGTAGCAGTGCAATATGTCTAGAAAGAGCAGAAAAGATCCTGTGTAAATATATATATATATAATAATAATAATTATTATTATTATTGTGCTCTTTTTTCAATAACACTGGAAAGGTCAGACTTGAAGGAACAATCCCCATGCAATTTTTAACTACCATGCTGCTGTCAGTATATTAATCTTGTGTATATTTTAAAAGATCATCACAAAGCAAAATGCAGCAGACTCAAAGTAGGTATATGGCAGTTTCATGGAGAAACTCAGACAGGTATTTTAGTAAGAGCAGAAATTTGAGCTCTTGCACAGCAGAGAGAAAAGGAGTCTTACCGTGCAGAAATTCATCAAAGGTAGGAAAGGTGTATTTTTGCTTGGGATCACCTGGAAGTACATGGAATCACTGAAGTAGGGATAAGAGGCTTGGGTCAATAGGCATAAAGTCAAACAAGCAGAAGAACAAATGCATGTGGATTCTTGTATGTACACAAAGCTAAAGTTTTTCTTCTTTCTGTCACTGCTCTATGTTATAATACATCTTCAGGTGGTATTGCTGGGACAGCCTGTCAGGTTCTTCAGAATAGATTGTCCTCATTTGCTTTTTCATCTCAGGGGCTACATCTAACCTCAGAAAAGCTAATGTGTCTCTTTTTCTAGTTTCAAATGAAAACCAGTATTTTCCATTAATGACCAAGGTAAATTGATACTTAAATGTAGAAATCCACTTACTGGGAAAAAAACAAGAAAACCCAAACACAAAAAAACCCAAACACACTGGTTAAATTGAATAAATATTGATTGACTCTTAATACTGGAAATGACACTTCTTCTTGATGCTTTGACTCTGGATCAGCATCATGGTTTGTTGACATTTTAAAATAGCCCTGAAGAATGGATGGTGCTCAAATCTGTACCTGAAAAATCTAGCAAAATCTTCCTGCAGTGAACTCCAGAGTTGAGGGAAAGAGAAACAGAAAATGTGCATAGCAGGTAAGACTTATGATGTAAGTTCAACAACTTATTTTACTGCTTATTGCACTTTATATGCATTTTATATAAATCAAAGGTCACGTTCTAAGTCTATTCTAAATCATCAAACAGCTCTTTTCAGAATGTCAGCAATTCATTGCACAGATAGTCTGCTAAATAATAATTAATCAATTGTAAATGGCATGCAAATTCTCATGTAAATTTTGGAGAAATTGTTAACCTCAGCTAAACGTAGATAATATTTTTCAGGGAAAGTCACTTCATGCACTTGCCTTGCCTGATTTAGACTCTGCAAAGCTCTGATAAATCATTTCAGAAATGAGGATTATACAGAAAAGTCAGGTTTGATCTTATTAGCATAACTGTATTCTTCATAGTTCTGGCCAATATTTCCTTGCTGTGTAAAATCAGTCTCTTTGTAAATCTATGTCACTGGTTTGGAGAATACATAGAGCCAAACCTAGAAAATTCCAACATTTGTGTAATTACTATAATCCTGAATTTCCTCCCATTTTTTGTAGAGAGGAATGTGTATGGCATGTAAGGAGCTGTGTTGGTTCTCTGGGAGTGTCAAACTATAGCCCTTGAGATCTTAGCAAGATCAGCCCTCCTCTCATTTGCACTGAAATTAAGGGCTTCTGGGCTGCCCTCTTTTCCTTCTTCCCTTTCTCGTGCTGATGTGTCAGATCCTTTCTCCTTCGTTTTCCCACCACATCACCTTGCTTTTCACTCAAAGTTAATTTTTTTCACAGCTTATTTCTTTCACACGCAGGCACTGCTGGACTAACTAACATCAGCTGTTTCCATAGCCAGGTGATGCTTTTGGATGTCTGATTATGATCTGCTATAACTTCTACCCCACTTCAGCTCATGGTACAGCACCCAGACCCGGGCATGGTATTCCAGCTGGGCTCTTGCTGAGACAGAGTGCAGTACTTAAGAGGTGTCAGCGTATTTCTCACTCGTGGACTGTCATACAGCCAACCTGGCATGTTTGCTTTCTTAGACAGTGGTATGAATAGTAATTTATAATCCCTTGATCCTCTTCTGAGGGGCTGCTGCACACTCGTTTGCTGTCTGTCTCTCATGCAGACAGATGGTTACTTAATAGTCTGCGGTGGTGCTTTACATCTGTCCTTCATGATTTGCACCCTACCTGTGTCAAGAGCTTTCTGTTCTGGCAAGATCACTTTGCCTTATCATCCTGCCTTTCAGTGTGTTTGATGGATATGCAAAGGTTGGGGTATTCTTCAGATAAATGTTTTGTTTCCCATCTTTCAAAGTGCTTACAGGAATAGTGAATTGACACTGATGTACTGATTGTCTATTTTGCCATTTCGTTCAGCGTCCTACATTTCCAGTGAACTAATTCCTTGGGATGGTAAAGGTGAAGCAAACTGCATTAGAAATATAAACCTTTAATTGTGTGACTGAATTTGATCTTCAACAACTAAAAATAATTTGCCCATAATCTTTTTGCCTGCTCTTCCCCTGTGGCATGAAAAAAGCAGTTCAGTAATGCCTGCCATCTTGCTACGACAGAACTTATAAATAAATTGCTGAAGCACTGATGAAGAACTTGAAAATCTATTTCTTGATGTAATCTTACCATCTTGCACTGCTTGTCATTATAGAAAATTTTGGATCTGTTATCATCTACTTCACCTCTGAACCTTTTCACAGAACAGCTGAATATGTCCCATCCAGACATCCTGCACAATTTATATTTCACTTATCAAAGTCCACGTGTCTGAAATCTACTACATTTAAATCCTACGGATGAATTCTAAGTAATTGAAGTTGTTTAAGCATTGATAGAAATTGCATCTGTGTGTCAGTCTATCTTGCAAAATAGAGTCAAATGCTGAAACAAACCAGCTGGTGCCTCTGCATAATGCAGAACACTTTAGATATATTAGATTAAGACTTGCCTTCAGTTGCTGTGCTAATACATCCTCCAGTGTCATGGACATTGTTGTTCTGTGTCCCTGCTGAAGACTGTAAGCTTGTCTTAGTGGGTCTGTGCTTCCACAGGAAGGTAGAATAGCAAAAGCCCCTCCAGCCCCACTGCAGAGTCACAGAATTCTAGAGGTTGGAAAGGTCCTCCAGAGATCAAGTCCAACCCCTTCATCAAGTCAGGATCACTTGGGATAGTCTGCACAGGAATGCATCCAGGTGGGTTTTGAAAATCTCCAGAGAAGGAAACTCCATCCCAGTTTTATATCACAGGGTGAAGGTACACTCAATGGCCTCATCCAGGTCGTTGATAAAAGTATTGAACAAAATTGGGCCCAGTACTGATCCCTGGGCAACACCACTGGCTACAGGCCTCCAGCTTGACTCTGTGCTATTGATGACAACTTTCTGAACTCTCTTGTCGAGCCAGTTTTCAATCCACCTTACAGTCTATGCCACATCTCCTCAGCTTATCTATGAGGATGTCATGGGAGACAGTATCAAAAGCCTTGCTGGTGTCAAGGTAAATGACATCCACAGGTCTGCCTTCATCTACTGATTTGGTCATGGTGTCACAGAAGGCTATCAGGTTAGTCAAGCACTTCTACTCAAGCACTTCTACTCTGTGGTGGAGGAGCACCCTAAACTGCTGTTATGAATACTTGCTCTCACTATGGCACTTGCTACAGGCGTAGACTACAACAGTCATGTTTTCCCAGCTTTTAATTTTTTAATAAATTGCTCATCTTTAATAGGTATATTGGTAACTAGCTGCAGAGGTAAAGCTGGAGGCAATGTAAATAGTTAATATATTTTTCCTGTTGAATGTCTCTTACTTAGTATTCGGTCTCGTTAAAACCAATAAAAGGAAAAGGACATAAATTTACTGAATTTAGCCCTTAGACAATTGTCAGATAGGTCATGCTACTTAGGAATTGATTTAAAACCATTACATTTTGATAACACCAGCTGCCACTTGGTGCTGCTCTCAGAGATAGTTTTCCAGTTCTGTTTTCTTTATAGATGAGCAAGTCTCAGCCCTTAAAATACCAGTGTGTTTGCTTTGGGGTGTACAGCCAAGCTTCCTGCAGGCTTGTGGAGGTAGAATAGAATTAGAATATAATCAGCCAGGTTGGAAGAGACCTCCAAGATCATCCAGTCCAGCCTATCACCCAGACCTATCCAATGGCACTAAGTGCTCCATCCAGTCTTGAACACCTCCAGGGATGGCGACTCCACCACCTCCCTAGGCAGCCCATTCCAATAGCAAATCACTCTCTCTGTGAAGAATTTCTTTCTAATATCCAGCCTATACTTCTCCCATCACAACTTGAGACTGTGCCCCCTTGTTCTGTTGCTGGTTGCCTGGGAAACGAGACCAACCCCAACCTGGCTACAACTTCCCCTTAGGTAGCTATAGACAGCAATGAGGTCACCCCTAAACCTCCTCCTCTCCAGGCTAGACAACCCCAGCTCCCTCAGCCTCTCCTCATAGGACTGTGCTCCAGACCCCTCACCAGCTTCTTTGCCTTTCTCTGTACATGTACCTCAATATCTCTCTTCAATTGAGTGGACCAGAACTGGAGACAGTAGTGAAGATGTGGCCTAACCAGTGCCAAGTACAGATGTGAGCACTTTGCACGTTAAGAACAGAAAACAGAAAATATAATTTAGCCATCAACAGTTGGACAAATTTTTGAACAGTCAGATAAAGCTTTATATCTCTTTGAGGGTTTTTTTGTGCTTTTTTTTTTAATCGTTGGACTATCTTGAGGGCCTTCTAAATGGATTGCAGTTACTGAGCTTCAGATGTGCGCTCAAATGAGTAGGTAACTTGTACTCAGTGGATAGCAAAGACCACCTTGCAGGGTTCAGTGTCTGTCTAGGGTTAAATCGTATGGATCACAAACTCACAGATACACAGAATGTTAGGGGTTGGAAGGGAACTCAGAAGATCATCTAGCCCAACCCCCCTGCCAGAGTAGGATCACCAATACAAGATCACCCAGGAACACGTCCAGGTCTGTTTTGAATATCTCCAGAGAGGAAGACTCCACAACCCCCTGGGCAGCCTGTTCCAGTGTTCTTTCACCCTCACAGTGGTTCTTTTTTTTTTCCTTATGTTTACACGGAACCTCTTATTACTCAACTTCCACCCACTGCCCCTTGAAAGGGAGGTAATAAACTAGGAAATGTAGAGAGAGTTATGGCATGCTAGAAAAGTTTTACTCAAGCTTCAGAGTATCCTCTAGAGATACTCAGACTGATTTAATCATCACAGATAGATTATTTAATCCATCATGAACCTGAGTTTGAAGATAAGTAATTTTCTATTTACTTTGAAAGGGAAGCTGGGGAAGCAAGGGTCTCTGTAAAAAAAAGCTGTCATTTCTGTGGCTTAATGTGGTGGCATCTTTTTGACAAGGGGAATATCTGTCAAATGCATATGAAACTCGATCTTTGTTCTTCCTCTTTAAAAACAAAGTAGAACTTTTCAACTTTCTTGTTCTTGTGAATGTACAGATACGTGGGTGTGCACATTGTGCCTACACAACACTTCTGAGTGTGAAATCCTCTGGAAGGATTTGTAGAATGCAGATATTCTCCACACCCCCTCTGCCCTGGTCTGTGGGGGACTGATACCCAGCCTCAGCTTTCTGAGCAAGCCATTAATCTGCCACACAATCTGACTGAATGAATCCGGGTAAATCCCCGTTGGATAACAAAATGCTAGATTAGCAGTTAGGAGACCTTGTGATTAGAGAGATTAACTGCTAAAGACATCAATCTTTCAGATGTAAAGCCTCCATTTTCATTTAGAGTTGGTAGTCCATGAAAAACTACTGCTCTAGCAATTAGGAAACTGTAAACATGCTGACCTGCAGAAGAGTGATTGGAGCTTAAGAAAACTTTGGTAAAAGCATTTCTTGATATTTGCTTGTTAGGCAACCTGTTTTTCTTTCTCTGGACATTTAGGCATTTGCCTTCTCTTTTCTTTGAAGAAAGGTGGATTTGGTGCTGGCTACAACAAGGAGCAAAAATCTTTGTCATCGACTTTATAACGTCTTAGGCATCATAGAATCATAAAGATTAGAAAAGTCCAACTGTAATCCAGCTAGCATGACCACTAAACTATATCCTGAAGTGCTGCATCTACATGCTTCCCGGGCACCTTCTAGGATGGCAATTCCACCACCCCCCTGGGCAGCCTGTTCCAGTGCCTCACCACTGCTTCAGTAAATAATTTTTTTCCTAATATCCAATCTAAACCTCTCTGGCACAACTTAAGCCCATTTCCTCTCAACCTATCACTAGTTACCTGGGAGGTGACCAATACCAGCTTCACTAGAACCTCCTTTCATATAGTTGTGAAGAGCAGTAAGATCTCACCTTAGCTTTACCTTTGCCAGACTAAACAACCTGTGCTGGTTTGAACTAATTGGAGGATTTGAGTGAGAAATTAGACTATTGGCTGAGAGGGAAACACATTATGTCACTTCACCCAGACCTTTACTGAGAAAGAAAAAAAGTTGTTTTTAAGAATTGTACCCAAAACATTAGATATCAGATGGTTTCTGACCGCTGTGACTGCTGCTTCTCTTTGCATGGTCTCCTTTGTCTTTGCCTTGGTAGCTAATTCTCAGTAATTCTAACTACTTTCCTGCTACTAATCCCCCTGGTCGATCTACTTCATCTTATCTGCAGCATCAATAGGTGGTGAGATAAGACTGGGGAATGGGGGAAAGGTGGTAGGGGGTAGTTGGTTACCCTCTCTTGGAGATTTTGGTCTCTGTGAGGGGTGTGGTGTCTGTATTAACTTTTCATTGTATATATCTGTAAATATCTGTTGTATCTTGTAAATATTTGCTTGTATATTGTTCATTGCTGTAAATATAAAGCTTCATTTATCAACTTCCAGTGTTTCTGAGTCCTAGCCAGGGTTTACAAAAGGTGGGAGGGCAGGTAACTGCTTAAACCCACTACACAACCCCAGCTCTCTCACCAGCTCTCTCATATGCATGCCCTCCAGCTCTCTCACCAGCTGCACTGTTCTTCTCTGGGCACACTCCAGGACCTGAATGTCTTTCCTGTACTGTGGTACTCAGAATTGAACACGGTGCTCAAGTTGCTCTCTCACCAGGGATGAGTACAGGGGTACAATCACTTCCCTTGTCCTTCTGGGGACACTGTTTTTGATACAGGCCAGGATGTTTTTTGCCTTATTGGTCACCTGGGCAAACTTCTGGCTCAAGTTCAGCCAGCAGACCACTAGCACTACCAGGTTATTTTATTGGGGTTCCTTTGCTTGGGGTTGTTGTGACCTATTTTGAGTATTAATAATCAGTTCTGAATAACTATTAATATTTTTATTAAAATTAATTTAAAGTTATTAATATTTTTTAATTGGGAAAATTCTTTGAGATTCTTTGGATGTGTGACAGGGATAGAGCTTAATTAGGTTCGATATCCCGCCGGGTGAGGGGGTCCTAGTGCCCCCTGCCAAGGTTCTTTTGGGTTCCGGTCGGTGGAAACAAACACACGAATCACTTCCAACACCAGGTGCAACAAGTTAACAATCAGAACTTAGGAAACAGAGGAGTTACATACAAAATAAATCCCGACCGCGCCTATAAAATGCCCGCGAAGCGCGAGGCGGGGAAACACGCTCCTTCCCGGACCCGAGGTGGGGGGGAAGAAGAGAAAAAAAAGACTTAGCCCGGAATAGGGAAATAGTGAGAGAGAGAGAAGGGGATCAGCCTTGCCACTTCTCTGTGTCCGTTGCTATGCTTCGCTCCCTGCTGCCCGTTGCTGTGCACGTGGCTGGGCTCTTCAGCAGCCACGGCGGGAGACAACGGTGAGCGAGGAGAGTGAGGAAGAGCGGAAGAAGAGCACTAACGGTCGCTGTGCCCCCCCTTAAATACCCTAGGGGGGCATGTGAAACTGACCAACAGGTATTCAGCATTCTCTGGCTGACCGATTGATTCAAAAAGCTCCACGCATACCTGCCGCCTGAGGTCTCCCTGGCTCCCGGGGCCACGTGGGGTGCCCCTGCCCCTCAACCCCTACTGGACCTTGGACGGTAGGGGGAGGAGAGAGCCCAGGGATTGGACCAATTCTAAGGTGTTTGTCACCCCATACCGGGACAGGATGTCTGGTCAACAAGAAGCAATTGCACAAAGGTTATTTATAAACACAGAATTAAATAGTTTAAACAGTCAGAACTTGGAAAATAGAACCTGGTAACAAGGAAAATTCTAGCCATGCCTATGGGATCTTAGCCTGTACTCACTGACACGATAGATACAAAGTTTCCTGGTAGAGCAGGTGCAAGCTGCACAACACTCTGCAAACACGTGGCCGCCTTGAAAGAGCTGCAAATAGACCTTCAGTCCCGGTGGAAGGCAGCAGGAAAAGGGCAATGGCTCTAAATCACCCCCTTAAATACACTATTTTGAAAGTGAAACTGGGCAGTAGGCACTAGCACCCATTGTTTTGGCCAATGAATTCAAAGTCCTGTGCCTGGGTGTCCACCCTGGCACTTGAGGGGCAGCACAAGACACCTGACTTGGTCATGTGCCAAGCACCCAGCTCTCGGGGCTTTGCTAGGGCCAAACCCTCCATTGTTCTGCTCACACCCACCTGCAACAAGAGGAGGAGAGCAGGGATTTGAACTACCAGGACATGACCAAAGTGAAGCACCTGGTACTTGGTCTTGTTAAACCTCATCTCACTGGCCTCAGCCCATAGAGCTAACCTGTCCAGGTCTCTCCGCAGTGCCTTCCTTCCCTCAACCAGAGCAACACTCTTGCTTAGTTTAGTATCATCTACAAACTGAGACAAGAGCTTACAAGGAAGGATGTGGTTGTAAAAATCAGAGACTTCCCCACAGCTTTCTGAACTGCCTGCTGGAAATCTACCCACTGGAAACTAGATGATAAAGGTTATAGTACTTTCCTTTTGAGGACCTTGCTAAAGCTACAATTTAAAAAATGATTGTTGAAATATGATACAGGCTTTAATAGGCACCAGTAAACTGGTTGTCTAGCTTACATCAGTATGGGCATGATAAGTGATTCTTGCATTGAGATGGCAAACAGAAACTTTAGCAAATATACTATAAATATTTTTGCAAACATTGCTGCATCTCTTTCCAAGCCCGAGGTGAGAGTTCAACACCTACTGCTCTAAGCACCTATGCATAAAATCTGAGAACATGGTAGCGACTGAATGGAGGGGAAGTTAACATTTTGTAGAACCCTGAACAGAAGATTTTTGGGGATACCTGTGTTTGTACCAAGTTCCCCTTTTTTATATAGAATAACAATGTATAAAAGCTGAGATCTGGGAATGCACAACAAGAAAAAAAAATCTTCATAGAGGATGTACTAGGGATATCTATAACAGGCAGCATTAAATGTGATTTCTAGTATCTCTCCTTCTCCATAGAAATGATAGGGGAGTCAGTGGAATAAAGTTAAATCACACTCGGAGGTTTCATTTTGGAATAAACCCCCCCACATCAACCTTGATTCAAGCAACTAGCTTTGAACATTCTGCGTACCTAACTGTATCCTTGGACTTCTAAATTCTTTAAATAACACAGGCCATACTTGATTTAACAAACAGGCCTTCTTTTCCTGACTTCCATTGAAACCAAGACATCTTTTGCCTTACATAGACAGCAAGAGTTAAGAGTTCAAATGACTGAAGGACTCTGGACATAGAATCATAGAATCAGTCAGGGTCATCTACACAAGGATCATCTACTTCCAACCCCCATGCCATGCCCAGGGACACCCTACACAGGCAGGCCAGAGACTCATCCAGCCTGGCCTTAAACACCTCCAGGGATGTGGCCCCAACCACATCCCTGGACAACCCATTTCAGGGCCTCACCACTCTCATGGTGAAGAACTTCCTCCTCACATCCAATCTCAATTTCTCTACCTCCAGTTTTGCTCCATTGCACATCACGCAATGCATCTTCTCTACTCAGTGTTTTCAGCAATGTGGTGCTGTGTGCATGAGTAAAACCCAGTAGGGTGGAGTTTCAACTTCATCTCTGGATAATTGGTTAAAGCTTTTCCACTGTTTGTGCTTGGGAACTTCATGACTGTCTTGTCAGAGCCAAGTTTTACAAACCTTTATCATCTCTGTTGCCATCCTGCAGCAAACAGAAACAAATTTCCCTGCACATGACACTTTCCCTGTAGTTGCACTAATTTGCTACACCCGTATACATGATTGAAACATCATCCACATTCCTCTTATCTGGTTCTGCCTCACTGGTTTTTGAGATGTGAATATTTCTTTAGTGTTGTCTCCAGGAAGAGATGGTAGGTAGTTTTAGGGTAGAAACCCATATTTGTTCTTGAAATAGCCTTAGAAATCACTTGAAAACTAACTTGGAGTTTCGCTTGTGTTTTCTCGGGATACTTTTTACTGCAGAAATGTGTTTTTCAGCAGAAAACTAAGCACCAAAAACACACACAGAAAAAAACCATGCCTTGTGTTGAGGTGGAACCTCCTGTGCTGCAGGTTACACCCATTGCTTGTCCTATCACAGGAAGCAAGTGAGAAGAGCCTGACCTCCCTCCTGATCAGCCCTCAGATATTTATAAACATTGATTAAATCCCCTCTCAGTCTTCTCCAGACTAAAAAGCCCCAGGTCCTTTAGCCTCTCCTCATAAGGCATATGCTCCAGTCCCCTAATCATCCTTGTAGCACTCCTCTGGACCTTCTCCATCAGATCCCTGTCTTGCTTAAACTGGGGAGCCCAAAACTGAATGCAGTATTCAAGATGAGGTCTCACCAGAGCAGAGCAGCGCAGTGCAGAGGGGGAGGAGAACCTCCCTGGATCTGCTGGACACACTCTTAATACACCCCAGGATCCCATTGGCCTTCTTGGCCACAAGGGCACATTGCTGTCCCATGGATAACTTGTTATCCACCAGCACTCCCAGGTCCCTCTCCACAGGGCTGCTCTCCAGCTGATCACCTCCCAACCTGTACGGTTGCAGTTCATTATTCCTCCCCAGGTACAGGACTCTGCACTTGTACTTGTTGAACCTCATTTGGTTCCTCTGTGCCCAGCTCTCCAGTCTGTCCAGGTCTCACTGGATGGCTGCACAGCCTTCAGCTGTATCAGCCAAGCCTCCCAGTTTGGTATCATCAGCAAATTTTCTGAGCAGACTCTGTGCCCTCATCAATGTCATTGATGAAGGTGTTGAACAGGACTGGACCCAGCACTGATCCCTGGGGGACACTACAGGTTCCAGCTCTCCAGCTGGACCTGGCACCATTGAAAATACCCAGTGCTGTTAGAGAGGGAAGGGAAAAAAAAAAAAAGAAGTCTAGACTTCTTACAATGTCTCTTTTACTATAGATTTTATAAGTGACAGAGTCTGGTGTCAGCTGTGGGCAGATGTAAAGGAGATAAAATGGGTCAGCTGATGGGTAATTGCGTTATTTGAACCAATTACTAGTCTGAATGATGTAATCTTGTAAGTGTTCCTTACCCTACACATGTACAAAGCTCTGTAGCATCTTGGCTTTTAGCGCTTTACCCATCCTTGTAATTCTCCTTGCAATTCTCAAGGTGAAGAGTCTTCCCTGCTATAAATGTCCTAGAATCTATTAATAACAAAATTCCCATTTCTGCAACAGATGCTCAAGTGCACTTGTGGGTGGAAGTGCTATAGATGCAGGATTACCACAGCAGCCTCCCCCCACATGTTTAGTTGCCCAGGTGTTGTGTGCCTACAGTTTCTGCCACTGCATTGCTCTGAAATACAGGAGACTGCCCCAATCAGACCTACCTGTGTCTCTCTGCTGAGTTTTGCATCCGTCCATTAGTTCAGGTTGTCCCCTAAGAATTCACAGGCTTGCATGGAGAGAAGACAGCTACTCTGATCTGGCAGGGAGGCAAAGCAAGGATTGAGACATCCCTGGTGATTCCCAGCAGTGCTTCCCCCATGCCCATGGGCTCAATCTTTCCCTGGGGTCCCTGGGAGCACCCCTGGGAGAGCTGGTACTCAGACCTTTTCCAAGTGTGACATCTACTTCTTGATGGCCTGCTCAGTAGGACACCCAAGGGAGTACAAGCACCTTGAGGAACACAAAAGCCTGTACATTCTGCCTTTTGGTAGTGGTGGTGGAAGACACAGTTTATACTGAAGCAGGACAGTTGTAGAATGAGGAAATCCTTGTGGGCAAGGCCAGCCCTTTTTTTGCTCCTAGGAAGGAAGGAGTTGGAAGATTGCTTAGGGAAGGAAAAGTGGATCACAAATACACAGCTTTCCCAAAATCCCAACAGTTTACCCATCCAGGGTAGGAATGGGGAGCCTGGCAGCTGGCCATGCATGTCTGATGTTTCCCTCTCAGGGGGCTCAGGAAGGGGGAACCAGAAAGGACACCAGCAGCCATTTACTTTCCAGAGACAATTTGTATAAGCTGGTTTGTTGATTGCATTTCCTCAAAGTGAGTAAGGTTTCTGGGTGCCATCCCCTTGCAGGACCCCAGTCCTGAGCTGTGGTAAGGGGGGGAAAGATCTCCAGACTTCATGAATCCAGCTCGTGGGAAATGTATCCAAGCTCCCATCTGCTTTTGCAAGCTTTGGCTAGAGGTGTGTACCACATGCAAGGCAGGTCTGTCATAAGCAAAAAAACCCAAACACATTCCAAACCATACCTTATGTGAAATCCCCAGGGGGGGCTGAGAAGTCTTATGGGCTGTTGCACGCCTTCATGCATTTCAGAGCAGATGAATGCAGTTATCTGGTTCAGGTGTTCCTCCAGTTGTGATTCACTAGGATAAGCACAGTGTTAGGTGGTTAATGCCTGTGCGCTCCTGCTGGGATGGCATTGGTGCTCCTGCCTGTGATAGGAAATATAGAGATGTACTGACTGGTTCCAGACTTTTTTTCTTCCTTTTGTAGTCTCTTTGCAGTTTACTACTGGCCTCTGCATTGCTGAAGGTGCTTTAAGCAGCCTTTAAACAACCCAGGGGCAAGACCAGTGTGATCTTCTCCAAGCAGGATTGTCCACATGCTGCCACAGGAACCCACACAGCTGTGGACTCTTTTAACTAAGCAACTATTTCTCCTCTAGTGAGAGGCAGAGGGAGGACCAAGGGTGTTTAAATCCTTACTGAGGATATCTGTGGGTTTTGTGTTACTCAGAGTCAGGCTGGAAATCTGGCCTCTCCTCAGACCTTGGCTTGTGGGAGGCTGCTTTGTGCCACTGGCTCTGAGCTTGCACATGGCTCTGAGCCTGCACATGGGTCTGAGCCATATGTACACATCGTAAACAGCTTGCCCAACTGTGGGTCTCATCTCCTGGGCTTCACATCTTAATAATGACAGCTGTAGAACATTTGCATGGAGAACTGAGTGTGGATTTCAGGGATGTGGTAAGAAGAGGCGAACAGCAGTGTTGTTCAAGTCAGAATTCATCAGCAGGCAAAAACATATGCATCTTTATCAATCGATGGAGCTAAAATAAAATTGAGGTCATCTGACAGCTGTAAGTGATGTATCTCCAAATAGTGGCAGTTCTGATCACCGAGAAATCCTGACTCCTGCAAGCTTGACAGAAAGTAATTAAGGGACAAGTTCAGCAGTCAATAAATGCCCCCCGGGATTACAAGTTCACAGCAGACCCACGAGATGCAGTTCTCTGACAAAAGCCCCAAATGGCAGTAAACTGATCCTCATTTGTTCTGCAGTAGCTCATCAATCATGTTATTGGGCTGGGCCCTGAGAACACGGCACAAACTGTTGCTTTTATATTTCCAACCGTCCTTCTTGCCACTTTCTCAAGATAGGTAGGAGATGGTAAATAACCCTTACTAAGCCCTCAGACTGGTGGTGGCTAAGTGTACAGGAAAGATCACTGGACACCGAAACAAGGCCATTTCTGAAAAGAAACTTATCGAAGCCATTCTACACCCCCCGTCAGTGTTGTGTTTCTCTTTTATAAACAAGGAGGATGCGCGTCTGCTTCTGCCCAGATAGAGACCTAATGAGGGCATTGGCTTTCCTAATGGGTAATCTCTAATCAGGCTTCTCTGCTACCACATGCTGCCAAACAAGAAAAAAAGGCAGGAAAATAATATTCCTTGGGATGCAGTGAGAAGGTCACAGTAATCAGATCTGCTACTACATCAATATGTAAGATTGCCCTGTGCTTTTCCCTCCCTCCTCAAGAGAATGTGATTTTCTCAGACACAGAGTAAATTTAAAAGTAGCATCTGAAGCTAAGGAAAAAGTTTCTAGCGGTATAGCTTGGTTTGCAGGAGGAAAGGCACTCCAGAAAATGATTTAGTTTTGCCCTAAACACACCTACATACAAAGTTTTGCCCTAAAAACACCAAAATAAAGAAAATACAAAGAGTAGCATGCCTGTGAATACTGCAGACACAGTGGACTGGGTATGCACAGATGTGTGGAGTTGAGACCTGTCTGAGCATACAAACAGACTAGCTGGGGACCTGAACACATTTGAAGAAGGCTTAGAAAAGGTCACATCTTTGAAACAGGACAGTGCTTGGACGAATCCTAAAATGCCTGTGGGATTTAACTGCATCTCCAAGTGTTTTCCTTGGCTACAACTTTAGCTAGCCACAATACAAAATACTCTGTTCAGTCAAGGTGGGAGACATGGTGGCCTTAAGCTCCCTGCAGGTCTATAGGTGCTCTGACCCATGCTCATGGTGAGCTCTGAGGAGCATGGGGACAGCCTGTGAACCTGGGAAGTGGACCCCATGGTGCAGTAGGTCACCACAGGCCTGAGGCAGGAGTGAGCACTGGGACAAAATGTTCCTTGAACTTCTTTATAATCTCACCTTAACCCTTTCTGTAGTTTCTTAAAAGAAAGCCAGTTAACATGAGAGTCACAGGCCACTAAAGTGGTGCTCTTCTGCTGCTTTTAAACATATATTTGTACACACATACATATGGTAGCTAAGGAAATCTTGTGCAGAGAAGACAGGTCAGACTGCTAGAGTAACTTGTTTCTGGATCACTGCAAGTGTCAGAGGATAAAGCAGAACAGTGGGTTTGGCTTGTGGTCTGTGAATCCTTGGAGGTTTTAGGAAACCCATGTGTCATCAGAGAGTTCACACCTCAAATCCACCCAAACATTGGGGGTAATGGGTGGGGGGTGGGGGTATGTATGTGTGTGTGGATATTACAGAGTTTTATAACCAGTTACCATCCTGCATTCTTGGAGCTGGAAGGAAAGGTCAAAACCATGTATCATGGTGTACTACTTGAGTTCTGGGCTCCCCAGTTCAGCAAGGACAGGGATCTCCTGGCAAGAGTCCAATGGAGGGCTACAAAGATGATTAAGGGGCTGGAGCACTGCCCTATGAGGAGATGCTGATGGACCCGGGGCCTTTTGGTCTGTCAAAGAGAAGACTTAGAGGAGATCTAATCAATGTTCATAAATATATGAGGGCTGGGTGTCAAGAGGGAGGGGACAGACTCTTCTCAGTTGTGCCCTGTGATAGGATAAGGGGTCATATATATAAGCTACAACACAGGAGGTTCCACCTCAACATGAAGAGGAACTTCTTTATTGTAAGGGTCACAGAGCACTGGAACAGGCTCCTCAGAGAGGTTGTGGAGTGTCCTTCTCCAGACACTTTCAAGACTCATCTGGATACATTCCTGTGTGACCTGCACGGGGTTATGGTCCTGCTCTGGCAAGGTGATTGGACTCAATGATCTCTGGAGGTCCTTTCCAAGCCCTGACATCCTGTGATCCTGTGAAGCATGTATAGCTCATTAAACCTCTAACCAAGTTTAACACGGAAACTTCCTAATATGCTGTGACTCTTTCAAACTACCAAAGCAAAAAAACCCCACAACCCCCCCTCCCAAACAATCAACCCCTCCTCCAAAAATAAAAAAATCAACAAAACCACAAAACCAAAACAAAAACACAAAAAAGGGCAAAAAGAAAAATTAACCAAATATGCTTTATTTATAGTTTTCCTACTGCCACGTATTTTTTTCCAAAGAGCAAGGAGAGAAGAATTTTTTTCCTCCCAGCACCTCTTCATAAGTGATAGACCACTGATGCCAATAAGAAAGTTGAAATGCAAAAAATAACCCTAAAAAAATACTGTCTCTTAGTTTCAGGAAAACATTACTAGGTTAAAAAAAAAAAAAAAAGAATTCTTTAACTTCAAAGTCAAAAACCACATAAAAGTGTTACAGAAAAGAAAAGGGGGAAAAAAAAGGTTGATCATAAATCTTTCATCACTTACTCATTTAAAAATATCTTAGCTGAAGGCTGTGGATGGCAGAGCAATAGAGTTACATGGACTATAAAATAATAACCTGCTTTTCAATTATGATATTAGAGCGGTGTTTTGGTAGTCTGAATGGCTTGTTTGTAACCTGATGATTGAATTCTGGGAGTATGAAAGCACCTCGTCATAAAACTCTCTATGAGCTCTCACAGCCAGGGGCTAGTTTCCTTAATTATTGCATATCAGCCCAACATGTCACTGCACTATGCAGCAAACTAAACTTTGCGAAAGCAAGTGCCAGTGTTAGAGCTTCCTACTGCAGCCCTTCTCTCCTTCCTTTCCCAGAGGCTGACAGCTCCAAACCTCCTGAGACAAACTCCCAGGAGATAGACACAGCCCAAAAGTAATACTGGAAAACAGCGAGGATAATCTCAATCTTCAAAGGAAGGCAAAGAAGAAGCCAGGGAATTTTGGGCTGGACAGATCAGCTTTAGTTGCCTGGCAAACACTTGAATGAAATAACTATTTTGTAAGTGGTTGGTAGGAAATAAGCAAGAGTTTATATGAATCTGTCAAAACTAGATTCAGATCAAATCATTAATCTGATTAATTTTCTTCCTTGACATCTGAACAAACACCATAGGTGAGGGAAGGATTTCTTAATAAGTCTTTGATCCTGTCTTCATGTCATTTTCACAAACAAATAGGGCAACAGGCCAAATGACATACACTATACAATAGCTAAAGGCGCTGTCAGCTGTCTTGGTAACTTTCAGAGCCTCACTGTCAAAATCAGGAGCTTCTACAGGGGTCTGTCCAGCATCTGGGTTGCCTTTATGAATGGCTATTAGTGAGCACTTTTGCTAAACTTGCAGGTACCACCAAGCTGGTTCAGGCAATTGGTGTGGCTGAGGACAAACCAGATACAGAGTTTGGTAAAAATATCTCCCCCCAAAAAATGCACAATTATACATGGCAATGGCTGAAACTGTCATTCCCTGTATCATGGAGGGGTCACCCACCTTACACAGTTCAGGCAAAGAGATGTCCTCACAAGGTGTGTGAGCAGCAGCATGGCCTTGGAGACTCAAGAAGACCAATTAAATATGGGTGGAAAAGCAGACTGAGTTTTTGGCATTGTGTTTTGAGTAAGATATAGACTAATTAGAGAAAGCCTTGTAGGAAGCAGTGGTAATGGCGAGAGATTTAGAAAACTTGACTGCCTGTGGAAAGGCTAAATAAGCAGAGGTGTCTTCTAGTCTACAACTGTATCAAAACATACCGCTTTTGAAGCAGGACTTTTGTAAGGAATACTGTTCATTGCAGATGGACCTTGTCATGCAGAGTAATGTAAAAGTGCAGAGGGGGCTGCAGGGACCAGTGGTGTGAGGTGATGGTGGAAGACAGATTTCCTCACTCAAAGGCTTTCACCTTACTTTCTCCTTTTGCAAAGGAAATGGCCATGGATACAAGGGGAAAGTAATCAGTGGTAAGCACTAAGTTCCCTGGGGGAATATAAGAAGGACAATAAAACTCTATGCTTCATTGAGGCACCTTGGCAAAGAACGTTGCCACAAGTGAAGCAAATACAACTCAGGCTCACCCAGCCCTATGTGCTGTGCAGAAAAGCAATCAGTGTCTTCAGTTTTCTCGTTCCATTTTTTCAGCCCTACTTTAGGATTAGAGGTAACCATAGTGGTGGGATAGCCCTGAACAGACTGGGCCTACCTATCTAACTGGGTGTGTAGCAAGTGCTTCCAGGCATTGGGTACAAGGAGGCACCCATTTCCTACGCCTATCCTTGTCCTTTGAAGTGTGAGTGTGCCCACATTTCACTTGCTTCCTTCCACAATCATCCTCAGAGCTAACCAGCTGGCACCAAAAGAAGCCCCAGGAACAACAGAATTAATCGCCAAAAGAGCATAGCAATAAATATAAAAGTGCTCCATCCTACTGCAGTATGCAGCTTCAGGGGGCAGGAGGGAGATCTGCCACTATAATGCATCTCTGTTCTCCACTCAGAGGCTTCTTCACTAAAAAAGACTTCATTGTTAAAACATTTTGCTAGTGCCCCCAGTAGCTGCGAGGAAAATGTCCAATTCCTAACCATTGTCGGTGTTTCTGTTAGACGCTGTTGACTTTGTGGTAAAGATCTGTTATAAATTGAATAATCTTGCCTCTAATTTCTAAGAGATTTTAATTTTGAAGTCAAGAATTGCTTTATTGATGTCAGGAGCTGGAGGATATGGCAGTTTGATAACGTCAGCGCTGCCTTCCCACGTTTACTGACTGTTACATTTTTGTGTTTTGTTTTTCTTTTTGAATACCTACAGCCATGGCATCACCTAACACTTGTATTTAGGAAAAAAAAATTAAAAGAGAAAAGATAAGGAAAAAAACAAGTTTCTCAAGAACCTGAAAAGTGTTCCTTACCATATCAGAGAAAATGAAAATAACTCATTTTTGGATACCTTTGCGTTTAATACATTTTTGTAGTAGTGGTTTATGAGTTAATTGTATGATTTTTTTTTTTCCTTTAGTTGCCTGGATCCTGGTTTATGAGCATGTGCTCAGTAGAATGACAACCTTTTCTTCAAAAGGACCAAAAAAGAAAAATCACTCCCAGACTACTGGAAAAAAAGAACCCTGTCTCTTGTTTGTTTATTTATTTAGAAAGCACATACAGCAATGCACGGGAAGGGGAAGAGAGATGCAAAACAGGTGAGCATACAAATCCATCTCAAAAGAAATAGTGAGACAATTCCCAGATGATTAGTAGTACATCAGTCTATGTGAGCACTTAAACTGTTGTACTAGATTAAAAAAAATAAAAAGAAACCACAGAGTATTTCTGAAGAACAAGGTAGATGTTTATATTTCCGAAATCCCACCACAATCAACTCGTAGGCAGCAATGTTTCTGGTTTGTTTCGTTTTGTTTTCCATTCGTTCCTGATATTTCCTCTAGAGGGATCTCTCTCTTGCTCACGCTATGGTTTCTTTCCTCAGTGTCCGCCTCTGGTGACAAGTAAGGATACTTGTGAATGAGGATTTCCCCTTAGTTCTCGACCTTTTCTTTAACTTCTTCTGATGTTTGAGTGAAATTCCAAGCTCCTCCATTATTGCATTGAAAGAAAGACACTGGTGGAAGATGGAAATGACATTAAACACTTCTTACTGACAGCAGAGTTCAACCATACCCTTTGCACAAATTGTGGCTTTTAGAAGCAAGGACTGTTACTGGCTGGCTCAAAAAAGCTTCTTTTCTGAGTTCTCCCAGCTTTGAATAAGCCCCTAAGGTATAATAGGTGAGTCTGTATAAATCATGGTTTTTATGCCAACTTGGCTTCCACCAAATTTAATTTAACTTCAGCTTAACTAAAGCTGATTATGAATGTTTCTGAAATTCTACACAGACGCTCTTGTGATGCTTTAGTGGATTCAGATCATAGACTTTACTTTTTTCATATCAGAAAACTTTACCTTTTTCCATAAGTAAATTTAAAAGACCTTAAAAGAAAAACAAATATGAAACTTGTCCACAAAAAAAAAAAAACAAAAAAAACCCCAAAGGCATACTAGAGAAAACAAAGAACACTATTTTTAAAGATTTCTTTGTGGTTTAGTTATTTTTCCCTCCCAACATTAGCAGAGGCTTCTGAAATACAACTCAGTCCTCTTATTTCTTTGGAAAGAATCTTTTTTTTTCAAACACTATGTCTTAAAGAAAGCAGAAAATTACCACAAGAATACAGTAACAGAGCAGTTTAGAAAGAAAGCAGAAAGCTTTTTTTTTTTCCCACAACACAACATTAGCAAAGACCTTTTGGGTAAGTGGAAACATCCTCTAAAAAAATTACATGTTAAACAAAACCAAACCAACCAACCAAACAAAAAACAAACACAAAGAGGCTTTATGTGGAAGTATCTGGCAATGAAAAAGGGGGAAAAAAACCAATGCAAATGCACATAAATGGATTCTTTATATAAAACTGAAGCAATGGTAGCAGTGTGGAACGAAGTTTTAACCACCTTACTCTCATCAAATTGAATAAATCCTTCCTACCAAACCCTTCCTAGAACTGCAGAACCAACCAGGTTAAAACTATAGTCCTTGTGAAATGACATCAAGAGCACACGTGCACACATGGTTCTCCGTGTCAAATATAAAGTCCCTTCTATAGTGATACCAATGCAAGGGAAGCAATGTTCAGTTCTCAGCCAGTACTAATCCAACATTGAACTCAGTCATACATAGCTGAACAAAGTAAAAGTATCTGAGAAGGAGCAATGTCAAACTTTCCTCATAATCAGCTACTCTAGAAGAATATTTTCAAATCTAAAGGGCATTATGAGGTGAGATGGATCCAGGGCAAACTCTTTGTTAATGGATCCTAGGGAAACGAATTCTGCACACTGAGCTTCCGCCTCTCCACCACAAATGCCCCTGTAATATGTGTGACTGTAGTTCTGCAGAGGAGCTCCAGACATCAGTGTGTGCATGTATTTGAAATGTGGAGTATCCTGCGTATGTTGTCACGTGCATTTGTGGGATGGGCTGTACCCAGACTAAGATCCCAAGGTATGTTAAACCGATACTTTCGTGTGCTCTTTGAGACTCGTAATTGCTTAATTCTTCAGTATACATAAATTAAACTACCATCGATTAATGCCAGCCCACAAAATTAACAGACATAGGCCAGGGCAGTGTAGTGCTTTTTATGTTTCATGTCACTGGCTAGCAACTATCAGGAATTTGCTGGTACAATTACGATTTAAATATGCCCTTTGCTTCTGCAACACAGGAATTCCAGCGTTACTGGAGTTAGTGTCTGCTGCAGCCCCATGCCCTCTGCAAGCAGTGGGTGAAGCAGGTGACATCCTATCACAGACACTATTTCTATATTGCTTCAGGCTGTTTTAGAGAGTAGCAACACTTATTTCCAAACTAATAAAGCCATTTTCTCTAAGTGGCTGACCTAGCATGGATAACTTCTCTCTGCTTTCTTAGTTTTGATTAAGCTTTCAAAATCTAGAGTACTAAGTGATTCTAGAACTCCATAGAAAATAAAGGAAGGGTCATATGCACAATTTGTGGGAATGATCAGGTTTATTTTGATTTTCTTTCCCTGATATTCCTACTAACCCATATGTTATGTTTGCACTTAATAATACCCATAAATCTCTGCAGTGTGCATATAGAGATGATTTTTACAGATCAAATAGTAAATTTTTCTGCCTTATTAATAGGCTTGTATTTTAATTTTAGAAACTGATTCATATTATACAGACTACGCAATTGTCATAATTGCCTGTCAACTAAATAGGCCCAGGAAGATAATTTTATGTCTGCTGATAGGTATTTAAAACATATAGCTGACATTAAGTATGTGAGGTGTTTAATATCTGATGATGTGATTTGTGAAGTGCCCACTCATTCCACTTCCAACTCTGATTCAAATTTTCAAATAAATAACATCAGAAAGACTTTGAGCTTGAATGGCTTTGATATTTAGGCCTTGTCTAAGAATTGTAGTTTTGCTTAGTAATTAATTAATAACAGTTATATCTAAAATTGAATACAAAAATATTACTGTTCTTATTGATCTTGTTGATCATTCACCTAATGAAGTATAGAAGTAAGCCATGCAAAATCTGAAGGGGCACTGCTTTATCAAGACTCTCTCCTTTCCCATTTTGGCAGTGCAATACCTCAGTGGTTTGATTACCTATGAGAGAATTCAAAACACACACACACACACTCACTCAGCACACATGGGAATGGACTTGGCCATCCTACAGAGTCAGTGGCTTGAGCAAGGGACAAGAGAAGGGCTTACAGTGATAGCTTCCTCTGCCTTACATGTTGCAAGTCCAGCAGTTTCACTTTTACAGTCATGCTTAGTTTCAGGTGAATTAAACCACCATTGACATGAGTATTGCTAACATGAAACAATGAATTAAATGTAGATTTAAGACCCTGGACTTATCCTTCAAAGATATTCCAATGATTATAGACATGACTATGACTCTCACCAATTTTGTGCATGTTCCTGTGCCTTAGATCTTAGCACGTTTGAGAAAAACAGTTGGAGGTGACAGAGAGCATGAAAACCCTGTGAGACACAGAACTTTCTCTGCCCCTCTGCCTTCACGCAGAGCTTCAGAAAGTCTAAAAGAGCAATCTCAGATGACACTTTGAACTTTCAGGGGTTTGATTAATCATTCAGAAGGACAGCTACATAAGAACTTTCTTTTGAGCCCCAGGACGCATAGCTCAAAATCCTGTTTATCTCCAAGCAATTAGGAAACTGAACAGATGTCTGAAAACTGGAATTGCCCTGAACTTTTCAAGCACTAGAAAACAGCAGTACAAAGCCAGTACAAACTGAGCCAAAGTGCTGTTGGATTTACGGGAAAATCACAGACAGGGAACATATTCAGCGAGGAGTCCCAGGTCAGTCCTCTGAACCGCACCGTATCTTCAGCATAATTACAGTAGCCTTTAAAAGGGGATGGTGACATTAAAATTCCATTTAAAAGGGTAATACACTGATCTTTTACTCTCATATTTGGACAGCCAGGCTGAAAGAGTTTCTTTTAAAAGCTCTTTTTTTTTTTTTTTTTTTTTTTTTTTAAACACGCTGTTAAGTCCACTTTTGAGGTCTTGTCCAGCAAGAGAGCAGAGTAGGCACAGAGCAATGCATTTAGCAACAGAGTAATAAGTTTAACATTTTGCTTTTAGTCAGCTTAACTTTCTCACTCCAGCAGTGTCAAAATGCTGCAGGACTTGGCATGCGAGGCTAAAAGGAAATGCCATCCTTTAAATACAGAACAGATTTTGCTCTCCTTGTGATGTGAGACTCTTTCTCTTTGCCCTTTGATCATTTTAGCAGGCTATAAAAGCTTAGTTGTGAAGCTCCAAAATCCTTCCTTACACTCCCATGCAGAAGATTGTGTGAAGCTTTAGGATAATTACAGATTCAATTTTTTTTTAAAGTAATGTAAAGTAGAAGCAAGGCTAAGATAAAAGAATCTGTAGTCAGGATTTATTGATGTGCTGTTTGTTCTGCTGGGGTGCAACAGGGGACAAGATTTTTCTACATCATTTTAGTAACAGATTGTAAAAACAAAAATGACAACCAAAAAAACAAACAAAAATTAAAACAATAAAAAACCAAAGAAAAAAAAAATTCCAACCAACCAACCAAAACAAAAAACACACACAAAAGAAACCCCAAACAAAACCCAAACCCAAACCACTGTGTGTTGGAGAACTGAGAACTAAGAAATCACAGGATGTGGGCCGGACTTTTTCTGGAAGAACACCTGACCAAATCAGGCACAGAGGAAAAGTACAGATATCTGTAGTCCCCTTGTCACTGTGAAGGATCCATATCTGGGACACTGGCATATGTCTTCTGCTGAAAGAAAAGTGATTTGTTTGTGCACCAAAGGAAAAATATCCAAACCAGTTTTTCCTAGTGAGAAAGCTTCTGTTGACGCACATTAAGAATCTGTTTGAATATTCTGTCACTGATGGATAATTGCATGATGAGATGACTAAATTAAGTATTTTAAACTGTCAGAGTCTACGGGACAGTGATTGTCAAAACAGTACGACAAATAACACATGGATTATTTTAATTCTTCCTCGATTATATAAACTTCTCCTTAGATATCTATTCACAAGGAAAAAAAGAAAAAGAAAAAGAAAAATCCCCAAACCTGAAACTAGTAAAATCTACTTGACAGTCTCCCAAACCATCTAAACACAAATAGGACAGCTCTGCAAAGGTCCAGATGACCATGGTTACATTGGGTGGTGGGGTTATGGGCTGAAAATGGAGGGACTCAAGCTAATACTCATAAAAGAGGGAGAATTTCCTGGCCTGGTAATTTCACAAAAACTTCTGATTTGCAAGAACCTCACTAAGATGGAAGACTTTTTTTTTCTTCTGCCACATCCCTTCCTCCTTTGTTTACAAAGAGATAAAGATGTGAAGCTCCAAGGCTTTGATCCTAGAAAGATGGCAGGAGCACAAGACACTGTGGCAGTACTTTGAGGAAATACCAATCTAGTTGGAGGTCTTTTTTGCTGTGCTCAGCCTAGTTCTACTGTGCAGGTGTGTTATTAATCTCTCTCTCCTCCTTGCTCTCTGAAATGGTGATTGCATTGTTTTTGTTGCTCTCACTCTTGTTTTCTCCTTTCACCTTCTTCTTTGCCTAATTGGTTTGCAGATTGTTTGATGAGGGGAGAAACTGCCTCTAAAGAAAAGTAGGCACATTGACCCCGGTCAAATAAACCATCAGGTTTGGCTTTGGACTGGTTTATTTACAGCCCCTTTGCTCTCAGAGGTGTGTGGCTCCTGAGTGTCAAATTGTATGCCTTTTTTTTTTTTTTTTTCCCCCAAACAGTTATTAATTTTAATATTTTGTGAATTCTGAGTAAAATGTAGCAACAGAAAAACACAAATTAATATAAAATGGCACAAGGTTATGATCACAGTTATTTTTCTTCCCAGATAGCTCTGGCTATGCTTTATTGGTACTACAGTGCCAGAAGTGATGGAGTCTGCTGCAGCTCATCCATCACAGGCAGAGTTGATGGCTCTGGTCTGATTGCACAGCAAAGTCCCTGTGCTGACACACACTTTAGAAAGTATCCAGGTTGCTTCTTGGGTTGTGGATGCAGTTGCAAGGCTGAAAGTAAGGAAGATGCAATGGTAATCTGTATTTGTGAACAGAGTATTCTTATTTCAAAGCAAGCACTCATAGAAGCTTAGAGTGCTGCTAAATGGAAAATCTTTGAATGCCTTAATGCTGTTTGAAGGCACCTCCCAGGTGTCATGCACTTCATGGGAGATGCTATGGGCTGTACCCTCCCCAAGCCTCACTGCTAATGTGAAGGCACCTGCCTCTTCCTGGTGCCACAGGAAAGCTTGCAAAAATTGCCTTTGAAAGTGTAGTTTTGTTAGCACTCAAGTGGCATGCCAGTTCTTTATTGCCTCAGCTGCCGGCATAGCTGCTGAGGAGCAAGTAAGGCTTTCTTAACAACCCTTTTTGTAGCTAGGTATGAAGCTCCATTAAGGAAAGGAGAAGATGCTTTGTGATTGCCAGAAGCAGACTGAAGTCTGTGAGGTTGTGGAGCTTCTAGACCCAGGGAAATGATGACTGTTACTAACAAAGCAACTTTTTCATTGACAGGTATGGAAATGCTTACCCCAAAAGTAACAGAACATTTCTAGATTCTACATTCATCTAAAAAGCAATCAGAAAATTGGTTGAAGTTGCAACCCAGAGCACATCTTATGTAGAGCAAAGATGGAGATAAACACATTAGGAATTTTCTTTCTCCTCTGAGAGTCAAAAGAAGCCAAATTTAATTAGTTTTAAGTTTCTTCTACTGGGAAGCTGCAAACAAAAGTGTCTTCTTAAGTTGGGAATACAAGAAGATCTAATTCAGGCTTTTGCTGGTAAGAAGATTCATTATATGAAAACCCAAAGCTTTCAAAGCCCTATTCAAACCGGCTAAAATGCCATTTTGAGCAAGACAATCTCTTGCAGTGTCTAGAATGAAGCACAAATATTCATGTACGTGGCTGAGCAGTGGCAGAGAAGGATTGGTACAACTGCACTATGAGTACAAAAAATACTTAAGCCTACTGCCAGCATAAATAATGCTGACCAAGAAATGTACCATAAATAGGAAGAAAATGCAAGTCATTGTATGCTCTGACTCTTCTCAGGAGCCAGGTATGAAAGAAACAGTTCAAGAAGAGAGCAGAGATTCACTGCAGCACTTCAGCAACTGAGCGTGAAGGCATCCACTTGAAAAAGTTTTCTAATTGCAGTAGAGTCCACAAATAGCTCCTCAATATAACAGATCATTAACTTGTCTGATGAGGAGGAACTGCAGCGGGCAACAAAATGTAAAGTAGGTGCAAGGGGTGGGGAAATGAATTGGTGAAACTGGTGGTTAAGACGGAATATAATGAAAAACAGATAAAAGTTAATCAGATTTTGGAAACAGGGTTGTTTGTCACAGTTCATGACATCTTATGAGCTAGCATTTCTGTGATTTTTGTGTATCTCAAATTGTTGTCATATGTTTTTGGTGGCAACAACAGCTCTAGTCCGTTGTCTCCCGTCCTGTTAGTCCCCAGACTAGCTGAAGACTACAAGAAACCAAACTGTTATCCTTCCAGGCTGTGAAACAATCCAATATCAATCTTGTACGCAAAAGTTTCCTTGTGCATTTCAGTATGCAAACGTTGCCAAGGCATTACTGTCTGGTATAAACTGATACTCTGATCTTGCCATACATGGGTGTTCCATGTTGCAAAGCCTGAAAATAGTGAACATCATAAATTGTTCAAGCCAGTCAAAGGAGTTATTTTGTGAAAGGTATATACTGGGATGCCTGAAGGTGCTTTTGTTGAAGATGTTCTTAAATGTTAATGATTACATGGCATAAATGTAACTGATAGATAGGATTTTGTGCTATGATAGTTACTTGGAGTCTTTAGTTAATGAATTTTAAATGGGCGAATTAAAATTCATTAAATATTGACACTGGGAATAAGACATGCCAGCTAAAATTCTCTGACTGCTTATAACAGGGGTTCAGAAAGTTAATGGAGCCCTGCAGGTTGTTTTCTGAGGTTTGTAAAGAACTGCCTGGCCCACTTGCTGAATGCTTCAGCAGAGACCAAGTAGAATATTTCTCCATGCTTCTAGCAATGAGGCTTCCATTAATTTACTCAGGTTTGGTAGGAGATGAAAAAGAGGTAAATACTTTTCCTTACCTGAAGAAGGTGAATTACTCCATGAAACGATAAGATGACAATTGTACATAGAGACTGAGGAAATTTTTAAAACCTACTGCAGTGTGTTGCACTCACTCTTCATTGTAAGTATAATATTTTTTTTTTTTTGCGGTATGCATTTAAACTGCTCAAATTCCCAGGACTTTGATAACCTGTGTTAGATAAGCTTACCTCCTGCTGAAGCAAGAGGCACTCTGAAGTCACTGACTATGTGTTGGTGAGTACAACCTTTGCCATTATGTGCACTGTTTAATGCTTTCCATTGAACACACCTTTTTGCTTTCCTGACTATACAGTGTGAACTGAGGGCTGTGTTCGAATCCCTCGCTCCTCCCGGATTAACTTGCCACAGTCTAACTCCGTAGATAAGGTGGTGCCAGAGGTGGAGTTGGAAGGATGGGTTTGCTTACATTGTAGTCCGTAAAAGAAACAAAAGGCCTTGCATGCAAAAAAAACAAAAATGGAGAAAATAAATAAAGAAGTAAAATTAAAAGCAAATATGAGAATGAGATTCAAAGGCTATTTAAAGCAAAAGAGATTCTACTTAAGGAAATGGAAAAGTCACAGATTGCATTTGACTCATGCTTTGAATTAGCCCAGTGATAATATGCACAACACAGCATTTTTCATCCAAGCATCTTATCTCACCAGAATAGAAATAAAACAAACAGAGCGAAATTAGAAAGTCACACTGCAATAGCTGGCGATCCACGTTCTGTAACATTACTTTTGGAAAAGTAGTAGGATTCTACATGAACTCACTTAAAGATTTTAATTATGAAGAGACTGCTTATATTAAGGAACATAGCTCTGTGAAACCCTGGTACAAGTTTAGAAATGGTGTATGTATCTCTGAATATTATGCTATTTGTGCAACATGTTGCTAAGTAAATTAGCACTTTCTCATGATGTAAAGCTTTAGGTCTACTTTAACTACGACTTCAGGAATGCATTGCTTTCCCCTGCCTCTGAGTTTACAGAATATTCTGTACCATATTAGCATTTATACTAAGTGTTTTAATTACATGAAGTTCTTCTCCAAAACGAGAGATCTCCTGAGACATGAATGAAACAAAGATATTGTGTTCTTTATGCATTTTACACTAAAACTATTCTATAGTATTCAAGTGCTACTCAAAAAGATGCAATATGTGCAAAATACATTCATCCTTTATCTCTGATTTATTAAAAAAACAGGGATGCTTTGATTAATATGCCCTGCAAAGTTGCTCCACATCAGCTGCATCTGCTGTTTGTAGACATCGCTGTTGCCTTTAAAGCAGACTTGCTCAGGCACACGTGGAAATGATTGGATGGTTAGGAGCTGCCTTTTCTTGTGGAATATTCTGAGGACCATGTTCACTGACATTGGCATTAGGCGTCAAGGACCAAAATAATGCCATATGCCCCTCGGAAAATGAACCTGCATGATAGGATTCAGCTCACTTCCTCTCAACTGTCTGAACAGGTGGCTTCTAGAGTTACCTTATGGTGATCCCTTACCAGCAGGAAGAACTTAGAGGTGATTTCACCTATCCAGAATCAGATGTCCTCTTAAGGCCCTCAACTTTGGCTGCTTGTGTTTACTTAGATGTCAGTTCATCTCATGTCCCAGCATCACTGCTGTGTGCAGTGTAAAGT
Organism: Psilopogon haemacephalus; assembly: GCA_013396835.1. Lineage (NCBI taxonomy): Eukaryota > Metazoa > Chordata > Aves > Piciformes > Megalaimidae > Psilopogon > Psilopogon haemacephalus. The sequence goes on from VWZI01020038.1 coordinate 264,523, forward strand.
GCACCTCTGAGACCAAGTTCAAAATGTTATTTCTCCTCCCACTCATTCCTGCTGCTTTCATTAGTGCTATTTCCCTCAACTGTCATTTCTGCCATCCGCCTTGCAGGATTACACCTTGAATGAAGAAGCTGAACTGCCTGTGGAAAAGCTTCTGCCTTTGCAATTTAAAAGTGCAAAGTAAGCTTAAACAACTCATTCTGAACTAGATTCTTTAAGTCTAGAAACCTGAAGTTAGGTGACTTGAACCTACATCTTGATGATTGCATAGAGATCCTGTAGTATAATGTGACACTCATCCCTACATTAAGTCATAGAATCATAGAATGGTTTAGGTTGGAAGAGACCTCAAAGATCATCCAGTTCCAACCCCCTGCCATAGGCAGGGACACCTCCCACTAGATCAGGATGCTCAAGACCTCATCCAACCTGGCCTTGAACACCTCCAGGGAGGAGGTAGCCACAACCTCCCTGGACAACCTGTTCCAGTGTCTCACCACCCTCACTGTGAAGAACTTCCTCCTAACATCCTGTTTAGATTTCCCCTCTGCCAGTTTAAACTCATTACCCCTTGTCCTGTCATTACAAGACTTTGTGAATAGTCCCTTCCCAGCCCTCTTGTAGGCCCCCTTCAGATACTGAAAGGCTACTATGAGGTCTCTTCAAAGCCTTCTCTTCTCCAGGCTGAAAAGCCCCAACTCTTCAAGAGGACTTGAACTGAAGAGGATCAGGACAGCTATAACTGTTGAGCCACTCAGGACCACATCAAGGTCTAGGACATAGCCAGAACCAAATCTGTACCAGGGAAGGCAGACAGAGAAAGATAGCTGGCAGACAATTTCAAGAAGAGCCTCCGAGTTGCTGCTCATGCCTTGTTTCTTTTGCAGTGGCTGGTGGTGTGGCAAATGGCTGTTTACACTCTATTTTAATAATGATTGATTCTATCACACAAACTGCTGTAATACTCAAGGCATGATTTATACACAGCATTTCCTTTGTTTTCCCTCTGCCCTTTTAAATTGCTCATTACATTTCAGTGGAGCTTTAAACAGAATTTCTTTAGCTCCATATTCTTACTTTACTGTGGCATTCATCACTTTTCAGTAGATGTCCCTGTTTTGAAGTGTATGCTTCAGTGCAGTGTGCCAACCCCTGGCTGTGAAATTAATGCTTTCTAGAGCAAGAGAAAAATACACTTCAGGATTTGAAAGTACATTCCTGTTGTTATTCAAAGGGCTGAAGCTAATGCCATATAAAAAAAAAAAAAAAA
>VWZI01020038.1:265823-278323 GCA_013396835.1 Psilopogon haemacephalus
AATCCAGTTGTGGTTTATTCCTCTCAATGTAATTTATACTTGAAATCTTAAAGATCAAGCAGAAAGTGTATGAGAAATTAATTGCTCTTGTTCTACATTAATTGGGCTGTGAGTGAGCTACTTCCCTGTCCTTATTAATAAATTATTTGTCTTTAGTGCCAGAAATGCATTGTGAGAGTTCTGCAATACAAAATCTGCACTCCAGCAAAGATATGTATAATGCAGTCACCACCACATTCACAAGCCTCAGCCTTCCAGAAACACAGGCAAGCTGGAAATGGATGACTCACCTGCTCAATATCGCTGTTTTTCCTAGATTTATATATAAATTCACCAATGGCTACAAACACAGAAAGAACAAGCCCTGCAGCCAGCACTATGAAGATGCCCCCAATATTCTCCACCCCAAGAGCGCTGGCTTCCTTGCTGTCCTCCTCGGGGCAGCCGTTTCCCCTCCACCACTTTTCCTTCATCATGTGCAGCTTTCCCTCCTCCTGGAGCTGAAGAATGGCAATTGTGATCTTGTCTCTGTAAGGAGACCCTGCAAAGTAAGAGCAAGACCTGTCAGAGCTGGTGAAGTGCAAAGTGAAGGAAGGCAGGGAGCAAGCTGCTGCTGTTTGAAGCAAAAGTGCTCAAGATTAATTATTTCAGCTACAAAGACTTGGTTTCTCTTTGACTGCAAGGGGAAAGAGGACTATATCACAGAATGTCAGCGGCTGGAAGTGACCTCAAAAGATCATCTAGTTCACCCCCTCCCCTGCCAGAGCAGTATCTCCTACAGCAGATCACACAGGAATGCGTCTAGGTGGGTTTTGAATATCTCCAGAGAGGGAGACTCCACAACCTCCCTAGGCAGCCTGTTGCAGTGTTCTGTCACCCTCACTGTAAAAAAAGTCCTCCTCATGTTTACATGGAACTTCCTATGCCTCAATTTCCACCCATTGCCCCTTGTCATGTCACTGGACATCACCAAGCAGAGCCTGGCTCCATCCTCCTGGTACTTGCCCTTTACATATTTATAAACATTAATGAGGTTACCCCTCACTCTTCTCTTCTCTTCTCCAAGCTAAAGAGCCCCAGTTCCCTCAGTCTCTCCTCGTAAGAAGGATGTTACATTCCCTTAATCATCTTTGTGGCTCTGTTGGTGTCTGCCCTGGGGACTGAAAAGCACAAGGCTCCTTTGGTGAAGTTATTTGTTTGAGAACTCATTATAATGTCTAGGGTCTACTACTGAGGTTTATTTAAGCCTTGTCTGTGGGTTTTCTTGCTAAGTAATTCCTCCATATCATGTTTGAATATTGCTTTGAGCATCCTTTGAGACTTCCTGCTTTGCATTTCTTCTATTTACTTCAACATCTGTCTATTTTTCCTACTGCATGTAAAATGAGTAGCTAAGAAAAGCCCACAGTCAGTCAGATACCTTCTCTTCTCAATTAAATCTGAGTAAGACCACAACTTCACTTCAGTTACCTTACAGCTTATAAGAACACAAGGCAGCCAAGCCTTTTTCACCATGACTTGCAATAATTTTGGCACTGCAAGCTGAAGATAGGAACAATTTCCTGGTTTTTTATTTGCCAGCCAACAGCTTGGCAAATGATGTGTCTTCAGGCTCAGCAGCATTAATGGGTGTGTACAGTACCTGGTAAATAGAGGAGTTATGTCGGGTGGTTCAATCTGTTTAGGTTTTCCTCTCATGCACTCTGCTCTGCCTCTCAATTTTCCAAAATCTGTGCTGCCTCTAAGTTTCTCCAGTTAACCTATGCTGTTGCAGAAGCACAAGTCTGTAGCCTTACAGGCCCTGCTTCTGCAGCACTGCTCTGCCTAGTTAAAGGAAATTGCTACCAATTATCTTTACCTGTGTTACTAGAAGCTGAAGTTATCAACAGTATTAACAGCAATCCTGTTATTAATCACAATAGGCAAGTGGAAGTTAGTTTTGGCATTATGAGAGAGGTTTTTCTTTATAGGGCAAGGATTTTATAATAGCACACCAGTGAGGGTTGCAAGAAGTGCTCTTTGGATCTAAAACTGTGTATCTGTCCTCAAATCCTGCCACTCTGGGCTTCCTACAGTTGGAAGCATTTAGTGTCTGGGCTGAAATAATGTCGATAGTACTTCTTCTGTGTAGCAAACTACCATGCGTCATTTCATCTCCTTTAGGTAATTAATAAGACTATTTTCTTAAGAAATAATTTCACCAAAAGTCACATTTTGCTGCAAGTTAAAGGACTTGCAATTCTCAATCTGACAAGGTAAACAAACTTGTAAGGCAGAACGTGCATCAGAATTTCAGCGTTGGTGTGGTACGTGCATATGTGGACACCTCAGAAAAATCTCACTAGGTACCACTTTTGTGCCTTCCTGTGTCTAGATAGCCTTGGAAATTCGGCCTCACAGCTTCAGTTTTATATCTTCTCCTGTCATGTAGGACATTATTAAAAATAATTGTACCTTGAATGCAAGGTCCCTCTCTGCTTTCCATTTTCTTTAGCCTACAGCATTGTCTGAAGAGAATCGATGTGAAAAACATTTCAGTTCTTCATTTGTTGTGCCAACACTTAGCTATTTTTCAGTGTATCTTACTGCCAGCACTAAGACATGCTGTGACCACAGCTGCCAAGAGACATGTGTCAGCTTATACAAAGTCCATCTGGGAAGCCAGCAATCAGCAGCCACTGCTTGAGGTAGCCAGCTTCGAAAGGAAAGTATGCCTGTGTAAGAATACATGATTTCTATGCTATTAAAGAACCCAAAATAAGCACAATAGAAAACAAAACAGAAATATTGTCTTTACACAAAGAAGTGAATTATTACTGCTGAAAGCAGCAGTGCCACTCGGAAGAAAGAGCAGAATTGTTTCTGCCTTAGGAGAGGTTTGTCACCCTGATAGCTGGAGTCTTTTAGGACTAATCTATTTTCCCTTATCTGAAAAGACATAGCTGTTAGGTAAAGTGAAGCAGCCTGAATCACAACGCAGGATTTGTGGGGATATTTATTCTTTCATGTGATGTTTATGCTGCCAGCAGGATTATCACAATTCATCTTGAGGGTAACAGGTACATCTATATTTCTATGCATTCTTTTAAAGTTTATCAAGTGTACTTGGAGTGTTGGATTCATGATGTTTTATTGGGGAGCACTAAAACTGCACACAAATCCATTTCAACACTTCTTTGAATATTCAGCATATACTTTATGGCCCCATCGCTATTAACGACCTACCTCCTAAGCCAAAAAATGCATCTATCCACCCTCTTAGCAGATTCCCAAGTAACTGGTAATAGCTTTAGTGTTAAAATCACTAGCATCAGCACTGGTGCTGATACTGGAATTAATACCTGCCTTGACATCTATAATAATGTTGCTTTTCTCAGCTGGCTTCTTTCCAGCATAACATTTTGCACAGGTTTTGTCTAGAGGTGCCTTTGCTACAGCAGTACTTCCAGCACACATTAAAATCAGCACCAACTGTTGCTGCAGATTTTTCATTTTTCTTGGTCCTTGCCAAGAATTCAATGAAAGCTCTTCTCTCTCTGATCCATCGGCTCCATAATAAACATAAATGGAGATGTTTGTCGATGCGCTTAAATAATCTTTATCCTAACTCAGCACAAAGTTGGAAGACAGCCTGTGTCTGCCGGGGTTTATTTGCAGAAGATGCTCTGATGAAAGACTACTTTTCCTGGATTCACAGAACTTCTGAAAATTCTCCTTCCTGTCCCTTTGGGAACTAGTCAAGATATTCTGCCCATTTACAGGAAATATTGGAGTGAAAGGTGGACTTCTGCTGCTGTAAACCCTGCTTGTGCACTCTCCTGAATGAATGAATGCAGACCAGTTAGGACTTGAAGAAACTTGGATATTAAGGGTCACAGATGTGATTTTTTTTTTTTTTCCATATAACTTCTGCAGTCAATGGTCTTGAGTGCTATAAGACAAGCAATGGAGTCTCTGGGATCCATCTGAATAGTGAGTCTCCATGGCTTTTTTTTTTTTTTTAATGAAATCAGTCATTTAAGAATTTAAGATGTCTGATAGTGCTTAGAGATGTCTGTTCTCCTGAATTTTGCTAGTTTTCCTTAAGAAAAAAAATAAAGACACGTTTATCATATGAGAAACATGCCATAAATATATTTCACAGCTGTATTTCCAATGGATGCAGCCTTTCTGAGGCTTACCATCTGTTCCAATTATTCCTTCATTGTTCTTGGTTTAAAGTGTGGCAGCTTTACAACTGCAATGAATCTCTCGCCATACAATTGTCTTTATTTGGGATTTTAGCTTTTGTATTATTTTCCTCAGGGTGAGAAGACTGTTCTCACAGAGCCAGCAGAAAAATATAGTTAAAGAGTTATCTGGATAACAATATGTCTGTGGTACTCAGTAGCATAAAGAATCACAGTTCAAAGTGCAGTGCTGTTTCTCCCTTATTTATGCCTGGTCTACCAAGTAACTGATGGACCAAATCTGTGTAAACTGATATTGCCTTGAATAACTCCCCTGAAGACAATAACATTGCATAGCTATTAACTGAGTGTGTTGTTGTAAATGCATATATGAGCAGTGTGGAGAAGTATATCTTGCAGGAAAAAGATCTGGCTGCCCAGTGCCAATTATGCACAAGAACACAGCACAGAAAACTGATGCACTTTCTCTGAAAAATCTTGAAAAGCACACTGGATATGCTAAAAAAAAAGGTCTACAAGAAAGAGTTCACAGAGACTGGGAGTCTTAAGACTCTGTTTAGCAAAACACACTGAAATCACTTGTTCAGATGCAAAACCTTGCAATTGCTTCTCACTGCTCTCACGTGTTGCTCCGGGGTGATTCTATAGATCATAAATTCATTTCCTTTCATGCATCTTTCTTTGGGATCCATATGCTGGACATAACATTTATCCTGCCCACTTCTGTTTTCCCAGAGACACTACCTGATTTCGCAAACTTAACTGAATTTCAGTCAAAATTTCAGTATGGATTTCAGTACAAAATTCAATATGAACTGAATTTCAGAGTGATTAGTGCCTCAAATAACACACAGCATACCCAGTTTGCTATGAATGGATGCTCCTGAAGGAAAGCTGGTCACTCAAACTTTTTCTGCAGATGTAGCCTGCACTGCTCTATTCCCCCTTGCTTGAAGAAATTGTGTGCAGATGAGCAGGGCAAGAGTAAATATTTTGCCTAAAAGGAGGGTCCTATGCTCTGTTCCAAAGTGAAGGGTTTCTAAGAGACTAAGACATGATTTAAATGGCTATCATCTAAACTTCTGAGGGAGAAATCGCTTGGTGTGCTTCACAACACCTGTGCTGGAAAGCATCTTACCAATCGGGGTTCCCACGCCGTAGCCTTTTGAATCAATTAGACCCCCAATCTGGGTGAGATTGCAGTTTCTCTGAGTCACATACTCTATGCTGGTTGACTCCATTAGCAATGCATAGTCTGTTGTAAGCACACGCTGAATTCCCTCATCGTTGTTCTTCACCAGTGCTGTCTGCTGCCTGCTGCTCATAAACGCCCACATCTTCTCATATGTTGATATTTTGGATTTCTAAGGAGGGAAAACAAGGGCACAGAATCACACCAGCACCCAAAGCACGCTTGTGAAATATTCCTCAGCCTTATGTTGTGACTGATGCCAGTAGCACGTTTCGAATGAAAGAGACTCAGTAGCAGGGTTTTCCTTCCCACAGTCTTTCTCTCTTACTGTGCTTTATGCACAGCAATCTCTTTTTTTCACTTGCTTTACAGTGCCATGAACTTTATCACTGGCATGACTATGAATGTTTAGAAGCTTTTCAGGCATGGATTTTTTACATAGATTACTTCACATAACCTAGCTAAATTAGTGCATGTGGACACTGTTGTACTCAGAAGCTGTGCTTCTGCCTGTGAAGACAAACACTCCAAAAACCTAATGATGAATAAAGTACTGTCTCTTTTGTACTGATATCACTTGCCTAGAAGTCACATACTTCAAGGATAAAGCTTGAGAAACAAACATAAAGCAGCTTCTGAACCTGCCCAGGGACGTGCTGGAGCCCTCTGCACCTATGTGATACCCATAAACCAAAAAGCCCCTCAAGCACTTGCATGGTACTAACATCATCAAATGTCTCTCTTCCTTTTACGGTCTCAAGCAGCACTAAGCACACAATGTTGATTTTGGATTAAACATCAAGGTAGATCTACAGATAGCTGGACTGATAGAAACTGACAGTAATTTTGTCTCAAGGTGGCAAAGTCAACCATTGATGATGCACTGCTCTGTACTGTAGTCTAGCATGAGCCAGACACACACAAATCAACTCTTTTATATAAATATGAGTTGAATGTTCTCCACACAGTAGCACAGAATTAGCCAGGTAGGAAAAGACCTTTGAGACCAAGTCCAATCTATTACCTAACACCATCTAATCAACTAAACCATAGCACCGAGTGCCACATCCAGTCTCTTTTTTTAAACACTTCCAGTGACAGTGACTCCAACACCTCCCTGGGCAATCCATTCCAATTCCAGTCACTCTTTCTGTGAAGATTTTTTTCCTAACACCCAGCCTAAACCTGCTCTGGTGCAGCTTCAAGCTGTGTCCTCTTGTTCTGTCACTGGTCGCCTGGGAGAAGAGTCCAACCTCCACCTGGCTACAACCTCCTTTCAGGTAGTTGTGGAGAGTGATAACGTCTTCCCTGAGCCTCCTCTTCTCCAGGCTAAACAACCCTAGCTTCACACATCTATGTTTCTCCTGTTTGGGGCCAGTATATTCTCACTTCACCCATGGGCCCTATCTTTGGTTTACAGCTATCATGGCTGATTTCAAACCCACCATGTGGAGAACATATACGCATATTAAACACCAGTGCCTGGGGGATTCTTGTGTGAAGTCGATTTTATGATTCTTTTAAATTTAAATGTTAATATGCTTCAACTCTAAATTCAATGCCTGTGAATTTTTCCTAAATTCCACCTATGCTTGGTGAGCCACGGGATACCACGAGACTTTGAAAATGATTAAGTGGCTCTTTACTAATAGAAATCATTTTTACTACTCAGTTGAGAATATGTTTTGAAACTGATGACACATTTATGCAGTAGATTGAGTCTGAATGGATATACTCCTTATACAGATGAGTTTGAAAGAAAGATCTTAGCTTCTCAACTTGCCAAGTCCCTCTGTTTTTCAGGGTAGATCAAGTGATGAATTCCAGGCTTTGAATTCTCATTGTTTTAAGTGAAAAAAATGTGGCAAGAACTGCATCACAAGAAAAAGACCTATTATCACAGAGGGGTAAGAAAGCAATGGAAGATTTAGAGACGTGTTGGAAACGGAGCAGGACAGCAGTCTAGAGAAATATGTGCCTGTTACAATCTGTGGATGTGAAACACCTTCTCTTCAGTTGGACTTTTCCTAATTTTGGACATGTACACAGATAGTGAATGCTGCATGAGATACTTCTGGTTTGTCTACTTAAAACCCCATGCCCTTACCCCTTAACTGTCTAGGCCCTGGTTTCTGGTTATTTCCATCTGGTATGGCCAGATCTGGGATGCCTGTAAAGCAGGAGGCTGACTCTGTAGGTTACTTCAGTTAGAACTACATTTTTTCCCCTAAATAATGTCAATTGCATATCTTTTTTATCCCCCTGCTACCTAGCCAGAAGGCATAGTTTCTGCAGAAACTTTCTTGAAAATATAATCTTTTTAGCAATGTTTTTTTCTGAGGACACTATTACACCAGGGATACTAGGTGTACATCATTCAAAATCAGTAGAAACTCACAACTGTTAGCACATGAATTATACACAAGACTAAAAAATTACCTAGGTTTGAATAAATTCAAGCAGAGTTCTCAGAAAAGCAGTGAAAGTACCTTGCTGTTCTTGTATTATTCCCATCCTGCATCCCATCCAACAGACATAATGTGTAATATCTTTCAGGGGCTTCCTGCTGCTACTTTAAGCACAAAGTCAGAAACCAAAGCTTTTCAGAATCTACTTCATGCTAGGGGCTTTTTCTGCACTTGATGTCTTCAGAAATCCTTTTGCCACGTGTGTCTCCTACAGTCCTGAAAGTGAGAGTCTTCTGGTCTTTGCTTCTTGTGTCCTACATGACAGGCACTCTCTTATTCCTCTCTCCTCCATAGCAAGGAATATTTGGAGTGCCATGGTTTTGCTTTAAAAAAATGCTGAAGAAACAGCCTACCGTTTCTTTTGGTTTAAGTATTGGGCATAGCCTATAGATAAATCAAATGTTGCAATACAAGAAGCACTTCAACTAATGACCCTTTCTTAGTGCAATCCAGCCCTGCTCTATGCTCCTGCAGGACATTTTTACTGCTGTTGCACCCAGTCATCCTAACTCCCTCTTTCCATTTCTCTTCCTCTGCTGCCATCACTTCATCACTCTCAGGTGTCAGGATTGTATCTGCAGCACAGGCTGCCCATCCTGAAAAGCACCTTTCACTCAGTTCAGCTCCTCCAGCCATCACAACACAGGGGCATAGCAGTTGGGGAATGTTCCTGGGCACTGGGGTGCTACCAGAGTCTGTCACATCATGGGGCAGCCTGAGGGAAACCATCCAGGCCAGGGCAGGACTTCACAGTTCCCCAAAAAGAGGCAGAGTTATTTCAGGTGTCTTCTCTAGAATCATTGCAGCAAACTCACTTTTTTTCTCAGGCTCTACTGTGATGCAAATGCAGTACGGGAACAGGAGGAACTTTGCCCAGAAATCCTTGCTCCTGCCTTCTAATTCCCAGGTCTCTCACTATGGTGAGAGACTTACTCACCATACTTTAGTATATGAAATATCTCACAGTCCAAGCTAGGCAAAGCCATGCCCTTAACAGAGCACAGCCTTCCTTTTGCATGCACATATGCACATATTGCATATAAATATTGAATAGCTTTGCCTCATGTACTTGTTTAAAAGCCTGCAAATTTTAACATCATGGATTAGCAGTGCAAGAAGAAGATCTGGAAGCAGCTCTAGAAATTCGTTCTGAACTTCCCATGTTGAAATTCAGAAGATGTCTCCTTTAAAAAAATACATGGAAGCAAAAAAATTTGGTGTTTTCTCTCTGATGCTGAATTTTACTTCAGAATATGAATGGCAGTGACTGTCTTTGGGCAGAGAAGACTTTTTAGACCAAAGGAGTTTTCTAGTGTCCTCCTGCCTTATATTCCTGATGAGAGTCTGGTACTTGCCTTATGCAGTTCCCAGGCGTGTCTCCAGATGGGTTTCCCAGCTTATCTTACTAGAAATGTCAGCTTATCATTTGATTACAATGAGGCTCTGAAAAAATACTGTAGTTTGTATATTTCTTTCAGCATGGAAACATTTCTATTCCGTTACAGGAAAGCCATTAGAAGTGCGCTTCACCCTTAACCTCTCCATCAGGGGTAGCCTACCATCAGATCTGCTACATCACTGAAACATCCTTCATCAGCATTATTTGTTTTGAGAGATGACCCAAACACTTTAGCCAAGATCGTTTTTGTGTGTAAACATTTTACCTTACGTGGCAACCTAAGGGCTTATGGTTGAAGTAGAGGAATTGACTGGAGCAGGAGGAGAGAGGGTTTATGTGTGGCATGAGCATTATTTTGCCCCACCTGCTCCTTCCCCACACTGCCTCCTCCTCTCCAGAGGCACTGCATATTTGACTATCTATCAACATCATTCTTAGATGCTATGGTGAAAAGCATGGTAGTGGTTCATTCAGTGCTTAACTTCCCTGATGAGAGTACCAATGAAGCTGCTAATTTGTTCTAACTGTCACAGGATTTTTGTGCATATATCCTGTATTTATAGCTTGTTGGCTTTTACATTGACATTTTATGACATTAACCATTTTGTATGTAATTAATACTAATAGCAAAACAAAAACAAAACAACAATAAAAAGCAAAAAAAAAAAAAAAAGAAAACCAAACAAAGCTGCCATTATCTACAAAGCAATTATCCACAGAAAATATCTTACTTACAGATGTGCTCCTCTGTGTGTGTATGGCCCACAAATTAAGTCTGTGCAATATTGCCCATGAACTATGTAGAAAAAGGGACAAACCTGCATTTTGACTGCCTGCAGTATTGTTGAGGTGCAAATGTGACCTTCAGAAGTGTCTGGAAGAAGCAGAGATGCCACTCTGACAAGTAACCTAGAGAAGAATGTCCCCCAGGTCCATGTCCTGTTTCACTTCAGATCCTTTCATCAAGGGCACGGATTTGCCCTTCACAGCAGTATCTGATTGCTTATCCATATGTCTTAGGGGAAATCTCCCATCTTGTAGAGTAATATTGCTGAAGGGTTTGGGTAAATGACGTATTTACCTTTCAGGCTAATCTCTTCAAATGTCATGATTCTGCCTCACCATTCATTGCTGGAGAGCTGTGGGTCAGTCCGACTGTATGATGCTGGCTCATGCCATCTTACCTTGAAGAAAGTCATTGTGGATCCATCTCTAACAGCCCCGTACTCTATCTTGGTTTGCTTTGCCAAATCATCTGCTGAATCAATGGGGGATTCCATCCTCTCCACGGTCAGGAAGGCAGCCAGGTTGGCAGTATAGGATGAGATTATGATTAGGGTGAAAAACCACCATATTCCTCCAACTATCCTGGTAGAAAGAGCTTTGGGCATCAACTCTGATCCTGTTACAATACCATCAAAACAATCACATTACAATCATGCTGAAAGATGCCTTTCCTGATACCACAGACTGGTTTTAGGTGCAGAATGTTTTTATGAACTGTAGTATGATAATATGGTTTAAACAATAATCTCACAGATGCACAGTGAACATTTATAATGGTAACACACTGTGAAAGGGAAGTGTGCCATGATACATGACAAATGGAATTATCCTTGGGTCTAAGCCCTGTTACATCTCTGAGCTAATGCTCATTGTGCTATTAACCTCTTACATCTCCAGCAAGATACAGTAGTGGTTTTGTCCATTTCTTTAATTGATTTTTGCCTGTATACTGTAATCCATTTTTTTAACCAGAGATCTTTAGCAGAATGCTATTCTGCTTACAAGCTACCTGGCAGAAATACCTTACAAGAGAAGCGTGCCCTGTGCATCCTATTGATATACCTAAGCAGAAATACGGTGATCAATATGGTTCAAATGAATTCATTAGCATATGTGATCTCGGGCTCAAAGCCCAGAACACGTCTGGTTTGCATTTGAAAATTCAGAGAGTGAATGGATGTATTGGTTGCATCTACAAGACAGTGTACTTAACACTCATTATTGCTGAAAAGATTTTAGCAGATCTGCCTGTGTGTCACACAAATAATCTGCCATAGTCACAAAACCCCACAGAACAGCATGTTAAGTGCACTGAAATGGCTTGTAAGTAGCTCAGATAAACTGTATTTAAGCCCACAGATACTCATATTTCTAAGCATTCTAATTCAATTCTGTGCTGGTTGTTTTGGGGGTTTTGTTTTGTGTTTTTGTTTTTTTTTTTCCTAGAGGCATCTCCACTGAACTTAACTCATTAAAAAGGATTGAAGGATCTGGTTCAGCAAAGCACTTAGAGAGACACTTGAATATTTTTTACATTGAAGTTAAGCCTTTGCATAATTACTCTGCTGATGAAGGGTGGACTTAAGAAAGTACTTCAGTGCCTGTGAATGGGGATCTCAATACATAAAGTTGTTGAGGTAACAAACATATTTCTATTTACTGGATAAACATGTTGCCATGCTATCTCTCCCTAGGTGTTTAATGATTTCTATAAGAAACTTAAACATGTTACAGAGAATGGTTTCAGACTTTGCTTTTAAAAACTCCAAATGTGACTTCTCAGGCAAAGACTGAAAGAGCAAAAAACTTTTCCAAACAAAATAGCAAACAAATTTAACTTAACTTTGTAAACATATAGACATGTCTCTTAAAGGTCAAAGCTAAGCATAGCCCAAGGGTTTGAGTAGGTTGACAGAGCTGCCAAACTGCAAGCGCAGATGCTCTGCCTTTGCAGCCCTGTTCAGCCCTGGTGCTGCATGGATTTCAAATTAAGCCAGAAGCCTAAAAGCAAAAGCTCCTGAATTTTTTGAGTCCAAACATGCTTGTATCAAGAGCTGTAGCTCTATTTGGGTTTATGCTTGCAGTCTGTTGTACTGTCTTGGTTTTCAGATCAGATTTTAAAAAGACCAAAACAACGATTCTTATTTTTTTATTATTATTATTATTGTTGGTCTTAGGAAAAGCGTGTGTTTATTTCTAAGCTGGGATTGACCTGCAAAAGCTGGCTTCTGGTAGTGCTGATTCAGGTCATCCCAAAGGTACTTTTTAAAAAAAGTTTAGACAACCATACAAAAATAATTTCTACACCTGGATCCTACTGCAATGCCAGATATACTGATATATACATCCCAGCAGTGCATAACAGCCAGATAACTTACAGATATCTTAACAAGCAACCATGAAATTTGCCAGCACAGGCTTACAGTGGCACAAGAGAGGAGGCGGAGAAGCCCTGTGTGCTGAAT
>VWZI01020038.1:280823-426726 GCA_013396835.1 Psilopogon haemacephalus
GGAGGTTAATGAAGGAAACAAGAGAAAGAAAACCTCTGTTGAAAGGCTGCCTGTGGGACATCTTGCAGTTGCCTTGTACAAGATGTGGAGCACCACTGCAATGCCAGAAGACGCTTTCACAGTCCTGGATTGAGCAGAAGGATATTCCCTTTCTCTTCACAATATGGGGTAGCAGCCCTCAAGGGTGAGGCTAGGTTGCTGTAACGCCCCACAACTTCCCTGCCTGTACTACTGACAGACAGACATTTGCTGGGGAACAACTGGAAGCCATGTAGTTGATCCTTGGTAAAGTGTTCAGAAAATAATAACTGAGTTGTAGCCCTTTAAAAACAATGATTGTTAGCTGCCTGTAGTTGAGATGCTGGATGTTGAATGTGCTTTCGCTGCACAAGGATGCTGTGGCAGCAGAAACAAAAAGACTGTTGATTGAAGGCATCTGGGAGCAACTGCAGTGCCTACAAGCCATAGGGCCATGTTGTTGGCATTGCTGGGAGAGAATTACACAGAGTATTGCTTTTAATGGAAAGACTCTGCTCTATTCCCCATGCACTACCCTGCAACAGCAAGCGTGTCCCTTCTGCTCTGCACAACACTCGGCTGAGCTACATTAAGAGCCATTTCTCCCCAAGGCACCTTGCCTGCTGTTGCTTTCCACCGCTGCATGGTTTGCCGCATACTTTCTCATGAAGTTTATGAATTTAGCTTTAATTGACAATGTTATGCCTATACATTTTAATTACCGTTTCAACAATATAATTAAGCATTGAATTAAGCATGAATCAATGCATGCATTGAATTTATGCATGGTTGCAAGTTGAAGTAACAAACTCTGATAACAATGAGCCCACTAATTGAAACAGCATATAGCTTAGGATGTCATTAGTTGCACAATAGTACCACTACTAGTGCAGGGGTACTAAAAGTCTTAACAAGAGACACAGTTTTCAGGATTAAGACACAAGAGTGTCGCCTGCACCAGTTAAAAGAAAAGCAATCACCAAGTTGTAAGTTTCATATTTGTACTACAATAATGGAACTATCTCCTATTTAGTAACAAACTGTTCACAACTCACTTCATGCATGTGGGGAAACGCATCCTTAACGTGAGATACAGAATTAAAGACCTGTAGGTTGCCAGAGCTGTCAATGCCATAGAAGTGAAGAGGTCTCATCGTGGACATTCACTCACAGGGTCCCAGAGTGTTAACACAGGACAGCAGGATGTACACACAACTCTGCCTGACCTGACTGGGAAGCCCAAGGCTGGGGTCTTTCATAATTTCAGACAACAATCACTTTTTTGTCCACCACTGAAAGCGCAAGACAGCCACTGCTAGAAAGCAGCAATAAAATTCTGTCAGCAAAACTCTGCCAAGCTGGAAAGCTTTTTATAGCTCCAAGTATATATTTTAAAATTATATTAGGGTATATATTTATTTTTCACCTTGAAACAAAAGCTGTTTTTTCTATTTGTGTTTCTACAGCTGTGCTGATCTCTAAGAAGGAGGTGACTTGAAATTCAGCTCTATTTTGTTGCTCAGTCCTTCTATTTTCCTGGCCATATTCCCTTAGTTTTCACCCTCTTTGGACCTTCAGCAGTAGCTATGTTGAGGTTTCTGTTAAAGAGGAGATGCTCACTGTCACCTAAGAATATTTTTATATAGGCTGTGTGACATTTTTACCTGGTTAATTCAGCTACTGACATCAACATCACAGCTAATATAGCATTAAAGCTAAAGGGAAATTTTGGAAGATAACACCTTTGTACATTCACTACCAGTGTATTTAGGGAAAGAGCTTTGTCAGTTTGTAACCCTTCATAGTAATAAAAACTTTTGTGTTTGAATTTTAAAAATTAATATAACAGGGCTACATAAAGCTCAGAGGCAAATAAAAAATTATTCAGCTGATGAAAAGTCTGAAAACATAACAGGAAGATAATCCCAGTCCATGAATATTATTCCTAATTATTTGTCTTCCACAAAATGATGTAAAAATACTGTTACACATTTAATTTACTGTGGCAATATTAAAAAGTTGATCCTTCCCGAGGTTCTTAAAACCAATCTAGCCAATATTTGCTGGAACATGGCAAATCTGACAGAAATTTTGATGTAGCTGGAGATGTGGATAGGCTCAATGTGAGCTGTAAGAATAGCTTCGCTTCTTGGATTAAATTAAAATTCATAAAGTCTAAAATAAATTATGATGATATGAACACAGTTCTGTACACTTTAACCTATGTAATTCTGATTTAATTAGGCCCTGCTTTTAGGCACCTGTTACCAAACAAACCAACCAACAAAAGCTCCATAAAACCCAAAGGAAAAAAACAAGCAAGCAACCAATCAACAACAACAAAAAAAAAAATCCACAACCACTGTGTCAGAATAAAACATAACTAACAATATGTTAATTGTTTTGCTTAAGTAGTACAAGTCAGGTTTTGTACTGTGTGTTATGAATGCATGTGTGGAGTCTATACCACCAATAACACGTATGGTTTTCATGAATTTTAGTCACGTTTAACAAAATAGCTAGAGGCAGAAGTCTTGGAGATTTTTATGCTCCTGCAAGTGCTGTGGAACATTGTAGTAGGTGCCTCACTAGGAGAGAAGCTGGAGGATGAGCTCACAAGTTGTTACCTATCAGTTAATCCCCACGGGAAAGATTGCCTATAAATCCTTCAGCTGCAGGGAAAGCAAACAAACAAACTTCAGCTGGCGACCACAGTCTACCATGAGACACAAATCTGTAGGGAAATCAAGCTTCATTAGTTGCACTGCTCCTGGAACTACTGCTTTTTTAGAAATATTTCAGAAACAAAACACAACACAGTTACACAGGGTGAACCTTTGAATTTACCCAAAGGCTATACTGTGATTTGGAGTGATATTTAACAGTTGAGAAAGAAAAACAAACAGGCTTCACAGACAACGATTTGTGAGCACTGTGCATTCCCTTTTGGTTGGCTCCTGCCTGCATCTGTGTGTAGGCAGCTCTGCAAGCAGATAGAGGACCCTGATGCTTATCTGTTCTTGCAAACTGGATGTTGTTATTTTAAAAGATAGAAGGACAAAGGACAACTTGGGCTTTGTTTTCCCTTCCACTTGTTCTGAGGGAGAGGGGATTGTGCGATGTTTTTAGTCTTGGCACACAGCTGCAGAAAAGTCAGTCTGTCACAGCAGAGCAGATTTAATATTAGCCATGAATGAGATCATGATTTGCGTACAGTAGGAGTTATTATTTATGGTACAGTGAGCCGCTGCAAGAACTTGTGGGAAGTCATGACTAATTATATGCAGTCTCACAGCTGCCAGGGACAGAAAAACTCTTACTTCTTTTACCTAGGGCAAACACTAACAAGCTAAGTCATGACCTCTCCCTTCCTTAGTTCCCTCCTCCTTCTTCACATTATCAGCAATTTAAAGGAAATATCAAAACCTGCTGACTGCTGTACTGTGGTACTGGTATAGAAACATCCAAACAAGCAAAGCATTCACATAGGTTGTCCACCTTGAACAAGCCTTGTTCAGGGGACTCCAGAGAAATGTATGTCTGTGGCAAATCACTTTCTCAGCCTGTGGGAGTAAAGGTTTGGTAGGGCAGTGTTAAAAGAAAACTGAGTTGGAGGAAAAGCAGCTTAATTTGGTCTGGCTCACACAGAAGTGTAAGTCAGGCACAAGGTGCTATATTATCAGAAGTAATGATTCTGATTACAAATATTTTACAACCTTTGAATGAAATACAGGTATGTACACACTGGAACACATAGCATTATTGCTGACTTTTAAAAAATAGAATGGATTTTATTACTTTTCCACTAAGTGAATGTGTGGATTTTCTATGATACATCACTTCAGTCTTACATTTTGTAGTATGAAGGGTTTCTTGGGCTATTCATTAATGTGGAACATATTATTATATATAGGAAACAATATACAACAGAAGTGGAAAAAAGCTTAATTAGGCATCCTCAGTGAAAAGAACCAAATAATTATGTGAAGCACTGGTAAAAATATTTATGTTTGAATTATAAAAAGGAGAATCATAGAATCAGTCAGGGTTGGAAGGGACCACAAGGATCATCTACTTCCAACACCCTGCCATGGGCAAGGACACCCTACACTAGATCAGGCTGGACACAGCCTCATCCAGCCTTGCCTTAAACACCTCCAGGGAAGTGGCCCCAACCACCTCCCCTGGACAACCCATTCCAGGGCCTCACCACTCTCATGGTGAAGAACTTCCTCCTCACATCCAATCTGAATCTCCCCACCTCCAGCTTTGCTCCATTCCCCCTAGTCCTGTCACTCCCTGAAAGCCTAAAAAGTCCCTCCCCAGCTTTTCTGTAGGCCACCTTCAGATGATGGAAGGCCAGAAAATGAAGAACATGGCGAGATCAAATAAACTGAGTTGGAAATTAAATTCTATGGCCACTATCTAAAAAAAAAAACCAAACCACAAAAAAGCCCAAAGAAACAAACAATAACTATACCAGTTTATAATTCAGGTTTATTCAGGGGTATGGAAAAAGTATGGCTCAAATGACCAGCTTCTTCTGACAAGATTCTAGTTTTGCTTTCTTTGACACTTGACTTGCTCTTGTTCAGAGTTCTACGCAATTGATGCAGACTATGGTCTATGGTTTCTGAGGCCATGATAAGTAGCTTGTATTTGGCTTGTGAAAACATATCAGATGTTTAGCGTTTTTAAGGTAAAGTTCAATGATGAGAGTGCTCTGCTGGCCCTCTAGGGATGTGACTGTGGTCTACTGGTCGAGAAGTACTGTGGTACACCTGCCTTTGAGAACTGTATGAGTTTTGGTTTCATTTGGAGAAGCATTGTATATGTGCTTGTTTGCTGCTGGTTTTGAGCAGGGACATCACTGGGACCCTGCCACTGACAGGGAAAGTGTACCTCAGGACAATGCTGGGAGAGAGCCTTGAGTGTACTTCACATTGCAGACCATCCTCTCAAGTTCCCAGTCACATTATTTTGCATTTTCAAGGGGCAACTGGCTCAGCTAATTAACATCCTTCAGAAAAAAATACATTCACATCCTCTTAACTGCATGCACTGCTAGAAAAGAGAGTGCTTACATTCAAGTAATGCAAACTGCTTCCAAAACATGTGGTCTGCTGAGGTGTTGTGTACTGACCAAGAAAGGCTGACACATTTCATCGCCTATTTCTATTTGCTCAGCCCTTAAGGAATGTAAAACCTTGTCACATTGCAATGCTGATGTGACAATACTGAGAGACTTTCTAGAATGTTATGTTTTAGGACTGGATAAACACCTTAAGATACTGTTGTGCTACATCTGCTTCACGGAGCTCACACAACACCTATAGGAGGAGAGGCAGTTAACACAGATGCATCTGAAACTACCTCTTTGACTTACCTTGCAATGACAAAGAGGACGCAACTGACTCCAAGGCAGGCTAGGAGAACATACATCCAAATATCAGGAGAAAGAGGGTTTAAAAAGGAGAAAACACCAGGGTTTGTCCCATTGGGCTTCCGGTATAAGATGCTGATTCCAAGTGTCATGAAGGGCTTGGAAAAATCAATTACTTTCTCTCTTACATAGGTAATAGTGAGAGGAGCAACGGCCAGATCAGCTTTCTGAAAACACAAATGGGAAAGTACAGATTCTTTTTCATGTCCAGCAAGTGCACTACCATTCCATCCATTTTTTGTCTCAAGTATTAAAAACTAAACAAAATTTGACTGTAAATCCAAAGCATGTGACAAAATTTAACACTGGGTATATGATACTCTATATTTTTTGGTTTTGCAGGTAGAGGGACATTTGTGTCTTTCATGTAAATATGAGAGGTATGAGGTATGACATGGGGCTCCATTGTGTGCAACATAGCAGACTGTGGCAAGGACTTCCAAAGAATTTGGGCAGTAACTGTGTCCACAGATCAGTCTGACAAGGGGCAGAGGTGAGCTGGAAGCTCAGCTTCTGCTGTTGGAGTTTTGTAGCCAAGCAGTGGTAGTCAGAATTGCTCACTCCCACACACTGCAGGTGGGGGTTGCCCCCTACACCCATAAACTGTTGGTCTGGATGTGACTTTCTACTCTGAAAAGCTGCAACAAAGACAGACCAGTGGCTCTAAAAAGAATAAAACTAAAGCACACATTTCATTTGGGCTGGCTTCATAGAAAATACCACAGGTGAAAAGAGCATAAAAAGAGAAGGATTCAACCTTACATGATCTATGAGTTCTTTGACCATCCCATTCCACTCTCCTTTGTCATTCTGGGCTCCATATTTACCATCAGAAACTAGTTTGACCTCATAGATGAAGCCTAAAATATTTGACAGCTCCTTTAACAAGTCCAGGCAATAACCCTCGAATCTGTCATTTCCATACAATGGCTTGTCAGACTTCTTGTACATAACATAAGGATCTTCCTATAGAAAACAAAAACAGCAGACATATAGCAATAGAAATGAATTTTTATTTCAGATTATATCAGTTCTCTAAATTACGTTTGTTTTTTTTTTTATAAATGGATTGCAATTAGATGGAATTCAGTAATTTACCATGTCCATTAAAATCTGTTTTAGGCATGTTAACAAATTGACTGAATCAATTAGTGATAAGCATAAGGGCCTTAATTTTCCATGGAACAGACCATTCATAGCTCCCAGGAGCTTTAATTGAAGCAGTGCTTAGCAACTGCAAAATCAGACCCAAGATCTGTACTGCGCATTGTTGCACCCTAAGGGACAGGAAGGGATATTGAAGGAGAGCAAAGCCTAAATAACATAAAAAGAATCACAAGGGGAACCTAAAATTCTATAATGTGTGAGAAACAAACCTTTATTGAAAGAAAATCTTCACATGTACAAGACAACTGTGAGACTAATATGTATAACATGAGAGAATGTAGAACAGCATAAGCAGATTACAACCTTGCTGTTTTTTCTTTGTGAAGGATTTTGGGTAGAAGAAGATCTTGGCAATCAGGTTTCTGTAGTTTAATATGGCAAAAGACCCCTAAGGAGCATAGAGGGAGCCTTTGAGCTCTTTGTCTCCTAGTGAGGGACTAGGCAAAATAATTGAAAAAGGTGGCATTATCGGACAGGAAGAAAGCATGAGATGGAACAACTTATGAATATTAAGTTGCATACTTTCCATTTCTTCTAGTAAAGACATACCTCAATCTGTCTATCCACTGTTTGCTATTTTCTTTCAGCCCTCTTCATCTTATTTTCAGGAAAAAGAAAAGATGTATAAACACAGGCTACAAGGCTGAGTATTTGTGCATATTAATTTTTCTGGGAAGAAAAGCATGCAGAGTTCATCTCTGAAACACTGAAATGAGGTGGATGTTCCCAAGGGTCTTCCATTGGCAGTGGGGTATTTTTTAATCAATCTTGTTTATAGGTTAATGTGTATGTCAGTTCTGAGTTTAAGTTCAAGTAATTGCTTGAAACCAGACTAATTTAACAGAACGTTGTTTAGTGTGGAGGAAAACAGCCATAACGTGCAGTGTCGGTGGCAAAGGTGGCCACAAAGAACCTCATGACTCACCAGCAGCAGTGAGTGTATTCTACAGTGTAGCCAATGGTGCCACCAAGACTTACCAGAATGGTAGTGACGATAAGTGTCCGGTTAGCCAAGGAATCCGTGATGTTGGTTGATCGGTCCTTGTTGCTGTCTGTCATGTTAAGGCCACTGTATGAGTTCCAAACCCCAATCTACACAAAAGAGAGCAGGTGAGCTGCTGCCTGGCTGCAGCGAGAGAAAACACTTCCCTAAACATTCATTGCCTAGGAAGAGTCCCTGCTTCTAGCCACCACAGAAAGAGTCACCAGTGGAACAAAACACTAGAGAAGGGGAAATGGCTGTAGGTCTGAGTAAGGCAGCAACATCAAATGGCTGATTTAGAAAACACAGGGAACATATTGCCCTTTCCAGTGCAGGTGGAAATGAATAACGCTATAAAAGTTGAAGGCATGTCAATATGGTGATGTAATAGCCAATTTGCTACAGAAGTTGAATATGCTGACTTTGTTTCCTGTTAAAAAAGTGTCAAATGTCTCTTTTTATGCTTATTTTAAAATTTTGTAAATGGTAAAGTTGAAACATATGGCAAGACCTCTCTCTTCCAAAATAACAGATTAAAAGCTTGAATAAATATATTGAGGCAGATAGATGGGTGCATGGCCTTTTGCTTCTGCTATGCCTTCAGAAGGTTTAGCAAAGATTATTCTGTCATTTCTTGACTACAGATGACAGATCTAGCAAGGTTGTGCCATTTTACACTCTGATCAGTATTTGTTCAGTAAATATAACTGGCCAAAATACCTTTCTAGCCCCAGAGGTAGTGAAGAATGGCCATATTTAATACCTAATCCAAAGCCCCAAGGGAAAGACCTTTCTGATACCAAGGGATTTGAACCCACGCCTTTTTAGGGCAGAAACTATAACCAGGTTGATTTGTTCAGATAAATATTTACTTAGCATAAATGCAGCCTGAAATCACCTTCAGGTGTTTTTGCCTTTGGACTCACATAGACAGCTAAGGCTGAGGGCTGATGTGAGAAAGCTCCCAGGAAGGAGCTGGCTCAGACATTTTAACTTGCATTGGACATTTGTTGTGAGCATCAAAAGGATGGCATGGAGGACTAACAGTGGCCATCCACACAGCCTTTCACATCACTGTGCTGCTCTGCCAGCGTGTTTCAGTTCTACCCAGGAGAGATCTGCTTTCAGATCCTCCCTGCTGGGATTGCCAGCAAAGCTGCCAAGTCTAAGCAAACCATGCTGACACGTCCTGTGTACTGAAGATTTCTGTTGTCAGACACCCAGTCACTTCAGACTCAGGCTAGACTTCCTTTGGTTGTTGCAGGACTTTCTTTGGTTGTTAACTGAGGCAGAGATGGTGTTGCCTTTGTACAAACGCAGCAGATCAGTTTGTTCCTGCTGCACCTAGATTTGAAATAATAACTGTATCAATTCAAACAAACTGTGTGTTTGTGGCCCTGGGTGTCACTGATTTTGCTTTTCACAACTTTTTTTTTTTTTTTTTTGTAAGATGCTTAATGGGGATAGTCATGACATTTAAAAAAAAACAAACACATTTTTTCAAGCATTTTCAGTCATTCCCTTTGTTTCTAAAACTAGATCAGGTTGGAAAACTGATTTGAAAGTACACAGGAAATAAAATGCTGGTTATTATGATAGCCTGTGAGAGGAATGTAGTCAATAACCAGCGTCCTTGAGTTTGCACCAGGGTGGCTGAGTTCATCGAAAGCCATTCTACTTGTTGCTACTGACTTGATATGCTTTTATTGGCTGGCAGCAGGGAAGAGGAGAACAGCCATGAAGAACATGGAGCAACACAGTCACAGTGCATACAGAATACATCAGGAGACCACTCTACATCTGGATAAACGAATAACACTACAGGTCAACCTTGGTTAGAGCGATGGACGAGGTCAGAAGACCACTAGAAGAATGAGGTCAAGGTAGTACATCACTATGGTGAATCTTGGGGATTTATTGCAGTTTAGTGACAAGTTTGAAAGGTGTCATATGCCCTTCTCAGCAAGCCTATGCTCTGAACTGGTTGTAATTTGGTTTAAATCAATTCAGCGTAACACAAAATGCCCAGAGTCAAAAGTGAGACTGGTTGAATAGTGTCCTACATGTCAGGTAGGGTGATCTATTCTCCAGTAACGAGGGAAATGGGGGCCTTTGTGCCTTAGCCTGATTCACTGAAGATTAAAACAAGGTTATTAAGTATATGCTTTATGAGAAAGTGAAAAGAGTGTCATGGGATGCTTTACACTGGTCTACTCTGTAGAATTACAATCCTTACTGAAACAACACAAACCCAAAATACTTTAAAAACTGTGTATGTGGGTGGGTGGAAAATAAGATCTGTGTGAAATATACAAAAAATGCAGTTCTAAGTGTTATGAGACATTTTAATCTTTTGACTCCAGAACACTTTAAACCTGGTGAACACAGTTGTTCTCTTCTTATAAAACAGCAACCGTGAGCTGTACCTCCAGCTGGGCACAGCACATGGAGCTTGTCTTTGGCTCCCACTTTGGTGCATTTCCCATCAGGCAGAGGCACCTGGGGTAACTTAGATCTTTCATGAACAAGCTTAGTTCCAATTTATGTATGTTATTGAATGACTACTCCCACTTAATCACCTATATTATTGTCTGTAAGGAGCTAATAACACACTCATCAAAATTTTGAGTCAACAACACTCAAACATTACCTGCACAGTAGGCATTTTGTGGGAGGCAAAAACCCACGTCCAAATCCACACATTAAAACATTTCTTGCTGCTGATGCTAACATATATTTGGAATGTAAAATTAGCATGGTGAATCTTAGGTGAATCAAGAGGAATAACAGCTGAGGACAGGACTGCTTTTACTTCAGCCAGGAGACAGGAGCCAAAAAAAAGGAAAAGCACAACTTCCATGAAATAAAAAACTAATTAAAAAAAGAGATTTTGGTGAAAAAGCTGAATCCTGCCAAAATCTTTCTAATATTCAGAATTACAGTGTCTCAAGTTGGGAAGAAACCTACTTTGCCAGAAAAATTAATATTCTTGGATAAACTATTGTCTCTAAACTGCAATATGAGAGTCACTATTAAAACCCAAAGGATGAGTCTGAAGACCCAGCCCAAAGGTTTTTTGCATCACCTGTCTGTGTACAAACCTTCTTCCATACTTTATATAAATGATTAGAAACCTCACCAGCAGCCTTGGTACAGAGAAAAATAAACAGAGCGCTTCATTAAAAATTAAAAGAGAACCAATCTGGAGAGCTGTGTGGGAGCAATTACATTTGAAGTTTCTATTAACCCATCAGCAATTATCATTCAGAATCAGGACATCATATGCAGAGCAGGGGACAATGATGTCTCCAGCTGACATGAGCTGGTGGTGTTATCTGTGGTAAAGATTTTTGGACACCTATGGCAGCCACCTCCCAGGCTGTAGTGAAGGGTGCCTTGTGATGTCCATCAAGAGACCATGTTTGCTGACTGAGTGTTGCTTGAAGGCAGAAAGAACCCATCTAACCTCAAAAACTTCAAGGATTTTTTAACTTCTCAACTATGTAGAAGTTACTACTCAAGCACTTTCCTCTCTCCTTCGTATCACATTTATTAAAAGCAGTACATATAAGCCTAGGCTTTATCTATGCATAAGAAATTCCCATACCAAATTACAGATGCAAGATCTGAAGATAATGTGCAATTAAAATATTTATTTCCATTCAGATTATTATTATCAGTTTCTAATTCCTATCCCATACCTCAAAATGCAAGGTATGCATTGTGAAATAATAAAACTACCTTAGTAGCTCTGTATAAACTTTTGAGAATATTGTTTTTCACCCCAAGTACAGAAGATTCAAGCTGAAGAGAATGGACTTTCCTACATTCCTGTCAAATTAGCTTTATGTCATTGTGTTAGTCAGAAGATCTGATTACCTTTTCTGTTCCTTCCTCCTTGAGGCTAATAATGTCCAAATCAAAATCCTTCCGTAAGCCATCTGTTTTGTTGAAGGTGATGCGTCCTGTCAGGCCATCCCACCGTGCCTGTGTGAACACAAAAGCACTCTGCCCTGTAATCATCAGTAGGAACTACTCTGAACCCACAACAAACAATTGCATTTTAAATTAACCATAGCATTAATACACCTCCAAATAGTTTCTAAATCATACGTGGCTTTGTTACTTCAATTAAAAAACAAACGAACAATTCTTTCAACTATTTTATGTTATTTATTTTCTCTTCAGTATGTTTCGTATTTAGCAATCAGACACAAGTTTGTGACAGTTTATGTATATTCATTTGCATATGTCTAGCACTGTATAAAAAAAGAGATATGCTGGAAAAAAAAAAAAAAAAAAAAAAGGGAGAGAATAAAATATGTATTGCCCAAAGTTTTGCACTGCATAAGGATTCACTAAGAAATTAGAAAAGGAATCTGCTTTGTCCAAGCTTTGGTATGACAGCCTAAATCTAATCCTGTCCACAGCAATAAGCCAAGGAGCAATGGGTACAAACTTTACCATAGATTTCACCTCAACTCTGATTCACAGTGAGGGTGACAGAGCACTGGAACAGGCTGCCCAGAGAGGCTGTGAAGTATTCTTCTCTGGAGATTTTCAAGACTCACCTAGACACATTCCTGTGCAGACTACCCTAGGTGATCCTGCTTTGGCAGGGGGGTTGGACTCAATGACCTCTGGAGGTTCCATCCAACCTCTGGAGTGACTCTCTGTACCCCAAATCAGGACTTTTTAAGTTCTCCAAGATGAACAAATAAACAATGGAAATTGGTGCTGAACAGGAGTCCCCAGAATGTCCTTAATGACAGAAGGTAGTTAACCCTCCCAAATCACCAAAGCATCCTAAACATTTCAGCTGTGCATTTCCTAGTCTCATATAATAGATACTGCCACTGCTACTCAGCGCCTAGAAATCCAGATTTTTCTAGGAAGATGTAAAAGAAAGAAAGATTTTTGTCCTTCTTGCTTTATTTCTTGGACAGGTTGTGGTTAAATGATGCCCACCAGTGCTGAACTACTGATGTCCTGTAATTTGCTCAGTGGTTTCACTATTCCCTACTCAGTTCGTGTCTCTAAGGAAGTAGACACAAGTTCAGAAGTAAGCAAATGGGATGCATTGCTCTTAATAAGAGCACTGCCACTGCCTGTGTTCATAGGTGTTGACAGCATGATGATGATAGCTCTGAAAACAGCCTTCAGGAAAAATTCACCCTGTCACAGAAATCTAACAAAAACTTTAGAGTGCATATGCAAGTCACACACATACATTTGAAATGCAGCATATGAGTTGCATATGACCAGTTTTGGTCCTGACAGCATTTTATTGTTCTATTGTAATAGAGTGAAATCACATTTTCCTTGTTTCAAACATTAACGTCAGGAGGAAGTTAAAGTGCTGGACTTTGTACATCAGTCTATATAGCCGTGAAGATTTCCTGTGCTGGGGAATGCTTCTTCAATGCAGCAGGATCAATGTTCAGAACTATCTTTCTCTACAATTTAAGTCTTCTACATCTTGTAAACTTCCCAGCAAGTTTCAAATGAGATCGATCTGTCTCTCTTACATGCCCCATTTTCTCCCCCCAAAGCTGAAGCTTATCTACAAAGAAATGTATTTGATGGATTTCAAACTGCAGATGATTTTTGTATTCTATTTTTGGGAGATCTCACATTAGATTAAATTCTTCAAAGATACACAAACAGCAGAAGATAAATGATGCCATAGGTTTTTTTTTGCGTGTCTCAGCCACATAGTTCTTCAATTACAAGCTTTGCTATTGCGCACTGTTACTTGCTTCATTTAATTGGTTGTAGATAGATGACATAAGGAAAGCTGCATTAAAAATCAGCAGACTTACAGAATGGTAAATTCCCTTCCTGGTAAATCTAAATTCTAGGTCTGAATCTGCAGGATTTGAACTCAGTTTCTGGGGTGTTATGACTGTGTATTTCAGATAAATCTGGTACATCTGTAATTTTGTGTCAATATAGCGGGGTTTTGAAGCATGCTTAAATAAGAATGAAAAATCACAAATGCAACAAACTTGCCATGACACTTTCCATCTTGAGGATGAAGCATATGATCACAGGAAAATTTCAGCTGTAAACACTTAAACACTTGTGGTGTTTTATGCTGATACAGTTAAATTAGCAGGAGGAGACACATATGAATGCATTTCATCTCTTCTCCAGTCTTTCTTTTTATTACTCTGACATGACTCCCATTACTTATTCATAAAGATGGAGCATTTGTTGAAATATCATCTTTAGAGATCAATTCCTCCTCAGAGGGCAATTTGCCTGTGTGAAATGCTCACGTTTATTGATTACGCATCAGATGCTCAGCTTCTCTGCCAACGTGATGTGATCTTGAATAAAGGAAACAAATGTTATTTTTGGAAATGGCACTGGGAGCCTACATCTCCATTCTTGTAAAAAAAGATTTATATGTTGAAATGCCATCTCACCTTTGAAAAGAGGCATCGGTGCTTCTATTCCCACATTAGGAAAAAAAAATGGAGGAAAAGCTGCCTAAGTGTATGATTAAATTTGAAGGTAGCGGAGAAGGGCTTATAGCCTTAGACCATCAAACAGTGACCCAAATATGGCTTAAATTATAAACAGGAATCAGGGAGAGTTTCTCAGGAGAACTGAAGGTAAATTGCTGAAAGGGTTTTTCACACCCTGATCATGAGGCACCTGCTTCAAATACTAGCTGAATTCTAAATTTAATTTCTGACTTTTATTTATGCATTCTACATAAAAATAAAACCTTTGTTTTTGAGTTCAGTAAGCATAATTTTATTTCTGACCTCGAGATAGTCATGGTGCCTCTGTATGCAGCACATCTAGACTGACAGGTGATGTTTCTTTCTTGATCAGAGACAAAAGGGTTCTCTACATGCAGCACACCTAGACAGAGAGGTGATGGGTTTTTTTCCTAATCAGAGGCAAAAGGGTTCCTTACTAAATGGAGGGACATGTAATCTAGGAACCCATGATCAATCCCAAACCTTCTGAAGTCTATGGTGAATCTTTCAAGCTTTTAATATGATTTGAGTCCTAATGCGCAACAGCCTGAAGTGCACAAAGACAGTGAAATGTATCATTGCTCTGAAATCATAGGTGCATACCACTGCTTTTAGAAGCCTGTCAGGTAAATCAAGATGGAAGTGCCTACTAGGCACCATGATCAGGCAAACAGAATAGGCAGCACAGTTCTCAAATGCAATTAACAAGCAGAATTGAAACAGAACTTTCTGAGCAGTCAGAAACCACATGGCTGTTTAACACAGCAATGAGATTTCATGCTTTTACACACAAGATTTATGGCAATTTTAAAGCTTCTAGTGACACTTGTGTTAAATATTGCAGGCTATAATAAAAAGTTGAATCGGAATCTAATCATGTAATTCATCAAAAGAAATTGCTTTTTGTTGCACTCTGTCCTTGCTTTAATATTAAAGGAACTGAGTGCACTCTTAGGAAGAGGATGCAATTTTTATTTTGTTTGTACAATCTTAAGTAGAGCTTGCAGCTTAATTAAAAAATGTGATTTTCAGTGACTTCTGTTTGTAATATCCTTTGCTTGTTTTGGAACTCATTTATGCAGGCTGCCTCTGACAACAGAACCATGAGGAACTGCTGTTCTTCAGGGATTTTGGTTTGCATCTGCAGGGCAATGCAGTGTTCATCTGAGGTTCAGAATGGCATCTCACGTTCTTCAGTACTGTGTTTTAGCAGATAATTAAAATTCCTGTTTCTAAGTTGTAAACACTTCATGACTTTCTTCTGTTTATGAAATAAAATGGGGAATTAGCCTAATACGTTGGTTTTGACATGTAGCTGAGAAGGAAATACATGAAGCTACTTAGAGCATTTTTTTACTGGACATCAAAAAGGTAATAGTAGAATACATCACAGGTAAGTATTCAGCAATCTCTGAAGGCTGTTATGTACCTGACCGGGCAAAATACCCACACCAATCTGATTAAAACTGTGAAACTTTCTATTGTTACTACTTTAAAAAGTGAGTAAAGCACAAACTGAAATCTGGAGTTAAATATTTCAGTTACAATATTGTTTCCCATGTAAATATGTTGATGGCAAAATACAACTGGAAAATGAAGCTGACTCAGCTTCTAAGAGCAAACACTCTAGAGGCTTGGCATCAATTCACACTACCATCATATGGCACTTAGATCAATTTCCTCTTCATCATCTTGAATCAATTACTATAACAATCTTAATTTCAGCCAAAGCCAAACAACAGGATCAATCACTTCAGCTGCTACCAGACTTACTAAAGTAGACCAATATGTATACTTTATATATTTTTTTCTTTTGGTTCTACCAGAATTCACTTATGTTCCCAGATTTGTATTAGCAAGATGTATGTGGATCAATAAATCATAATGCACACTATATATACTGTATTGATCAAGGCAATATTCAGCTTTTTGGTGTGGCCTCAATGGGATACAGCTACTTTTGTAGATGCTGTATGGTGCTACTGCACACAAAATGCCAATCTCAGACAATCTGATTGATTTTTAAAATTATGTTTCCTTCTGGTGTGTTGTGGTTTGTTTGGGGTTTGGGGTTTTTTTGTTTTGTTGGGTTTTTTTCCCCACGCTCAGTTTAAGTAAGGACAAGGGGCAATGGGTGGAAGCTGAAGCACAGGAAGTTTCATTTAAACATGAGGAGGATTTTTTTCCCTGTCAGGGTGACAGAACACTGCAACAGGATGCCCAGGGGGTTGTGGAGTCTCCCTCTCCGGAGGTATTCAAAACCCAGCTGGACGTGTTCCTGTGTGATCTGGTATAGGTGATCCTGCTCTGGCAGGGGGCTTGGACTGGATGAGCTTTTGAGATGCCTTCCAGTCCCTGACATTCTGTGAGTCTGTGATTTAATTGTCTATCTGTCTATGGTATAATTTTTCTTTCTAAGTCTAGTGACAGTTACTAGACAGTTGTGTTTTAGATTACAAAACTTGAAATTTTTCAAGGCACTGGCAATACAAAAACGAAAAGGTGTATTTTAACTTTTTTAACTATTATGTTCAAAAACATTTCATAATGTGCTGACATTTCTACTCTTCCACTGATATTCTAATTATTCCAAAAGCTTGCAAAATAAAACATTTTTTTTTCTAAATATGTTTTTCAGAACTCCATTTGTAATCTCTTTAGAGTTTTGGACTCAAATTTTAACCTTCACAAAGTAAGAATCCTCATTTTGAATGTATGTCTATGAGATAATGTGAGAAGAAAGTGTTTTAAATGATATTAAGAGAAACTATCACAACTCCTAACAATTTTTAAAAATATATAGACACAAGGAGTTGATAAAACTTCTGAGTGAAAGAGCTATATTAGCACAGCATTGTGGCCAAATGTGAACTGTTCTGTTGTTCAGCTCCAAAACATACCAGATTGGAGCCTGACTTTGTGTAAGATATTCAGACACTTTACATCTGCCACTGAAGACTGAATTATTGCTTAATATGAAAGTACTGTAAATTGATCATAACAACTTCCTATGTGAAAACTACTGTTGGATGTAAGTGAATGATAAATGACAGCTGTCTTCATTCAAAAGACTTTCAAATGCATCTGGGCACACAGAAAAAGAACTCTAGTGCAACTGGCTGTTGTAAAACAGTCTCTGTATTTTTTATTTATCTATCTCTAATTTTATTTTAATGCATATATATATGCTACATCTATTTATATTTTTAACTCCTAATGTTACAATATGGTTGTTTATTATCAGAGGCTGCTAGGCAAAACTGAACATCAATTATTGATTTAATGTACATTTCTGTTTAACCACAGTTATAAAGCAGATAGGTATTAGCTTACACAACCACCACATTGGTGTTTTTCTTGGTGTGCTTCTTTGTTTTGTTTAGTTTCATTGCTGGGGATTGTTGTTGGTTGGTTGGTAATTTTTTTTTTTGTGATGAATGAAACAATAGAAAATATTTATTGACAATCATGTGACCTGGAATTCAGGAAGCATTGGTGTTCAATCTCCCAAATTCTGTTTGTTTATTTACAGTTGCACAATGGCAGAGCCATGGTCTTTTTGTACCCATGTATTTCCTAAAATGAATGCATTATGTGTTCGAACTGAGATTTATGAATTTGTTCTGCTTCTGTGCCAATCTACCAAAATGAGCAGTTTGAAGTGAAAAGAGTCTGGTGCTGGAGAGAGACTTAATACCATCATTTCCTTTAGCCACCATCTCACTATCACATTTTACTTCAGTTAAATATTAACAACCTAGAGTGAGTAACAGCAAACTTTAGCTTCTTGACAAAATTAGGCATCTGAAAAATTTACAAACTACAGACTTACCTAAACCTACTCTGGCCACATGCTTAGAATACTACAGCAAAAAATCTTCCAACACCGTGAATAACAATACCACCATATACTAACAAAAAATACATCAAGGTCAATTTTACTGTAATTTTCCTTTGGTTTTCTTTCCCCTTGGAAGAGAAAGCTTCTACTTTATTAGAATTGCAGAAGCAGTTGATAAATTTAAGTGATAATGATACTGCCTCTAGTTACAGAGGAACTAGGGTCTGAACCACACACGAACTCACCAGCTCTTACAATTAATCCTCTTATTAAAAGAGATCCTCAAGGATTATGGAATAAAGTGATTTAGAGTATGACTTTTTCATTATCCATGTCCAAATCTTGCATAACAGATGTAATAAAAAGAAATTCAGCCTTCAGCACTCACCATTACAAGATTTTATCTACTCCACTGATAATCATGATGCTTTACTCAGAAAAGGCCCAGGACTGGAACAGTCCTGGACTTTTATTAAGCAGCAGTGGAAGAGAAAAGAGGAATGTGGGAAAGGTTCATTAGGGAGTTAGTCAACTGCTGTAAGAGCAAGTACACACCTGCCTTGAAATAAGAGAGAGAAATGGTGGCTAAACAGAGAAGGGGAATTTCTTAGGTAAGTCACAGATTGTTCTGTGAGCAGCTCAAGGATACTCCTTTCTAGAGTAGAGTGGTTGAGACTAACAATATTCATATGAAAGGTTTTCGGTGTGACAATTTTGAAAAATAAGCCCTGAATACTTAAGGATGATGACTTCAGTGGATTCACTTCAGAGCAGGTGTTTGAAAAGCCTTTGAGATTCTTTAAAGTCGACACCTAGCAAATTGCTTCTTATCAATACCACAGATGAGAGTAGGTGTGAAGAATCAAAAGGGAAGGTCAATTATCCTTCCTACTAAGAGCAGAGTCTATTCACCACTTACAAACACAACTGTCCCTGAAGTGTCTGAGTGGGATTGCTGTTGACTATGAACTTGGAAACGGTAACTTTACTGTGTTAAGGGAACTGGAATTCCGTTGTAACTGATAATGCTTGCAGACACAAGACAGTAAGTAAAGAAATTCTCTTCCACACAGGTAACTGACTAAATACACTAACCACCAAAAAAGCCATAACCCACCTTTTACAGAAGAGAATCACGGTATTTCCAGCTGCAGGACATCTTTACCTAGATTTTAGGTTCTGTTGCTTTTGGTTTAGAGTGATGTGGTAGCTACAAGTATGGATGGTGAAGAGCCTGATCATATCAGCATATTGGAGGTGCCTATCAAGCAATGACAAGCTTTGCTTATCAGGTAACCACAGCACAGATTTTGGAACTGTCCTGAAGTGATTTACTCATGGCTGCACAGAGTCCATGGCAGAATCAGAAGACAGAGCCATAGTCAAAGCCAAAACTCTGGCAAGCCTTGCACCCCACCCCATCATTTTGAGTGGGAAATGTCCTCCCCAGCTGAACGGTTGTCCTATTAAAGTGACATCAGCCCAGTAAACAACAGGGATGGCAAGGAGCGTGTGGGGCTTCATGTGATGTAAAACACTATGCCATTTCTACTTGAGATAATGGGACCCAAGTGCTGGCAATCTGTGAATGAATAGGAGGTTGTGTGCGTTTGAGGAACAGATTGTTTCAAAAAGACTACACTGTTTCAAAACCCAAATCATCTGCATTTAACAGTTATTTGGTAAATGCTTTGGAGCAAAAACTGTACACAGAGAATGGCTCAATAGTGATGTGACTAGAGCTTTTCCAGTATAATCAAGTATCATCCAGTTTACACAATGTACTACTTAAATCACAATATTAGTGTGGAGTAAATGATGAGCACATTAAGTAGGCCATGGCATACAAAATATATTCTGGAAAAAGGTTTCATGTAGCAAATACCAAAATATACTCCACATTTTCAGAGAAAATCTGTTTATAGTAATTCTTCCTCATTTTAAGGTATGGAAGGGAACTCAAAAGTTCACCTAGTCCAACCCCTCTGTCAGAGCAGGATCGCCTAGAATATTTCACACAGGAGCACATCCAAGGTGTTTTTTTAAATGTCTCCAGTGAAGGAGACTCCACAACCTGTCTGGGCAGCCTGTTTCATTGTTCTGTCACCCTCACAGTGAAAAAAATTTTCCTTATGTTTATGTGGAACCTGCTCCAGCTTGCACCCATTGCCCCTTGTTCTGTCACTGGACATCACCAAGCAGAGCCTGGCTCCATCCTCCTGGTACTTGCCCATTTATAAACATTCATGAGGCCACCCCTCAGTCTCCTTTTCTCCAAGCTAAAGAGACCCAGCTCCCTCTGCCTTTCCTAATAAAAGAGACCTTCCACTCTGCTTTTCTTTGCATTAACTAAATATTGCAGTATCACAGCCCAGAGAATAACTGCAGTCAGTATCTATAGATGCTCTGATTAAATCACCACTGAAACACAAAGAAAAGACACAGCAGAAGAGACATTATTTTATGTTTTGGAGCTGAAATATTGTCACCTGTCCACAGTTATGTGTACAGACATTTCTGTGTGTTAGAAAGACAGGGTGACCAACACACAGATGCTTTCTCAGACCTCTAACTGGAGACATGGCTCTTCCAACATCCAGAGTCTTGTACTGCTCCTTTTTCT
The DNA here is from genome assembly GCA_013396835.1 of Psilopogon haemacephalus. Taxonomy (NCBI): domain Eukaryota; kingdom Metazoa; phylum Chordata; class Aves; order Piciformes; family Megalaimidae; genus Psilopogon; species Psilopogon haemacephalus. Next base: position 301,392 of record VWZI01020038.1, read on the forward strand.
TCCACACTGTAACTTCTTAGCCTCATGAAAATACTCTTACATGTTGACTTTGGTAGTAAGAAAGCTTTCCCTTCTGTCTTATTTTAAATTAATATTTTTCCTGTAGTGAAAAAACTTCAGATCCTTCTTCCAATGACGTTCTAGGTTTGTTTTTGATTTAGCTAGTTATTATCAGGAAGCCCCTAAAAATTACATCCTGTAATCTCAGATTGATATGAGTTAATCACAACTTTGCACAATTCCTGTCCATTTTCCAAAATGTTAATCAAATTTGGTCAAAGTCAGTTTGGATGTGGTCATGTCATTGTCAACTCCTTAGTCCCATCTTCTGTTCCCCACACCAGAGCTTAAAAGGAAATCCAAGAGTCCTGAGGATGGTTGCTTGTTTCCTCTATTCCAAGACAGAAACAAACTGTCAGGATCTTATCTGCACCTAAAGTGCTGAGTATACATCAACTGGTTCAGAGAATTAGAGATTAAAGACCTTTAAAGATTGATGTGCTGAAAAACCCTAATATCTGAGAGCTGCAAAACAGCACTAAAAATGCAAGAAAACAGATAAATCTACTCCTCACTTACTGTAGATCAAGCAGGTCTACAATAAGTGCATACATAGAAGATACCTCAGGACAAACAGGAGTTTCTAAATAATTTGTACACTCTCAGCACAGATGAGGTAGACATGCAGCTAGTTTTGAAGGAAATGTGAATCATCCTTTCCGTCTCTATTTCCTCTCTGAAGAGAAGCAACAACCTCCTTTTTTTTCTTTCTGGGCATGGGTAAGATGTACTCCCTGCAAATGTTTCCGTAAAGGCTTAAAGATCAAAATATCATTTAGATATGAATGACATTAGGTCATTGCCAGACAAACGCTTCTGATAAGGATTTACTTTTCATTAGAAAGATCTTAACGAACTGTTGTAGAATAGTCTTGATCTCAGACTGTGTACTTCATGTAATACCCTCCTTTTTAGAAACTAGCAATGACCTCTCTGACCTCCAAGCCATCCTCAGGGCCGGAGCCTTTCTTCAGGCTTGCATTTCTCTACAAATTTCCAAATGCCACCTACAATCAGCATTAGCTTGTGAAATCTTTAGAAGATAAAATATTACTCTTTTTTGTTACTCTGATTATTATGTAGCCTTGGACATTTTTGCTAGTCCTTTTCTCTTATAATTTTGCTGGCATCACAAGGCTTGGTTGCGAAGAAAAACAGTGGATCTGCTACTGTTGTTACCTGAAGTTCTAAGGTCGAGAGAAGACTATTCTCACATTAAACTAGCTGTCTCAGAAACTGAATCCAATGCATATGTATTCAGATCAGCATGAATCAAAAGGAAGTGTTTTGTCTTAGGATGTACCCTTTCCAGCTGCTTTCAGGAAGAAGCTAACTCATGTGTAGCTAAGGATTAGATATGTCTTGAAACTTGACTTGCCAACAGGGCATTCATAGGCTGAATAAAATTACTTTGATATATGCTGAGTCAATAGAGCAGCAGCCTATGAACAGCTATGTGAGTAAGAGGCTTTCTACCTTAACCTCTGCTCATGTCCAGGCAGAATCTGAGGATCTTTCTGTTACCATCAGCCTGGTTTTTTATAGAATTAGCCCACAAAGCAAACGAGATAACTGCAGTACTTATCACCATTAAAATGAAATGCAAAACCCCACCATAGAGCCATCAAAGGACTTGCGAAGTTCCAGCACCTGCAGAACTCATTGTGCAAACTTCTTTATCTGAAAGTCTGCAGACTGGTCTTCAGACCAGTCTGTAAAATGTCTTCATAGATCACCAGTAGTATATAACAAAATAGTAAAATTTAATTGTAATTATGTGGGCTGAAACTGTCATTCTGCCTGTCTTTTCTTGTCTATGCCTATTCACTGGATTACTAATTTATAAAATTCATCTGCCTTCACTGAGCAAACCAGATCCTAGTAGTGATTTGGTCCAAATAGGGAGGTCCAAAGGTGTTTGCTATTTGTTTCCAATACTTGTTACAGCCTTTAGGGGAAATACAATACTGTCTTTTAAAATCTTATCCTCTGCTTTTAACTACCATTGGGATTCTTTTTGGCTAAAACAGAAACAGGACGACAAGACTCTAGGAGTATTCAAATAAATGTTTTACTGACCATGAAAGACACTATCTGCAAAATGATCAGTAATTAGCTCACATCTCTCACTCTATGGAAGAGAAGCCAGCTATCTACATGATAAATGTGAACTGTATAACTGTTTGAGCTTTGAATTGTGTTTGCTGAAGTATGTCTGGTACTCTTGGTCGAAGTACTTCTTCTGGCTTACAGTTCAGGCCCCTTATGCTGTATACTTAGCAAAACCCCAAATAAGAAGTTCATCACTGTAGAATAATGCAGATACATTCACAGATTAAGAAACCTTTGGTTAACTTTCAATTTCATTATAACAATTTTAAAAATGCACCAGAAATCGTATAAGTAGCAATGTTATCTCACTCTGAGGTTGAAAAGCAGAGAAAGAAAAGTTCCCACTCAGATCAAAACAGAAGGGAGGGAGTGAGAAGTTCATCCTTATTACATACACTTCTGAGACAATTTTCTCCTGTCTTCTGCTGTTTCTGCTACAGACTTCCCACTTCCTTCCCAGAGGGATTGAGCTGGATTGATGCACAGCTGATGTCAATGTGAAACAGTGCCCTTTCCCTGATCTCTGGGTGCTCCTCTGATTGCGTAGCAGTAAGGAAGGTATCTCAAAGCTTTCTTAATTCTTTAGTCAACACCATGACTACTCAGGTAACTCTTTTTTTTTTTTTTTTTTTTAAATTTCAAAGAGAGAACCTTACAAGGAAACCTTAAAATTCATAAAACACTCTTTGTGGAGAGTACTGTTCCAGTAACTTTCAAGGCCTTGTGTGTAGGTGAATCACCATGTTGTATATTGCCTATGGCAATTCTAAAAAAAATTACCTAGGACTGGAGAAGGTGATGACAGCTCTTCCACACGTTCTGTAATCACCACATGTCCTGTCTTTCAGTTTGCTCCTACTATATTTCAGGATTCAGGTGTATGTCACAATGTGCTGCAACCACTTACCTTATACTTCAGCCTACAGGGTCCTTTTCCACCTACACAAGTGCTAATGAATGTGGCTTTGATAGGAATCACATTATCATGGACAAGAACTGGGGGAAAAGATGAAAAATACATCGGAAGCTCCACATAATTTCCAATTTTCATTTTCATGTGATTCCCTAAAGGAAAAGTTTTGAAATTCTTAATAAAACTTGAACTTTTGGAAGAGTGAAGGCACTTCAGGTAAAAGTGTATTTCTTACACAATCTGTGGATCAGGATAGCTCAATGATGTATTCTTATGAGATAGTGGATGACTTCATGAAGCAATTTACTTCTTTATAAATACTGGCTGAAGTATTTTCTGGATATTGATTAATGCTCAAACAATCTGTGAAACAATTGGAATTCAGTGATAAAAAACAGAGATAGAGATACAAATGCTTTCCTTTCAATTTCTAGAATGGCTGTTTTCAGTTGTCACATATTTTTAGAGATTATATGTGCACATAATACCATAACCATAACATTAACTGAGGAAAAAATATGGACAGCCTTATGGTGTGTTAGTCTGCGATTTAATCACACCTACATTTTAGCAGTTTCTTTTTTTTTTTTTTTTATAGACCAGATAAAGTCTCTGCCAAAACACAGGACACAGCCTTGTGTCTATAGATCAACATTTCTCTGTTAGGAAGATGAGCAAGCATTGGGCATCTGAGTGACAGACACCAAGGCATAGCATATGACAAAAAGCAGGGAGCAACAACACGAGCCAGTGTGGTGAAGAAAAAAGGAAGGACTATGATGACCATAAGCAGATGGTCTACACTTGCCTCTTTTATCAGATTCATGAATCTGGGTCCAAAACGCCATGGCTTGTGTCTGTGGCACTGCAATGAGCTGACAGTCATTTGGGAGGCACGCTGGGAGGCCACTGCTACCATGTAAACGGCATCATACATCAGAGCTGCTTCAGTCTGCATGAAAAAAAACAGAAAGGCTTTCTTCAGTGTGCAACTTTATGCCCAGTATCTGCTTTTCTCTACCAAGAACCATATCCTTGAGCTCTTATTATGGAAAAGGCCACCACTCTGCTCTCCATGGAAACCTGAGGTGCAGAAAAAAAATCTATTTTTTGCAGCTTATATTAATTTCAGAGTACTTGTAGGGGAGCATTGGGAAAAAAAACCACATTGGGTAGCTACAGAAAGAGAGAGGTAAGTAAGTCCAGTCCGGGAAGCACACAGGTAGCTCTGTGGCATAGAGAGAAAATCTAAGTACCCTTGGGTGATACAGCAGCTGAAGTCTCATCCTTTAGGTATCCCTTACAGCCAAGTACTTTTCAGTACCCTGTCTTCTGTAGTTTCCTCATGGGATCTGCCAAAGAATCTCAGCACCTCAGGGCATGTCATTCAAATGCATCATTCAGGTGTTCAAGCCAGTGTCTGCCCAGAATGGCATGGTGGCATTGCACAGCAGATGGCTGCCTGCATGCAGTCATACTAGCTCCACATCGCTGCTTTTATAGGCAAGACCTGCTTGCCAGGGAAATCAATCCCACTGAGCATCAGGCATCTCACCAGACCAGGTATCTACTGCCTCTAAGTGTCTACTGCCCTTAAGGATCTTGCTTTGTGGCATAAATATGTGACATGACCTTGCTGGAAAAAACATGCCCAGTAAAGCCACAAACTGAAATTGCACGCCTGACCACCTTTTATCATTGGAAAGTTTTAGAAAAAGTCTTTCCTTCACCTTCACTGTTCTTTGGTGCTCTCATGTGTGAGGTGAGAACAGTCACTTAATACACAGGATGCTGTAAAAATTAAGTTCTTACCTTTCTTCTAAAGTTACTGAATAATTAAGAAAGAGGTTTTTAAAAAAGTACTAACTCTGAAGATGAGAAACTGGACTCATCTATGTGAACTGCAAAACTAATCCATTTTTTATTCTTTCTCCATGCAATTCCTTTGGGAAATTAATAGATTTGATTCTTTCTCTGTTTCATTTACCTAAGTAAATTACAGCAGCATCAGCCTTATCAGCATTGGAGGCTTTTGCTGGCAATCAAACGTGATCTGAATTTATTAACTAATCCTAATATACCACAGACAGGGAATCACTCCTGACACATTAGTCAGGATCTACCCAAAACAATGCCTCCACAATCAGAGCAAACTGAAAACATTATAAATGGTGATGCAAGAAGAGGAAACAAAAACAACTGTTATCAGTGTTGAGTGACTTAAACGAGATACTCATTCCAAGCAGACCCCAAAGCTAAAGGTCTCACCCAAAAGGTCTCAAAATCAATGGAAATATTTCCATCAATGTCAGGGGACTTCAGATCATTTTTTTACATTATACTGAGGGCACATGTATTCAGGAGTGAATTTTCCTTGAGTACTAGAATCTCAGCATGCTCTGTACCAGATAGGATACCTACCTCAGACCATGGATGCTTTTACTCGATAACACGGTGCATCCGACAGTGTTAGCACATTAGCAGCTTTGCCAGTCTTGACTATTATAAGTATGTTGCTTGTGTAAGTTGTTAATTACCCAACCCTCTATGCAGTAGCTCAGAGGTTATATTACCTGCCTTAGCCTTTTATTTCTCCCCTCACTGTTGTTCTGGTTTAGTGCTTGAGGTTGCATGAAAAACAAACGATAACCTCGCTTTCTGAAGCAAACAACTTTATATTCTGTATTCGTGCATAAGAAGAAAGGGACCAAGAGTTAGTTCTGGAACTAACTTTTCTGATTTTCACATTCTGATGAAATTATTGTAAAGAAACCCAAAGATCTGGTTAGAGCAATTACGCCTCTATGTGCAATTTGGGCATAAAGTAGGCATCCTGGTCATGCCCTGCTGGCTTCCCCCAAGCTGATGTCAGGGCAAACAGTACAGTGTGGACCAGAAGGGAGAAATCTTGAGTTAACAATAGGACATGTAATCCTGATCTCCTCACACTGTGAAGCTTGTCATGGTCTTATTACCTAATGAAATACAGCAGTATTGCATCTCTCCATCAAACCGAATAAGTAGAACTTGCTCTAAATATTTAAATGGTCACAGCCAAGTAGGAAGATACTTTCTTTGGTGCTCATGCTGTTTCGGAGCATTAAGGATACTAAATGATTATAGAAATGTGAAGGAGAGGATAAGAGTCTGGTACAAACTTTGTTTTTCTTAGTTTTACACTTAGGTGAACGCATGCAAATAGCTATGTGTGAACATAAGACCCTTGCAGGTCTTGTGCATTCATATTAGAAGTTCACAGGGACAAATTTCTCCCTGCTTTTCTGTGAGTGAGCACAATGGCACTGCCCAAACGAGCAACGTTTTTTGGAAATGCTAGAGATAGTGCACATAATGCATTTCTCTCCCAGGTATTAGGTTGTTTCAAAATTTTTCCTGCAATCATCTGCAATAAAGTCTATCTCATACCACTTAGAACTCCAGTCAGTACATAAGATACATTATCTTATACTGCAAAAAGATGGTAACCCTTCACTCCATGAAACTGAATGGAGTCACACTGTCCATGTAATTGTTCCTATCCTTTCCTTTACTTCTTGGGCGAGTTCTAGGGAGGAAATCCTAATTTCCTGGCTTGATGATACCTTTCATTTATCTTTAAATTATATCTTAAAAGCCAGGGATGCTGTAGATGATGGAAATGAAGAGAAAGGGCACTTTTCCAATTTAAAAATGCTATTACCTGCCCACATGTACAATATCTTTCCCTGCAGGTTATAAATTGCATACTTGCTCTGAAAGTTTTTATTTCCTGTTATGTTCCTCACTCTGCACAGAACATTATGAGAGAAATGAGGCAGCAGTATCTACATTTGACAACAATAAGATGAATGATGTTAGCTGGATGGCACTATGACAAAGAATTGTCACTCATTTCTTAGAGCTGCCCAGGAATGGTTCGTCACACAGATGAGTACAAACATTGGTTCGCAGGGCAAACGCACTCCTGTGTAGAAGCAGGTAAAAGGAAGCCTGTTTCAGAGATGTTGCTTCAGCATTTGCATTGTGGCATAAAGCCATAAAATGGAATCAGATTAGTACCTTCATGAACTGCCTTGTAAAGTGCACGGTAGGCGCCCCTCTATCACCCCTGTAACTCAGTTCACTTACTGTCATCATGCCATCGAGGAGGCCGGTCTCTGGTTTGGGTGGTGCCTGCAGACGCTCCATTGACCATTTCTCAATGACTGATGAAACTTGTGGGTTTTCGATGTTGAGCAGACGGAACCCTGTCATATTTACTCCGCTGTACCTGTAGGGTTCCAGGTCTAATGCAAATAGATCCTAAATCACCGTTAAGAAAGCAAACAAAACCATGATTAGTGTTTTTAAAATAAAATGTCCCAGAGGTAAAATTAGGCCAAAATTGTATTTAATTTTCAATCCCAAACTCAAGTGTTGGGGTTTTCCCTGTGAATGCTCTGCTTGCCCTCAAAGTCTAGTCATGACTGCTTCTATTATTAATCTGAATATTGCAAAGCTGTGTGCTTTTTGGAACATAAAAATCAGTTTCCCACAACACCACTATTCTGCAAATGACCTGCACAACAATGTCTAATTTTAAATTATAGCAGCCCTCTAAAAGTGTTATAGCTCTGCCAAGCCAACATGAGGAGTTAGCTGGCCAATGCCAAGCACATTTCTCAAGTAAAAGATGGAAAGTTCCAAGAGAATTTACTTATGAATCCCATTTTTCTTCTGCCGCATCTCCTTCAGGTGACTTGCTACTAAGAAGTGTAATGGACTCGTCAAGGTAGTGCACAGTAAATCCATGTGCTTCAGGACTCAGTGTTTACAGGGCAGGAAAATACTGGGTATTCTAAGTGATTATAGTTGTGTGGCACACTCCAGAGCTGTATTTATCGGGCAGTGGAAATAAGATGACTGCTTCTCATAGTCCGAAGGTTGTTTTCTAAAACAACTTTTTGCTGATCCCAGCAGGCTCGTAAAATGACAAATGGTTATGGTTTAATACCACACTAACCATCAAAATAACAATATTTACAATAACACAATGCCAAGATATCACCAGCACTGCTTACTACTTTTTCTAGTATGTGCTCCACAATATCTCAAGTGTATTCATGAAGATGGTTGCCATTTTGTATTAGATTGTTTATTGTACTGTTTCTTACATAAAACAGTAAGTTCCACACTAAAAGCTAAATCCTATCTGCAAGTTTCACATTAAATCCTAAATTCAGATTTTTCTTTTCATCATTCTTTCTTGAAGTTAAAATAACCTCAGAGAACTATTTCAAGCTACTGCTCCAAACAACTGGAGAGTCTTTTTCACTAACAAATTGGGTATTGGATTCAAAATTATATTTTGCTTTCACATAGCATTTTATATAGAAAGCAAATAAAGAATAAGCCAATGCACATGATATAACCCAGCCCTTTGGGACTTCCTCACAATATTGATTCTTTGCTGTCTTTCTAGTCTATAACACAAACTGATCTTAACGATGGATCAGGTTATATTTATATATAGCATTTAAGCTAAAATACAGTGGAAAAAATGTGCTGAAATAAGTATTTATACCATAAAAGAAAATGTACACATTTTCTTTTCGGATAAATTTTCCCAATTGATTTTATATGCAGTTTGGTGTTTTAATAAGTAAATGAAGCATTTTAGCAATGAACCTGCACAGCCTGTTGTGCTTAAGCTTGGCTCCATTGCAAAGCATTATTGTTTTTCACTTGGATCCACCTGTATCAATGGCTTCTCTTTAAACAAAATACTGCAGTCAATTCTCATTTTATCAAAGTGTTAGTCAGACAGAAACCGAAAAACATCTTTACACAATTCTATGTCCTGACATTACTGAACAGCATTAGTACTCATTCCTCAAGGTTTTCCATGAATAATGGCAACAAACATCTGCTAGAAAAAGTAGAAATTTTTCACTTGTCTTTTCCACAACAATGAGTATTCACTCCCAGATCTTTAGAGTTCCTTACCAATGTTGTAAAAAAGTAGTGGTAGTATTCGGTCATCATTCCCATGGAAAGAATCTATGGAAAAAGATTGAAAGGTGAATATACTTTACTCTGGGTGCTTTCAGTACACTTCATTGTCTTTTGAAAAGCATGAGTTAATCTGGAATAATATATTACAGGTCACGAAAACTTGATTATAATAACCCCAACATTTTTTCTTCAGGAGAGAAAGATATCCTATTGTATTTAAATTATGTTTTTATCGCCTCTGCTCCAGAAGAGATTAAAGATTACAAAACTTCTAGGACAAGGAAAATTATTAGCGATAACAAGAAGCTGAATTTTAAAAAGTGAAAACCTTTGGTCTGCAGTTTAGAAGTGTCAAAAAGGAATTCTATCAGACAATAGAATTTGTAGGGGGCAAGTGCTTAGGTGCAGAGTTTTGCCTTCCACTCTGCCGTTACCATGTGAGAACAAGACACTTGGTGCTCACTGAGGTAAGAAGAACAAAAAGAAGAAATCTTCTATGTATGTCTTTTGATCCACCTGGGGAATGAAGGTCTGCAGGAGGTTGTCAAAATAATCAGTATGAAAGGACTTCTGATCTGGATTAATTTTCCAGAGTCAGACTTTCTGAAGATCTGCAAGTTAAGGATGTCATTTATATGCATACTGACTGGCCACCTCAGGTGGAAAGGGATGAAGTTCTTCTCAGCCCTTGTGTTGCAAGAAACTTCTAATGGAATGTGTTTTTATCCTCAGCTGCTCTCCAAAAATAATTTAGAATGCTTACATAAAACACCACAATGATGTACGCTGTACAGTTCCAACCCAGCATCACCTACACTTGTCGCTGTATCCACATATGCTATTTACCATGATGCAAGCATTTTGCCCTCTCTGCCCTTGTGAAGAGGCGGAGGAATGATAAGCTAGAAAATTACTGAAGAATTCATTATCATGACAGTAACAAAGATAACAGTTAAATGTTACTCAGTCTTGATCACAGTAATGTAAACATCTGCTATTAAAAGTATTTCAGGACACTCACAGGAGTATCTGGATTGCTGTTTCAAATAGAGGGGGAAATACTGCGATTTGGCTTGCCAAAATTCTCTTTCATGGCAAAAGCCTCTGAAAATTAACTTTGTGAATGTACTGCTGTTACTTACACAAAGGGAAAGAACCTGAACTTGATAAGATGCAGTAGAAATACAGAAGTTCTTAATCACAATCAACCAATATACTTCCAGCTACTAAAAATCAAGTCAGAAGGCAAGTATTTTATCGAAATGCTTCACTGAATTTACATGACAAAATTGCCATTTTTTCCTTATTTTATTAATCCTCTTCTATTCCATGTCTTAGACTTACTTTAGTACCTGTAGAAACGACTAATCTAAAAATCCTGAAGATTGATATTCCTCCGCTATTTAAACACAGGGAATTATACACAGTAGCATCAGTGGAAACTTTTCCGTTATGAGTTTACCAGCTGACACAGATGAGCTCTGCTGCCTGGAGCTGTTGGATTTCTGTGTCTGAGGTTCCTGCTACAGGAAGGACATATCATAGAATAACAAAGTCACAGAAGGTTAGGGGTTGGAAGGGACCTTGAAAAATCATTTAGTCCAACTCTCCCATCAGAGCAGGATCACCTACACCAGACCACACTAGAATGCATCCAGGTGGGTTTTGAATATCTCCAGAGAGAGACTCCACAACCTCCCTGGGCAGCCTGTTCCAGTGTTCTGTCACCCTCACTGTGAAAAAAGTCCTTCTCATGTTTGCAAGAAACTTCCTATGTCCCAACTTCCATGCATTGCCCCTTGTCCTGTCATTAGGCATCACTGAGCAGAGCCTGGCTCCATCCTCCTGGCACTCACCCTTACATATTTATAAATATTAATGAAGCCACCCCTTAGACTCCTCTCCAAACTAAAGAGGCCCAGCTCCTTCAGTCTCTCCTCTTAAGGAAGATGTTTCACTCCCTTAATAATTTTCGTTACTCTGTGCTGGACTCTTTCAAGCAGTTCCCTGTCCTTCTTGAACTGTGGGGCCCAGAACTGGACACAATATTCCAAATGCAGCCTCATCATGGCAGAGTAGAGGGAGAGGAGAACCACTGTATATATTAATTTATCTGGTCCTCTACAAGAAGTTCATGGGTGGTCCATAGTGCGACATTAGTATGAACACATGATCATACTAATAAATGTAAATAGGAAGGTTCAAAGACCCAGACTTAAATTATTGGTTCATTACAGTTTTAATACAACTTGACATTAACCAGACAGATACATTAAGTAGAATGATTATAAAATGTGTAGCCTGGATGTCTGGGAAGCATTACCTAGCTGTGCTGCTGCAGCTATACTGCTACTGGATATCCAGCTAGGTCATCCAGGGTAACCTCATTATTGCTTTCCTCACAAATCCAAGGGCAGTAGCATGAGAGGAGTGTTTGCCTCCTCAACACATTTTTGATTAAAACTTTTTATGAGAATATTGATTCCCAAGTAACGTGCTATAAACGGAGGTAGGAGGACACACACATGCATATGAATACCAAAGATTTTAAAAACTGTGCTATAGGATTATCTCTGAAAACAAAGCAGAACCAAACCCTATGAAAACCGACGGCAGTTGCATGCAAAAAGTAAGGTTCGGTCAGCAGTATCATCTGCCATAACCAGCATACAGGTTCACAATGGCAATTGCTGGAAGGGTGCCATGAATTTGCCAAGCACTCTGCACCTGAAGGCTCCATGAGAGATGCTTGCTGGTATTTTTCCAAAGAAAGTACTGCAGCAGCACAGGAAAAAACCATCAGCTTGTTGTATTTTCTCTCCTAACAATGACTCAATTAAGAGACAAAGCTACAGGCAGCTGTAAGAGAGTTTCTAAGTGTCACGCACACATTACCAATGTCCTTGTCTTCTAAAGAGTGAGAGCTGGTGCTGGATCAGTTCCAGGCTGAGCCTTGATCTGCCACTCTGCCCTCTCACTTAACTTCGGTCACAAGACCAGACTTAAATGATTGTACTCCCCTCTAACAATCATGAAGACAATTAGTTAAATCGCTATGACATGTTAAGTTTGTTGATTGTTTTTCATTAAAGAATTGTAATGACTTTATGTTAATAATCTATTTAAGTTTTAGGGTAGCATGTAACTAAATAAAAATTCAGTGAGCAAATGCCCACTTGGGAGGACAGCATTAGGAAAACAAGAAGTGAAAACAAGTTGAAGCAAGAGCAAGCAGAATTCTGAAGACTCTGAAGTGTTAATGACTTCCAAGCCTTAATGACTCAGACACTCCTATCTGTGTAAATAGAAGAGTCACACTTTTGTGTTCTCAGCAGCAAGAACCCGTGCTTTTGCAACACAGGAGATAGATAGAGGAACACAGCTTCTAGGAACTACCAGGAGAGAAAACAAAATAACAGCATGGCGGGAGTGAAGATTCCTTTTAGTCTGGGGCATATCTGAAGTATCTTGCAAAGCAGCTGCTCAAGCCTTTCCCACGGAGCAAGTGCTCTCCCCATTAGAGAAAATGAGCAGAGCAGCCCAGAGCAGCCCAGAACAGAGAGGGGAAGGCAACAAGACTGATTTGTGTCTGTACAGCTGTTGTAAGAAACTAGAATAAAATTTCATTACACATTCCTATTTAAATAACTTTGCATGCAATTATTGAAATAATTATGCATCTGATATAAATGTCCTATTTAAATAATAACAGCTTTTACTTACTGTGGAACTTAGATGAATGTAAACTAGCAAAACTAGGCTTATACATTCCAAATTCTCCTTGCAAATCCCCTACCCTTGCTGGCCTATATAAAATACATTCTTCACCCCAAACCAGGTATGAATTGGATATGGTTCTTCCAGCAAACACGAAAAAGAGGTTTCCATCTCTAACTATCCATTTCAGGTGAGATATTTGGTCCTTGTCTTTTGCAGATCTGTACTTTTACCTGTGGATCACGAACTGCAGTGTGAATATGATCAGTGGCCAAAATATATACATGGCAAGTGGATAGAGACTGGATAAAAATATTCTCTGTTATGCCTGTAAAACTCTTTGGATGCCCTATTCCTAGCTTGCTCTGATCTACATTTGTTCATCATGTGAAATATCAGAACCTCATTGAGAGTGCCAGTCTTCCTTCAAGGCAGTCCAAAATCATAATGATAGCAAAGCATATTAGCAGGAACTGCATCAAATATTTTGCTTCTTTTCACTTAGCATTTTCCTCACTCATTATTTAATTTCATAGCTATTGAGTGAAAGCATTTCATTATCCAATTAATTAGTACCATTACTGCTATCTAAGATCAGCAAGATAAACCATAATGTATAACCACCACTCTGCCTCCATGCCTTTCATGTGTTTGATATAAAAGGTTTATATTTCGTTTACAGCACTTCCCTGTGCTCCATGTAGACAACTCGGACTTGAGTTAACCCACTGGAAATATAGGTCCTACTCAGTCACAGCAGAGGTCCAGCTAGAGTGGTATAGAATTCCTCCAAAATGGACATGAGCCACATCAAGAAATAAAATATATTCTGTAAATACTTCACTATTATTAGAGTCCAGCTGGAAACAGGGGCCATAGCAATTGGGCAGGACAAATGTGTTGGCCAAGAGCCACAGCCAGCTGCTGGCTGTTGGCTCCTTCTGCTTCCTGAAGAGATCCCAGGGAGCTAGGGTAGCAGCATGGCCTTTGGAACTCCAGCATGGACATAATCACACAGTACCATGATTGAAAACACTCCTTTAGTTTGGAAGTCTACATGCATTTGCACCACTCAGTGAATCTTCCAGGGAAAGAAAGAACAATTACAAAAGTTAGTTTATCTAACTAGTTCAGTTTTCATCAAGACAGCAAAGCCAAAAAAAAACCAAACCAGAGAAGCAGAGGTCTCAGCATAGCATAAACAAGACTCCAAAAGACTCGACTCTAAGAGTCTGTGCCATTATATCTTCCAAGCTCAGAAGAAAGGTTCTGAGGCAATGGTCACATTAACTTCTATGGAGACCTACAGTTAGATTTGGGAATTAAAATGCACTAACAATTTTCAGGGTGAATTACCTCAACACACCATTTCTGTGTCTGTGGTTTTCACTGAAGTCTTAATGTACAGCTCTCACCACCTGATGCCATCCATCAGAAACTAGGAGGCCAGAATGAACATGTGCCCAGCAAAACCCCCTCATGAAATGGCTATTACAGAGAAGAACCAGTGAGCTGAATATCTATCTGCTTCTCACCCTGAGGCTTGAGGAACCTGGGGAGATCTGCAGTTTCTCCAGTGGCAGTGAAAAGAGAGATAATTCTGTCTCAGCAGAGAGTAGGCTTGAGCCTATTTGTCAAGTTACTAGAAGCATACCCAAGAAAAGACATTTTATATTCGTTTATTTATTATTGTACCTGGAATGTACACTATGATGACACTTGGTTTTCACACTTTTATAGGAACTGAATTAATTATTTTGTCATATAGAGAAAGTGAGCACAGAAGTCCCTAAAAATTGTTTTATAGGTGTCCTAAACCTGATTAAATATACAGTACATTCCATAAAATTTATTTTAGAGACATAGATGTAGGAGCAAATAAAATAAGTCTAGTAGCAACATAATCTGTGAGAGATGAGTTTGCCTGTCATTAAAATCTATGTCAACTGTTGGTGTGCTAGAAGAATAAATTGAAGGTTAAGCATAACAATTAAACCTCTTGAACTAGGTTCATAATCCAGTATCAGACTAAACACAGCGTATAGACTAAATAGACCAAATAAATATGTAAAATATATTGGAAGATTTGTGCAATTTATGATCAGTCATTTAGCTGACAAGTGGGATTGCTTACCCAATGCAGACAGAACACCAAGTCTCTGCCTACAAAATATTTTAGATTAATGTTGTCAACACTTTTTTTTTTTTTCTCTTTCTTTTTTTCTTCCTAAGAAACCATTTCCTGTTTCCTTGCTGGGGAAAAAAAAAAAATTAAAAAAAAGGAGAGTGTCTTACTTACACTCTCCAGGAAGGTCTAATTGAGTTTTGGAAACTAAAGAGATGCTATACACCCTTGGAACAGAACAGAACAGACGCTGCTGAGGCCAAAGAAGGAGGCTCCTAGAGAGCCTAAGCAGATCCTGGGCAGGACTCTGCAGATCACAATTTTATCCTAAGAAGCCATAACTGCACTTAGCTCCTGCTTCTGGAATCTAATTCTCTATTAGATATTGTATTAGATACTAGATATTGTATGATGATTTATCCAATATTCATGTATTTTAAAGCTCCAGCATACAAGATTCTCGAGTAGACTATGGGAGTGTCAGACCAGCTGCAACTTTTTCAATCAGCTCAAATGGTGTAGTATGTCTTGATTGAAAATCCTGCTGGCAGAACCTTCTAGTTCAAGCAACTTCATAATATCCTGATCTTATGTGAAGCCAGGCACTTTGAGAATCAGAGATGCTAGTTTGGGTGGTTACCTGATATAAGCAATAGAGCTTGAAAGCACCTTTACCCACCATGCACCAGCTCCACAAGGTTACCAACTGTTGTGAGGGAATGTGGAGAGAAAATTCAAAGTGACTATTGGAAAAGGCAGCAATTAATAATCACACTTTACTCTTGCTTCTTCCAGATCTGGGTGATGAGGGGGGCAGGCCTCATTAAGCTGGTTGGAGACTGTGAAATCTTGTGATCTCTGCAGCATTTCAGAGTAAAAGGGCAATATGTGAGCTTGGGGAATAGGGAATTCAGCTGAGCGCAGGCTTTGTATTTTGTTTAAATTAGGTTATTGATTTGCCTGTTCTTTTTGAGCACAAGGAAGAAGCATGGCTCAATGGTATTTTAGTTGAAGCTATAAATAAGAAAAATAGTCTCATTTATGAGAAGAAATTAGTCTTTTATTCTGTTTTGTAAACAGTAGATTGAAGGAGGCAAGTGAAGATGTCACCTCCACTCATTCTACAGCCCACTAATGTGGCTGGGTCAAGTAGCTCTACACTCCCAAAACGGCTCTATATGCTGACTCTTTCAAGACATAACTTCAGATGTACTTAGACTTTTGCTTCCAGAAAGAGCTTTTCGGCATCCCTTGCCTGAAAGTAAGCCTGGGGAATAAGTCATGCACACAGCAGAGTCCTCTTGAGTGCTGGTGCAAACAGCTCCTGCTTGCAGAGCCATTACTGCCACCACCAACCCCAGGAGCATAGGCAGTGCTGGAAGAAGGGCAGTAGGCTTCCTACCCTGCCTGTGTCTTCACCTAGGAGGAGGGCTGGCGACTGGCAAAAAGGCTGCTGGAGGCATTCCTCATTGTCCCACATAAGGGACAATAAGGGACATTGTCACACATAAGGGAGGTTAAAAAAGATGAGGTGATTTCTTGTGTCTTTCTCAGAGTCTTGGAAGAGATAAAGGACTTGGTCCACCTTGGTTGAGGATTGCCCAAAGATGGAGCCAAGTCTGGAGCAGAGGGGCCACCCTTGAGCTCAAAATGGGGAATATGCAGACTCTTGTGTAAAGCTTCTGAGGAGAAACCTGCACAGGCTCAAAGGTTGAGAAAGACAAAGGAGCAGTGGTGGCTATATGCCGGTGTAGCCTTACCACAGTTTTAACCTGTAAAGTATTCTCCACCAGACAACACACTAAAAACCTCTACTTCCTTTACTTATGTTCTCCTGCACGGGCTACAAAACATCAGCTACATTATTATAGATACAGAAGAAATACAAGAAATTGTTGCTTTGAGGGCAGGTTTAGGTGACTGTTTGCTCTAATTCCTATTCATATTAGGAATCCTATGTAATTTAGCTATGACATGTATTTTGCCATAATATTTATTGGATCATTTACAAAGTCACAAAAACTGTCTGCTAACATCGCAGGGGTTTTTAAAAATAATTTCTATGCTATTCTTTTTAATATCTTGTTTTCATTGAGTGTAAAATTAGATAGGAGTTTCTGTGCGCAGTGATGAGAACATAAACCTCAGTACGTGTTGCAGCTAAGCCCTAATCAGATGAGTCACACGTGAATTCAGAGCCCTCCACATCTTCCTGTTTCACAGCTGCCTTTAGGAGTGAGGAACTTCAACACATGAGTTACTGCTGCCAGCATCTAGCTTCAGCAACAGAACAATCTCATATAAAAGTAATTTTCCCTTTCTTTCTAGCCTGTATTTATCTTGCTTCCATTTCTCCAGCTCTGACCCACAGGTGTACCTCTCATAATTTTCCTGTTTTCTTCCGCACTGCCATTCACCACTCTTAAGTTCTTAAGGCACTGGAGACCACTATTTGTATCTGCAGCCTGTCGGTTGTCTCCCTGATCCATTTTGCACACAAACCGTTCTGTCACTTTGCCCTGTCTTAGTGCATCTTTTAGCACTTCCTCTTCTTCTTTTGACACCAAGGTTATGTTTCTTTTTTTTCCTCCACACTCAGTCTGGTATTTTTGAAGCTTTGTGCCTCCTGCAGTGTGCCAGACATCTGCACTTTCTTCTTGAAGATCTTAGAAAATTTATGTTGTCAGTTTAACTCTTCCCCCACAGATCTCATTTTGGAGGAGCTTGTTCCTGCAGTCATGTTTTAATACTTTTGACAGTTTTATGGGGAGCAGAGTGATGGGACAGCAGCTCTTCTGTCCATTCCACTTCCCAATTAACACCACTTGCTACAGTGAGCTCCCCATCGCACGAGGGAGCCAGCTGCATGATTGTTCACGCTTCTCTTGCTCTTCCCTCAGATTCCCAACATCATCCCTACATCTGCTCCTGCCACAGCTTAAATATGTAACTTGCACTGAGAAAACCATAAAATGCATTGCAGGCAAACTTTCCTAACAGCAATAAATCTAACTCTGCCAGCCAATGGGAATTTGTGTGCTCTTCTCAGTTGTGTTGTATCTGATTTAGGACACCATCCTGCACATCAGTATTGATAGGACCAAGAATCTTCAGTCTGGAGAGGATGATTTCATGCTCCTGAGACTAAAGCAACCAGCAATCTGTGTTTCTTATCTTGATATGGAATGCTGTTCTAAATAATTTAAATATTTCAGCAAAATATTCTGGATTGGAAGAATAAGTTTTAACCTTTAGGAGACAGCCCATACACAGACATCTAGATCAGTGGAATCTCACCGATGGTCATCTGGCATCAGAGTTTCATAACTGACACTAAACCGAGCAGCTTCTTATATCTACAATTGTAGGAAAAAAGGGAAATGCCATTCAGAAGGTAGAACTTGCTTGGCATTATTGTCTATAGAGCAATGAATCGCAGGAGCCAATGCTTTAGACTTCGACAGTCTAAAATATATATAGTAAGGGACAACAGTAAATTCTAATTTACAACATTCTTTGTGCACTCCTGGTAAAGTCCCAGTACATTAACATCAGACTTTGTGGCATTTGTGCTCACCTAGTGTGGTTGTCCAGCTCTCATGCTTAGACCAGGGCTATATCAAACTTTGCACAGTAGCCTCTCTTCCTATTTTTGCACTGTAGCTTTTTCCTCCAATACTTTATCTGATAGATCTTCTTGTACCAAAGTTTAAAACTTGGTGAGGTAGTGCCAGCAAACCAAATCTTGCTTAGGTACAGGAAAAATGAATGCTAAGTTATGCCCTTTTCTGCAGTGGATTAATGCTGCATTGTTACCGTAGTCAGTGTTGAACTGATTTGCAGCAACCTCTGTTGAGGCAATAGCTCAACATGAGCCACTCCCTAAGATTTTTCTTTTATTATATATATTTTTGTTTTTTGTTTTTTTTGCAGGAGAAGACAGAGAAACTTACTGACTAAAACAAGGCAAACTGAAATAAATTCAACAATCATACCAGTTGAGCTGAACCAGAACTATGAGAAAAAAATGAATATTTCCTTCTCTGGGATACTTACGGGTTTCCCTTCGGATATCAATACTGTTGGTATTTATGGTTCTTTGAAGCCCTGAAGCGTTCTGGGGTGCTCAGATGCTGCTGCAGATTCTGTAACAGCTCCTGCCCCAGGTACTACTGAACCTATGTCCTAATTGGTAAATGCATTCAGATTTAGTGTTTCCCTGAATATGAGAACTAGAGAGGCTGACAAGCTTCAAGATACGAGATTAATGCCGTGGTTTTTCCATCCTCTCTCTCTTACCTGCTTAAGAATATCTGCAGCTGTTTCATGTGAGCAATCAAATATCACGTAGAACTCCTTGCCCTTCTTCATCTCCTTGAGTAAAGGTCTGGCATCTTTATTCCCAGAGGGCAGTTGGCGGATTTTGATTTTAATGTTGTATCTAGAAGGGGCTTTGATGAGCTCTTGCAGACGAATTAGACCTGAAAAAATTACACACAATTACACAACTAACTATTCTTTGCAATGAGGATTTATTGTCACATAACAGTGTCTCTTATCAGTTCCAACATACTTCATACATTCAAAGGGTGGCTGCTAGTTTGGCATTTACTAGCCTTCTAACTGACTACACCCTCTGCAGCTTTGCTAACACCAAGTTGTGTGGTGCAGCTGACACACTGGAGGGAAAGGAAGCCATCCAGAAGGACCTTGTCAGACTTGAGAGATGGGGCTTTGCAAACCTTATGAAGTTCAACAAGGCCAGATGCAAGGTCCTGCATCTGGATCAGAACAGTCTAAAGCAGTCCTGTCAGGCTGGGTGACAAGAGCAGCTCTGCAGAGAAGAACTCAGGGATATTGGTGGAAAAAAACTGGAATATCAGCCAGCACTGTGCAGGTGCAGCCAAGAAAGCAAATCACATCCAGTGCTGTGACAAGAGAAGTGTAGTTAAGAGAGGTTTCTCCCACTCTATTCTTCTGACACCCCACCTGGAGTACTATGTGGGGCTCCCAGAAACAAAAAAGCACAGACCTCTTGGGTTGATCCAGAGAAAGGCCACAAAGATGTTCAGGGAGCTGGAGCATCTGCCCTATGAGGACAAGCTGACAGAGACGAAGTCCGTATAGCAATGTAGGAGACCCTATGGCAATCTACCAGTACTAAAAGGGAGCCTGCAGGAAAGATTGGAGTGGACTCTTACCAGGCAGTGGACTCTTTGGCATGGGGTAACAGTTTCAAACTGAAAACAGCGTAGATTTAGATCAGATATTAGGAAGAATTCCTTACCGTGAGAGTGGTGAGGCAATGAAACAGACTGCCTAGAGACCTTGTGGATACCTGCTCACCAGAAACATTCAACGATAGGTTGGATGGGGCTTTGAGCAGTCTGATCTAGTGGAACGTATACTTGCCCATGGCAAGGGTTTGGAACTAGATGATTGTCACGGGATGAGCTAATCAAACACGATCTTTAAGGTTCTTTCCAACATAAAGTATTACAAGACACTGTGTTACAGCTTTTCCTTTTCATGGTTATACTTGGCTTCAACATCCAAATGTCCCCAATCATATTTTAATTTGATGAATATAGGAAATGTTTGTCATGATGCTATATTGCTGCATTGCAAAAATGATATAGTGCTTCTTACCTGGCAGCTAATTATTATTCTGACACCAAACAAGAACATAGAATTGAAAAAAAATCATTACTAACTTTCCTGCCTAATATCAAGCATGAGCAGATGAGGGGCGATAGAGAAAAGTGTTTAATGGCCAGCAGCTCCACTTTGGCTCACATAGAAGCCGGTGGTTAGCCTGAGTGGCACTTACCAATAATTATTCTTTATATGACTCTCACTGTCCTCATTTCATCATACATTGCAATACCCTGGAAGAGGTGTCTTAAATTTTTCTTATCAGTTTGGAGAATAAAGAAACCTGAAGGTACAGTGACTTGCACTCAGGGCACTCAGAAAGCCTGAGATCTTCTAAAAAAAAATTAAGTATCTTGATATCCAGCTCTATGCCTGTAAACACAAGAATATGATTGTCTAGGTCTTCAGATGATGCAAATCTATATGTCTAATTTCAAGTCAGTGGAGCTCAACCAGTTGAAAATTTATCTGAATATTTAAATACATTGCAATTCTACTGGCTAATTCATCACTCCTATGTAATTTGTACTGCCTCCAAAACCTTGATAGTTAAGAGTTCTTTGAGGTGTGTGATTACAGTCTCTTTCTCATTATCCGTGAATGTAATTTGCCCGCAAGAAAATCATGATCTCCTGCTGAGTAAAAGTAAAAGGTCTTAAAAAATATGCATAAAGAGAGAGAGAGAATACAGGCAAAAAGCATTTTTTGAACAAAAATCAAACCAAATTATAAATGTGGAAAAAAAAAAGACCCACGTCACTGTCCTGCTGGGAGTGGGTATATATTTATTTTGTGCATTAACATCTTTGGTTGAATGGTCTATACAAGGCAAGATGAAGCACCTCTATTTCTTATGATGTTCACAACTGACTGCTATGCTGAGTATTGCTGGCTTTTGCTCAAGTACTGGCAATGCACTTTGGAAAAAAAAAACAAAACAACAAAACACAACTAATCTTTCTCCCCTCCTGCAATGCTGAGTCTGTTCTTTGAAGGTTTTCAAGTATCAACACTCAATATAGAATATTAAGCATTGTGAGCATTCAAATGTAAATTACTGCATGCAGTGTGAGACCAGAGGCTGGCTGCAAGCCAGTCTGTGTAAATATGAAGCAATTTTAGCTCATTATTATGAGAATGGGGACATGCTTTCAACACTAACAAGTATGACAGTTTATGTAATTTGGTTGTAAAGCTCTAACTTGGTGATACTGTGTACTCACATGTTCAGCCCTTCACCATAGTGCCCTGGCCACTATAATGACTGGTGACTCTAAGAGAGAAAGCTGAGATTTAAGAGGAAGTAAAAAAAATGCAAGGAAATTTGAATCTTATTTACAATCTCAGATTGAGCATTGTTTCTCTTTCTGGCAACAAAAAGCACTTAACTGCAAGTGTGGTGAAGAGCAGAAGGAAAACAGTCAGCCACCCACCCACCTCCATCACCTTTTTGCAGGAAGGAAACCGCTGTGTGCCTTAAAATACCTACTTTAGCCACATGAGATTTCCACCACTTCCTACTGCTACATGAAAGGAAGGTAAAGCCTAGGTACAGTGTACTGAAAAAATGAAAGATGTGATGAAAAGACAGCAGTTATTAACAGTGCAGGGGAATAACCATCAGTGCTCTCTCTCCTCTTCCTCCTCAACAAATCCAAACCCCTGAACATGATAACATCAAGTTGTAATTTGTGACAAATCTTGAATTTGAAGCACTTAATCAGACTCCTGTGGGGAATGGCAGATGCCTGGGCAAATGCAGAAATTAGAGCAGTCACATTTCTTTTGGTTGGGAGAGACTATTTGGAGTTCAGCCTGCAATAGGCAGGAGGCATCACGGATTACCCATGAAGCTGGCAAGGAAGTAGTGGCCAAGCTGGGATAGGCTCAAAAGAAACACGTCCTGGGCATTGGCCCCATTTCTGCAAAGTCAGTGATGTGACCTGAACAGCAATACAGAACTACACTGGAGTAGGAAAGCTCTACTTTCTACTTTCTACTTTTACAGCTTGGAGTACAAGCTGTGAAGGGCCTGGACAGTGTGTTAAACAGTACAATTGAGAGGAAAGATTTAATTTAGAAATCCATAACAAAATCTCTAAGGATGGAAATCCACTAAATTTCTTGGCCTACTGTATGTATTCCACTGTCTCTTACTCAGGCATCTAAACATTGTCTTCTTTTCCTTTGTAAATAGAGTTGGGAATTTTCTGTATTTTCAGTGATGCATCTTGTGGTCTTTACCTGTGATTGATGCAGTAAAATTTGGTGCTGGGTTTCTAGTTTCAGCCATTGGGTTGATGAAAAGAAATTGTTTGCTCAAACACATGAGTTAGATGTTCAAATCGTAGAATCAGAATGTCTTTGAATATTTCATATCATTTCATGACACCTAGAACTACTGCAAGTTCTTTGTGACACATTTAGAAGTTCAAAACTGTCTAACAAACATAGCATTACAACAGGCAACTGATCATACACATTGGCAAGCATGCATGGTATTGTGTGTTGGCAAAAAGTGTTCGTTTCTCCATTTCCACTCCCTCCTTCCCATTTTTTAATTTAAAAACTCTAGATGTAAATCATATAAAACTGAAGAAATACTTTTAGAGCTTTGTGAGAAAGTACTCCTTTTTTTATTAAAAACTGTGTAAAGGTTAGCAGAGTAAGATGTCTCTTGTAACCACAAGTTCGAAGAAAGAAATTCAGTAGGAACTCAAATTCTGCCATGTGCAAACTAATTGAATTGCTTCACTGAAAAGATTTGGCTCCTCTGGGACTTCAACAAGTACTGGGAGAGAAGTCTGACAAGTGGGGAAAGTGAGGGATTCTTACAGAAGATGAAGATTTTGATGTATTCAGCTTTCTCAGCAGCTGGTAGGTTAAATTATTGAATTCCAGGAAGATAGATCAAAAGCATAGTCAAAGCTCCACTGAAGGCAGTGCTACACCTTTTGTTTGAGCTCTTGATAACTGAGAGAAAAGTCATGTGCCTGTTACAGGTCAATGTGCCAAATAACAAAGTGCAATAGTGGGATTTTAGAAGGGATCTATTACACATCACTAAATTAAATCTGTCCTGTTATAGCAGGCGGAAAGGTAAACCATAATTTTTGGTACCCAAATTCGAGCAATGCATGTTCAATGTATCATGCAGTCTATTGCAAGGCTTCATTAGATTGTCTTTAAACTTCAGGAGACAAATTTTGCCTTACACAAAAGCAATCCACTTGATAGAAACTATTTTTTTTTAGCACCTTGATTAAAAAAAAAAAAGAGGAATTATTAATTAGAATGAAGGTTGATCCTGTCTCGAGGACTGAACATAGTGTGGATTATGCTTAATGTGGAGAAAAGCAACACACTCTAAATCTGAAAAAATAAATATATTTGCTTAGGAGTCTTATTTATTCCTAGCATTAGAAAACTATAGGCATTAATGAGCAGCTTGAGAATTTCAGGAAACCTATGAGAGGTTTAAATAAATATCTACTGTATAGTCAGAAAACATTAATTTGCTATTGAGAAAGATGATGACTGTTTGGAAGCCTATCTTTCAGTGGAACAGTAAGAACAGCAATTAGAAATAAAAATAATCTGTAGTGTGCTTTATTATTCATATTTACACTGAAGTCTAAGAGAAAATGGAATGAAAATCTGATAAGCTCAACTCAGGAAACACAAATAAACTTTTCAAATGTATCTTGGGAACAAAATACTGCAGGAGATCCCTTTAGAGGAAACAGTAAAGTTGTTAACATGGTGCACTTGGTACCATTTAATATGATACTTGATAAGAAGCAGGACAAATAAGCACTTCTTATTCCAAATGTCATTTCTAGCACTATTGGTTGCAAGTCTTCTAGACCTACTAATATAAAATTTGCTTACCATTTACAGTCCTGTAGAGTACACCTGGTAGATTACTAACACTCAATAACTAATGTGATAAATATTGGAACCTTGAGTGAATTCTAAAAAACTGGGGAAAAGTGCTGATATTTTCTCAATATAAGTGTGTGTGAGATAACAGAGAGCAACTAACTCCAGTGTAAACATTGGACAAGCTGTGAGTAAAGCTGATGTCGTGGTAAAATGACAAAGTATAAAATCTTGGGATAGTAAGAAATGTTAAGCTGTCAAGGGAAAAGAGTTCTGTATCAATTCAAGTGCCTTTGCTGCTACAAGTTCTGTTGACATAGGTAACTTCCTAGATATAAAGCACTTGCCCTCGGGAGATGTCTGTTTTCATATATCATACAACTCACCTATGAATAATGGGGGACTGTAAAACAATCACAGACTCACAGAACATTAGAGGTTAGAAGAACACTTCCAGAGATCATGGAGTCCAACCCCCCTGCCAAGGCAGGATCACCTACAGTAGTTTGCACAGGTGGGCTTTGAAAGCCTCCAGAGAAGGAGACTCCACAACATCTCTGGGCAGCCTGTTCCAGTGCTCTGTCACCCTCGCTGTAAATAAGTTTCTCCTCATGTTGAGGTGGAAACTTTCTACGTTCCAATTTGTAGCCATTGCTCCTTGTCTTATTGCTGCTGACCACCAATAATAATTTCCCTGACCTTGAAAAGCAGATGGCAAGGAGAAAGCCTTATCAAACAGAAGAGGCCTGTGAAGACTGGTGCTAAACCATTCAGAAATTTGTAGTACTCTTGTCTCTGTAAGCACTCCAAAATCATTGACTGGACCAAAGATACTTTTGAAAAACATTTGGATATCACAAACTGGCAGCATGGTAAATAAGATAGGGATGGTAGGCATAAGTGATTTGGAAACATGAGTTCACTTAGATGAACTGTGTTTTGTAATACTCCTTCAGTCCAGACTTGTAACTGCTTTTCTGTTCATGGATCTGTCCATGAAGCACTGAAAACTATAACTACCAGAGGTGGGCCACTACACTACAGATGAACTGGCACAGTATGTGGCATCTGTGCTGGATCTGGCCATGATGGCACATGGGCTTGGAGCAGTACTGTAGTGTGAAGGATAAAAGAACATTTTCCACAACTGAAATTCACAATAAACTCTTAACCTGGAGCAGGGTTAATCTCAGCCTGAGTAATCTAGGTATGGATTGTTCACAGTTCATTGTTACAGCTATGAGTTCATTGTTTGTTTAGGAGTGAAGCTGATCTTCAAACACCATTAGTCTCTAAGGAAAAAAAATAGGTTAATGTTTTGTTTTCTTGTGATGTTACAATGTCAAAATTGAGGCATGAGAAATAAAAAGAGCTTGAGCTAAATAGTGTCACTCTAACCCCAAATCCAAAGACTATTTATATGGATAGAAGTTCACCTGTTTACTTTCCTGACTCAAAGTTAATAAGATGATTGGTGATTAATTTACTTTTTAAATATCTCTGTGAATTAAGTCTCTTTAATATCAGTCAATCTTTAACTGAATATGTGCACAGCACTTAGTGTTTTAGAATGCTAATTTGATACTAGAGTAGGCTTAAAAAGATGTGTACTTGTTTATCCATGAGTATATTCTGGCATACAGTGCTAGGAGTCCAGCAGAAATCCTGCTAAGCTAGACCATCATAATGGAAATGCAGAAAGACCACTGCAGTAAGCCTAGCCTGCCTTGTTCTTTCTCTTTTACCTCCAGCCCTCCAGTGTACTTTCTCAGTCGAAGGTGAGCAAGAACATTGGCACTGAGACCTGCCTCTTGGATCCAGGAAGAAACATTCTTCATTTGTGCTATCAACAGTGCAGAAATAAATACAACATTTCCAGCCTCAGTTTGAGTTTTGGAAGGGTTTTTTTTGGCAGAAATCTGCCTTTCAAACATGTTTTTACAACATGACTCCATAAGGCATGATTTTTATTTTCATACTCCATTTAAAGACTTAGGTAGGAAGATGCTTGAGCTCAAGGCTCATTCAGGTATGGTTTATACCATTGTCAGTTTAAGTGTATCCCCAACACTTTTAGAGCTCTCGTAGGTGCTATATTTCTGTGGGCAATGGGAAGAGAAAGGGGAAGAAAGTCTCAGGGCAGGGCTGACAGTGATGTGCTTAATTTGCACTAGTGACTGCTAGTGCACAAGTTGGGTTTTTTTTCAGAAATGCATATGATTCAGACACAATTTTGCCATTAAAACATAGTGTTGAAGGATTGTGGTAAAGTTTTACAGTGGGATCTAAGTCTTTTTTAGTTGTCTCTGTTTTCTTCATCTCTACAGATACAATGTCTCCAAGAAAACATTTTCTGCTGCTTAGAATATACTTAAAACTTTGTGCCTTGCAAAAACCCCATCAGTTGGCAGGTCTTGCTTAATGTTTCCTGTGTTTTGACAGAAGAACTATAGACTCCCCCAAGCTTTTAATGGTTTGCTTACATGAAAACCTTTTATTGTAAAGCTAAGTTATGGCCCCTTAATCCACGGCTGTGTCTACAATGTAGGAAAGATGATGTTCTCTACAGTAATTCTTGGAATAAATTTTCTTATGTAATCCTGCTGGACAGGACACCTTCTGAGAGCAGTTTAGGTACACAGTTTTCTCAATGACCAGAGCAGCTAATATATTTCTCCAAAACAAGGATAGTACTCTCTATGGTATCAGCTACAGGGTTAGCAAAGCCTATATACACAAAGACATCCAATAGAGGCTCGGACTTCCTTGTAACATTGATACACTTCCACACACTCTGTGTATTAAAAAAAAATAAGTCCTATTCTTTGATAAGCTTTTAAATGGCTTGTTCTAAGGAATGAGTCTGTTATCCTCTCTTTCCCCCTTTTTTTCCCCTGTGTATAGAAAAAGACACGTTACTGATACTGGTTGTTTATTCTGTGCTGTTGGACAGCTATGACTACTGTGTGCCCCGTGGGGGAGGTTCTTGTCACAATGAATGAATGATCTCTGAGTTAAGAATTCCAGGCTGAAAACATTTACATGAATTGCATCTTTCAGATTCAGCCTTCAGTGGCCCGCTGACAAGGGGGCTGACTCTTTCTGAGACAGTTTCAAGGAACGAGGTAGTTTCTATGTTAAAAATTATGCAACTTAAACTTTTGCCTTGTACATGCATCCTTTTCAAGATCAGCAATTCACTGACAAAGGGAATCCCTGTTTGGCCCCATACTGTAATATCTATTACTTTGAAGCTGTGTTATTTGTTCCACAAACAGGAAGCAAAGCATGATCAAGTATTCAGAACTCATGAGCTACTTCCTGGTGACTTCTTAATGTCTCAAAAAATGAACTGACTTCTGAAAGCAACAGCAACAGAAGTACAGTTGAGCCTTAAGATACCTTTCTTTTCTATATTCTGTTGTTAAGTATGCCAAAGTGAACTATCACAGACACCCTCTCATGGAATTTATTCATATATGGATATTAATAGAAATACATGATCTGCAGTGCACCACTACTATTTACCTGTGCTGTCTTCATATACTACTGTTACTATTTTCCAGTTGTAGTAGAGTACAAGATCCAAAACTGCTCTGCTGATGGCTGAATAGTCTGGATAGAGGTTGATATAAAATGCATCTTTGTTATCCACTGTAGGATGCTTCCATCGGGTCTGAATATGTGGGACTTCAAGTGCATTGCAAATGGACTGCACTGCACTGACAGAAGAGCTGTGGGAAGGTCCAAACAGAGCAGCTACACCAAGAGCAAGCTGGTCACATGCTGAAGGGGAGAGGAAAGGAGAGGAAAAAGCTGTTAGTTCACAAAAGCAAGTCACTTGAGTGATGTTTACTGAGATAATTTATTCTCCATCCAACCCCATCCTTTCAAAGTGAGAATGGGTAAACATTTTGCTCCCAAATAGAGATTTTCAAATGGTTCCTGAACATAGCTTAACGGATTAGTCGTTATTTTCTAGAACCTGCTTACTACAAATAAAAATCAAAATAGCTTCTTTGCTCATTACCTTTAGATCACATTGATTCTCAAACTGCCTTTCTCAGAATGGCATTATCCTGGAGAAACCAGCTTTCTGACTATGGGCCTGCCAAAGGCACAGCACATGAATTAAGTTTTATGGCAACGTGTCAGGAAATAATGTTCATGGAGTCATAACAGACACTATAAGGATTCCCTCCCTGACTGGGAAGCTTCCACCAATGTGATTTGCTTTAATTCCGAGCTGTTGAAGGAATATAAACAGTGAAGGGCACTGTGATTCATGGCGCTTTATAATCTGTGTTTATAAAACAGGTAGTAAAGCCTAAAGCCCTCGGTAATGTCACAGGGAAATAAAGAACCAGCACACACTGACCTTTTAATATCTTTCAGTCAAAGACTAGTTTAAAAAAAGGTTTATTTCTTCTTGTGCCTACATTTCCACCAAAAGAAACCTTCCTGTATGTGCTGTCTCGTTTTTCTTTCCCTCTTGTAGACACAAGAGGGACAGTAATATGAATTATATGTTAACAGACAGTAATATGAATTACTTTTGTCCATTAGTAAAATTCACTACAAGTGTTTCTAATCATGTCCAACTGGACAAAGCCCTGCAGAGTTGTACTCTTTGTGGAAAATTTAGAAATTACAGTGACCGGATGAAATACTAAATACACAAACACCCACAATTAGCTGATATCTTTTAAATTAGCATTTAGCTCTCTCATAGTAATAGAATGTAACAGAAAATCAATTATTTTTAAGTTTACAAACCAATGTCTTACAGACAGTATTAAAATGCACAGGCCTTCAAAGTTTAATTCAGAAGACTTCTTAAAGGTTCATAGGCTTTAATGTGTAAATTGCATAATATAAATAATTCATTGTTAGGAGAAATTACTGCTCTTTGACTGGATTCCTTGTTTGTAGACATACAAATGTTTATGATGGACTCCTTCCTACAGATTAAATAGAGAAAGCACATTGACAATAGAAGCAGAAGAGATTCTCACTCTACAGGGACTCTAAAATCCTGTCTATTTAGATTATGTGGATTATAAATCCAGCATCTGTGATTTTTTAATATCATATAGTTACAGCATGTATCTGATACTTGAAAAAAATGTAATAAAGATAATTTAAAGCCATTTCCTATGTTTTTGAGGTGGTGTTCTTTTTTCTTTAGTAAGAAACCAGAATACCATGAGGCAAATTTAGTAATTTAGGTGTTTGGTTTACTTTCCAATATTCATTGCAAGAGGCACATCTTTTGCTGCATAGCAAGCATATCTTGTATCATTTATAGTAACAGATGTTCTAGTGAACTGTAAAGTCCATCTGTAAAGTCTTAGTGACTTACTAGTCTTTCTGCAGACTTGTTTGTATGCGATTGTGTGCACACCATAGAGTTCCAGGAATTAAACTACTCTTTGCAAAATTTTAGTGAACTTCAAATTTGCCTCCTAGAGGTGAAGAAATACACTGTGCTTAGGAAGAGTTGTGACTTTTTTCCCCCCTTTCTGTTTTCATCTGCAAGTAAATTAGTCACAAGTAAAAAGGATAATAATTTTCCTTTTGAGAAAAAGAATGGGCAAAATAAATCCAAACTTGTCCACTCCAATTCTTGTAGTTGTTTACAAAGGAGAAATTTACTTCTGTCTCTAATCCTCTGAAGCATTAATATTCAAGACATGGAGAGTAATGTCCTCTGTTCTTTAAAGTACAACAGAAATAATTTGTTATGAATAATGGATATCTGTGTGTGTGTGCTAATTATGGGTTGTGACATCCTACTGTGATTCCTGTTAGTCTGTGATTATATTCTGCAGAATACCAGGTGGCCAACCTATTTTTTGGAAAGAAAAATGGGTTGGACTTGCCACATTCCATCTGGGGATCTTAGCATGTAGACAGTATGTAGGTGTTCTATCAGAAACTTGATGACAAGTCCAAGTCCAGCTTCATTCTTAGTTAAAATGGTTTTGAAAGATGAATTTTCTATTACAATTCATGCACATACGTTACAACTGGCACGAAAAGGAGATCAGGCTGGGAAAAGGCAGTATAGAATATGTATGTTACTGACACAGTAATTGAGATAATTACCTCTCCTTGAGGCTTCAAAACTATCAAAAAGGTTAATTCTCTGGATGTCATAGGTTAATGTGGTGTTAGGCATCAGTGTTCTGTTTCTATTAATGTTGGTGACTGCAAACTTGAAAGCCAATTCTTCAATATTAACGGGTTCATTTTCCACAGTTTCGAATATCCCTCCTGTTGCAACAGAGATAAATGAGAAGTTATTATTCACCTCTTCATCACAGTACATAAAAAGAGAAAAATAAATTACGAGCAATAATAATCATAGTGTTCGTAAAGGAAAACAGTTAAAATTGCATTTAAAAACATTCCTGCTAAAGCATATTGGATCATTATTTTTATCTACAATGTCACTGTAGGTTAATTCAATATTATGAATGTTGCTGAGACAAACATCTGTGAAAGATTATGCATGTTTGTTACTCAGCTTTTTCAAAAGAAAATATTTCAATGCTTGTGAAAACTTCTGTTGGGTTCACAGCTAATGAAAGTAGTGATATTCATAGGTCTTGCTCCCACTCCTCCAATAGAATCTATACTTAGAGGTGAAACTTGGATGTGTTAGAGATGTTTTGTGAAGTGTTTCTGCAGATCTTGGCAGTACCAGATCAGCAGAAGTGATTCAGGAACTTGAGTCAAAATGTTTCCATTCAAGGTTGGTGTTTTAGTAAGGCTTTGGTTTTTCACAAACCTTGGGCAATGTTGTTGGCCATTTCTCAGTTTGCTTAGGAGAGGTGACTTTTTCAGAGCTTGTTTCTGAATAATACAGCACACAACCAAGTCACACACTGCTCCCACAGAAGATTTCACCTCTGTGCCAGTGTCAAGTAATCTCTCCAACAATGTACTGTCTACCAGTACCATGATGGCATTAGCTTAAAAATCTTCCTTCAAGGACAGAGCTGGATTACTCTCAACTTCCTGTAGTACCTCTAGTCTCTTTTTCCAGCATCTGTTTTGAACCATTTGAACAAAGATATGTCCCAGCCCATTCTGTGCAATTCCAGCTGGACAACTGCTCTTTGAGCACTGCTCAGTTTGTGAGAACTTACTTTCTACTTTTCACACTGAAAACGTATGTACTTCTTGCTCTTTTTAAAAACAAACAAGGTAAATCTGAGCTTTTCATTAACTTGGAAGCAAGTTTTCAAGGAACCAATCTGAACTTTGGAAGCATTCTGAACATTTTGATATTTACAGTGAGATGGAAAAGGTGGCTATGTTTCAAGTCAACAGGCTGGCCCACTTAAACAGGAACATCTACTCCCTCTAGCCTCTAGAGACTTTATTGTGCCAACAACACATTCAGGATGTCTAGGAGCACTGGGATTTGATGAATGCATAACAAACACAGCTAATTTAGGGAAAAAAAAAAAAAAAGCTCCTTTAAACAGTAATCTCCAGCTTCAGTACTTGATTTTGCAAGTATAATTTTCTCATTTAGTGCAAGTCACTAGAGAATACTTTGGATTTCTCAGTTACATATTTTCACATTTCCCCATCTGAAATTTGAGCCCTAGATATTGCTTTATATTTTCCTAACATCAGAATATATTCAGCTAATGCACTGCAACGCCTTTCAATTTTTATGTCACCAGTTTAGGATGCAGCCATTAGCAGACAATCAGAAAATGGGAGCAAAGTGGGATTAAAACCTGTTTTGAATTTTAATTCAGCAATAAAAACACTGGAGGCTATCAGTCCCAAGATGGCAATGCAATCTCTAGCTACTCTTGAGTACACAACATTATGTTATCTCTCAAACTCATATGTAACAATCCCTTAACATGACTTCAGCAATTTTGCTACCTTAACCACTATTCCTGTTGATAATATGTATTTCTCATTTACTATATGCATGTAACAATGCCTTAAAGACTTTCTGATTTATTTTCTTTTCCCTTCCATCATAAACATAGAAGTGATTACAGGAGACTGTGACACACAGAAATAGCTGGGGGGAAATAAAAGGTAAATGCTGGGTTTGGAACCAAATGTAAAGCCTCATCTGGAATGCTGACAGGCAGCAGAATTTTCTAGGATTACAAACTAGAAATAGCAGACGGAAAAAATCTTTTGTTCTTTCAGATGTTTATTCTTTTGGATCTTAGAATTCCTCATCTCAATGATGATATCAAGATGTTTACTACTTCTCTGGTTACATAAAATTTGTATTGTCATTGTCTCCTTTCACCTGGGGAAGACAAGTATTTTCAATTACTTATAATGCCAGTTTGGGTTTGGACCAACAAGATAACAACCACTGTGTTTTGCTTGGGCCCCTACTAGAGGTAGCAGAGCACGGCTCTGTTAGACAAAGTGAATTTTTAGTATAATGCACAGCCTGACATAACTTTCTAATACAGGGTGACCATCACCTGTCCCCACCTCTAGGATGGATCTCCAACCATTATATCTTGGAAAACATTCTTCTCCATTTGGGGGGAGATTTTTGTTATTTTTGCCTTTGTTGTTGTTGTTGTTATTTTTGTTTGGTTTTTGGGGTTTTTTTGGGGAGGGGGTGGGTTTGGGTTTGGGTTGGTTTGTTCTTTTTGTTTGGGTGGGGGTTTTTTGTTTTTTTTTTTTTTCCTTCTCTGCTAAATTAAAACAACTTCTTTCAGTTGCCCTTGAGGTAACCTTCATACCTATACATACACAAGCACTTTCTAATTTCAGGACTAGAACTTTTTCCAGACCTCTAATCAGTTGCCTATTAAATGGAGATTAATTTTAATTGACTAATATCCGTGAACTATTTATACTTCATTAGCAGAATTTTGCATACTTTTTGCCCAGTCCCTTTTAAAAAAGAGTAGAAACTCACTGGGCAGAGAGGAGGAGTGGAGGGAATGCAGGTGTAAGGGAAAGACAGAAAGTGTCACATGAATGTGCTTCCTAAGCAAACTAATCAAAACTGCTTATGCAGGACCACATACACATCTAATATATTCAGATAAATCTCTCTGAAAGTCATCTGTATGCTCAGTATACTGATAACCTTTCAACATATTTTGCAGGTTTGTTTTGTACATGTCAACACAGCAGTAAAGCACTTAGAGACAACTTGAATTTGTTGATGAGACAGGTCTTGTGTAAGAACAACACAGATAGGCAAGAGGTTCATCATTTTACACAGAAAATTTAGTTCAAGCTGAACTGGAGATGCTGAATAGAGTGCCAGTTAGAGTCTCGGCAGCCTGGATTTGGAGTACTGTCCCTACTACAACAGGAAAGGTTTGAAACAACATTCTTCTAAGTCAGCAAATCTTTACTTGGCTGAATGTTCTCCAGATTGAATTCTACAGTAAGCACAAAAAGAGTGTCCTGTTGTCCATGAACAAAGTCAATGAGACAGTTTTTGGAGGAAATTGTTGCTTTCTTTGACTGAAATCTGGGATAGTTGAATTGTGAAAAGCTTGAAGTGCTACCTAGGAGCTTTTTTTTTCTGTTGGGGTGTATGTGTGTGTAAGAGGGTTGAATCAATCTAGAAATTTGTATCACAAATCAAATAAAATCTGTATGTTCTTTGCTGTTGTGTGTTCATCCCTGTGTCCTTAGCTAAAACTGGCAATTCAGTAAACTGTTTCTCTTCTCTTGTCTTCTGCTGATGACTTACAGTCAAGCTTCGAATTCATTGTAAGGTCCAGGTTAAAAGAGAAATAACAGAGTAAGTGACAAGCTTGATGAAGAACCGTTTTGTCAGATGATTCATTTAAGTAAAGTAATTACTGTACACCATTTAAAAAACAAATTAACAACAAGATTCTACAAGGGAAGGGGGAAGGATAAAAATCAATATTAGTTCAAAGATATAAATGATGATCCAGAAATGAGTCTACTATTGATAAGCGCAAAAGCAAGCACTGACTTTCAAGGTAGGAAGCTGGTAGCATATACATGGAATGAAGCTTAAATTTTTGAGCTTTATCTTTCATCTCACTCCTCCCCAGTTAATCAGATAGATAGTGAATATGCTGTAGCAGATTTGGCTGGCCAAAGGCTGCTTAGTCCGGATCAGTTAGTCCTGATCTTTCTTCTGCACATGTGGTGTCTGCCCTCATGATGAGCAGGATTGGCTTCCTCAGTCAGCAGGAAGCTGCCTACTCAAAACCAGGTGAATGCTAGAGCTGTAGGGATTGCTCTGCTTCACATAGATGTCAATGCCTCCCAGAAGGGTGCCTCAGCAGGTACAGATGAGGATCAGTGCCAGATGTAGGTTACTTGGTTCTGTTGCACTCAGAAAGTAACTCTCCACCAGCCACAAGTGAGCACATCTTTCAGAGAAGCCAGAGTTCATGTTAATTTAACTGATCATTCCACTTCAGGGCACGCGTGTGAGGAAATCTTTCGCTTTCAGCATTTACTTTATAAAGTGATGTCTACGAAGATGAAGGAAAATGCTGTATCTGCACCTAACTTGAATTTAGCTGTGGAAAGTTAGAGGAAAAAAAAGACTGCTTGGATAATATGGCTCTGCCAGAGATGAAGGCTGAGCCACATTAACAACTACTCTGCAGAGAGGAGTGAGGGATGCGAATCAAACTGTCAGCTGTGACAAAGCATCGACCCCACTCACGCTCTGAAGATAAAAACGATTCTACAGCAAGTAAAATGTCAAAAGTAAAAGCACACCTCAGTAGACACTCCTGAAAAAGCAGCTCCAGTTCTTCTCAGAAAGCAAGCATTCCCAATAAAAGAGGTCATCACAGACTAAGAGTTTTAGAAAAGGTCATGGCTGAATCAGTGGGTCTCAACATTTCACTCGAAGACAAGGCAGAGCACAAAAGCTTGTTATTAGAAAAAAATACCTATCACTGTTTTAAAATTAGGCACAAACAGCAACAGCTAAAAGTTGTTGACCTTTCTGATTGTAGTTATCAACCTGTCTCCCTGGGATTCTTGGATCAAATTTCCTCAATGCAAAATATCTTATTATCAGATTTCAGTCTCAAAACAGCAGATGTAATATAGGTTTTGGCCACATATACATAGAATTGCCTGAGAGGCATTTCAAAATACTGTTTAAAGCTATACCCCACTTGCTGAGACATTTTCCTTACTTACTCCATAGCAAGCACAAGAGCAGTATCTTACTGCATCAGGAGTTTGTTTTGTTATTTGTTACTTCCTATTAACTATTAAAAAAGACAGAGGAAATGGAGGTAGGCCCAGAGAAAAAGACAGTACCAATAACCTGCAAAACAGGTGTGATAATGTGTGCTTTTAAAGGATGGTCTTTATTTCATTCTGACACCTAAAAGATGTTTTCATTGTCTGCTTTTAAGCCAGACTGAAATCCAGTAGTCACCACAAACACACAAAAAAGTTTGTTCTTTATCAGACTAGTTCTTGCTCAGGGATATTCTCATGTTCGTTATCTTGGTGGATAAATGGCATGTTTCAAAATAAAATGTGTTAAAAGTCTCTCCAGTTCACTGGTGGCTATGTACGGCAGATCTACAACACATCCATGTCCATGCTTACACAATGGATCAGCAGTTCACCTTCCTTGCACACAGATTTGAGGATATATAACCCACTGAACTGTCCTCTAGACGGTTTTTAATAATCAATATCACTTACTAAATTCTCTCCTTTTTGACCAGTGGAAAATGCCTGAAATGCAGGGAAGTAATTTGCTTGTACTGTTAAAACAGACAAAACTGTTGCTGAATACTAGATACAAGGACCATAAGACAACTCACCACATACATTGAGACTTAAATGATATATTGCTATTTCCCAGAGGGATTTATGCTTTAGGAAGCCCTCCCTCCTTTCCACAGCACCATCTGAACACCAAGAGTTCCATGAGACCTCATTAAAACAGACCTGTCAGTCACTGAAGAGAGTAAAAGTCCTGATGAGTGTGCAGCTATCTGTCACTGGTTTCCCAAAAGGGAAGCTGTTGCTGATATCAAGTTAATGTAGGAGATTCATAAACCTAAAGCAGCATGCAGCTTGCTCTTGCCCTCTATTGGTATAAATATGGACTCACACTAATGCTGGGATGGTTGTGGACTCTGGGCTGAGTTTCATGTGTAGACCTGCTAGTCAAAAGAGAAATAGGGAAGAGCAAAACAATGCTTATGAACATATTTTTCTGCAGATAATCTCCACTTACAGAGTTAGAGTATGGAGCTTGAAGTTAAAGCATTCACTACTGGAAATGCCCCCAAGCATTTTTTTCCATTTTTTCCTCTGACCAGAGGACATCTTCTCCTGTGCCACAAGGAGTATGACAGAGTCACTGCAAGCATGCTCATTACAGAGCTAAGTCTGGGCATTCATCTTACCAGAAAAGGATAATCAAATGAGTTGTTACTTAGAGACTTACCTTCAGAAGAATTTAACAATGTATTTATTTGTAAAGTTAGCTCACTGACTTGTGTAAGATTGGTCCAGAAATTTGCTGTTACCTCTAATTTACACATGACCTAAACTCAACTCTGTTATGGGTTTATATGTATTCAAAATAAAATGTTTCTCAGGAAGAATCATTAGCAATCATAATCCTATAACAAACAGTAATTGCGTTTTAC
Organism: Psilopogon haemacephalus; assembly: GCA_013396835.1. Lineage (NCBI taxonomy): Eukaryota > Metazoa > Chordata > Aves > Piciformes > Megalaimidae > Psilopogon > Psilopogon haemacephalus. The sequence goes on from VWZI01020038.1 coordinate 338,494, forward strand.
GTTTAAAAATCCAGACCAAAATATGTTTGCTCCCCTAGGTTTTTGTGGAATTAAATGCATGGGTTTTGCACTGGCTCACAGAACACAACTGAACACATTAGCATTCTCTGCACGAGTGAATTTAGCCTTGCAACAGGGACCTCTGAGTTAGGCAGCTATTATCATCCTCATTTTACAGACAGTGAAACTGAAAGCTTGAGCAACTTTCCTACCATGACTCTCTCCTCAATCTGTTCAGAAGCTCGTTTGGAAACCTTCCATACATTGCGCTCTGTTTCAGTCTATTCCTCCCTTTTTAAAGTCCCTGTCCTTACCTCAGCATTCACCATTTTCCTATTTACCCAGCCTGGTTCCTGTCCAGTATGCCCTTTGATTTTATTCCTCACTGCTGTACTCTGCCAAATGTTACTGTCATTTCACTGCCTGTGCCAGATCCTGGGTCTGGATCATTCTCCGTCTGTAACTCATCATCTGTCTGTGGGCTCCTTCTTTTAGGATGCACATCAAACAAAACTTGAAGCCCATACCCTTCCTCTTTCTGCACTCTATCTGCATTGTTTTCAGCCATCTAAATAAATAAAATATGAGATGGTGAGCATAGAAAGGCAAATACCTTGCTCTGGTGATCACCTGGATTTCCTGCCTCCCTTACCCTCACCTCTGCATTTATTTGCTCTGCTGTCTCTGTAGATTGCAAGATTCCCCAGATTGCAAGATATTTGCAACCAAATAGGATAATTTGAAGCAGGGTTGGCTTCAGGGGATTGGGGTGATGATTACATTTTCTTTTCCATGAATGCATAGTAGGACTGGGAAACTGAAACATGGGAGAGTTTCATGATCTGAAACCTGACAAAAAGGGATAGAAGGATGCATATGTAACTCAAATTTCAAATTCAGTAAATCTGAGGATTGTTTTGGTTTTATTTTTTGGTTTGGGTTTTTTTGTTTGGGGATTTTTGTGTGTGGTTTGTTTGGGTTTTTTTCTCCATATTATACTCACTTTTAGAAAGGTCATTGAATATTTAACAAATTTAGTATTTTCTAGGTTCAAAACTGTACATCTGAAATACACCTTTGGACAAGTCTTTTGGATGAGATTGTACCCCAGTCAGTTGTGAAGATTTTACTCTCAGCTTTAACAAGAAGTGAGATGCAGTTTGTCAGACTTTGCAGCCTGACTCAGAATTTGTGTCATTTAGACTGAACTCTCCTAAAGGCTCAGCTTTTCTGTTCTTTCCATGCAACATGGACAGTGCTTAATTAGTCATCAATGAAATTGGCAGAAATCACATTTTTATTTCAGCCCACACACAGGCAGGTGAGAGTTCTTTAATTGTCGAAGATATGCAGTCCCTTATACCAGGTCAGAAGGGGTATCTGAAGGGGCCCTGCAGGAAGGCTGGGGAGGGACTATTGACAAGGTCTTGTAATGACAGGATGAGGAGTAATGGGTTTAAACTGGCAGAGGGGAGATTTAAACTGGATGTTAGGAGAAAGTTCTTCACAGTGAGGGTGGTGAGACACTGGAACAGGTTGCCCAGGGAGGTCGTGTCTGCTCCCTCCCTGGAGGTGTTCAAGGCCAGGCTGGATGAGGTCTTGAGCATCCTGATCTAGTGTGAGGTGTCCCTGCCTATGGTGGGTGGTTGGAACTGGATGATCTTTGAGGTGTCTTCCAATCTAAACCATTCTATCAATCTATGGTTCTAGGTCTAAACACATACCTCAGAGCAAATAAGGTCTAGATAAAGATTAAGAAGAAGAGTACAAAAGGAGGAAATTATCTTAAATATAAAATGACAGAGCATTTCTCTATCCAAAACCTTCTTTATGAGAGTGAGGGATGGGGGTTTTATAACATAGTGCACTGCAGCAAGGTACTGCATTCAGCAATGCCTTTATCCTGTAGAAAGCAGAGGGATAAAAATATGTATGAATGTACATACATATATAAAAAGTTGAGCTTATTAAGATACAAAACTCTACTTTTCCCAATGGGATTTATTTGAGTGCAGCATGTGAGTTTGGAGATATTTCCCAAAGGCTCAATTGGCATGATTCATGTTGCAGAATTTCTAAGTAATAAACTTCCTTTTTTAACAGAGAAAAAAAAAAAAAAAAAGTTTGACCTGATTTAGATATCTCTTGCAACACCGTGGTAGTACTATCTCAAAATCAAAGGATCATTTTAGAGGTGCAAACTCTCTATTTAGTGTAAATTTAAAAACATATTTCCCTGTTGGCTTTATTGTATTGTGTTCACTTGATGCAAAGGCTGGTCAGAAGGTACTGAAAATGCAGGGCAATATATGTTATTTATCTTGTTCTTGCTCTTTTCCCGCCACATAACCATGGCTACTTGGACAATCTAGCTATCCATGCATTGCTGCATGAATTTCAAAGAAGACAAGACAGCAGGGCAAAGGAGGTGATTCTCCCCCTTTACTCTGCTCTCGTCAGACCCCACCTGGAGTACTGTGTGCAGTTCTGGAGCCCCCAGCACAAGAAGGACATGGAACTGTTGGAGAGAGTCCAGAGGAGAGCCACAAAGATGATCAGAGGGCTGGAGCACCTCTGCTATGAGGACAGCCTATGAGAGTTGGGGCTTTTCAGTCTGGAGAAGAGAAGGCTTTGAGTAGAACTTATAGTAGTCTTCCAATATCTGAAGGGGCCTACAGAAGGGCTGGGGAGGGACTATTCACAAGGTCTTGTAATGACGGGATGAGGAGTAATGGTTTTAAACTGGAAGAGGGGAGATTTAAACTGGATGTTAGGAAGAAGTTCTTTACAGTGAGGGTGGTGAGACACTGGAACAGATTGCCCAGGGAGGTTGTGGCTGCTCCCTCCCTGGAGGTGTTCAAGGCCAGGCTGGATGAGGCCTTGAGTGACCTGTTCTAGTGGGAGGTGTCCCTGCCTAAGGCAGGGGATTGGAATCTTTGAGGTCTCTTCCAACCTAAAACATTCTATGATTCTATGTGAAAGCCTGAGGCAACTAGTGACAAAAAACAGTGGTTGAGAGCAGCACTGGTAGTGATGTAGTCATTTAATTTCTGATGACCAGCTCATACCAAACCATGTTAGTCCAGCATTCAAAGAACACTGATGGAAGCAGATATTTAGCTGCAGTGCTCTTTGTGTTCCAGTTCCTTTCCTATGTATCTTCCTAAGAGATTTCTTTGTTGGGCAGCAGCAATTTAGTTTTAATCTGAGACCAAATCAATGCATCTGCTTCCTTGTCACCGAGCTAAATCAACCCCCCCTGTCTATGGTGGGGGGGTTGGAACCGGATGATCTTTGATGTCTCTTCCAACCTAAACCATTCTATGATTCTAAAAACAGGAGAGGGAGAAAATTAGTTCTAAATACCCAGTTACACACACAACACTGGGTTCCATCACATGCTGTTTCTGGATCAGAGAGGGGTGAATAAGAACTGTTTTTCTTCTCTTCTTGAAGCCTTGCAGAGACCAGGACTAGATATTGTGTAGGATGTTTTCCCCAGGAGCACAGAGCTGGATAAAGCAGCATACAAGCGTTCAGCACCTCGTTTGCCCTCTGCTTGTGTGTACAATGTGGCTTCCTTTGCAGAGCATGGCTTGCATGCTGCTCTTTGCAAAAGCACATGGCAGATTAAGTTTCCTCCTTCAACAGAGCCACGTTTTAATCAAGATTCATGACATTTCAGAGCTCCCCAGTAACGCAGTGTAGTGGTGTGGCACTATAGCATTTGGTGAGAGGCACTCCCTGCAGCACTGTGAAGAAGCCCTTGCCCAAGGCAGCTACTGCAGTAAACACATCAGTTGAACGTTTTTCCTCAGTGTGAGCACTGCCAAGACGTTCATAAGGATAATCAGGAGTATAAGGTAATACAGGTATTGTGTTAGTTAATGAGATGCTCTTGGTCACTGTGCTCATTAATTGTGCATTGGCTGCAGCTGTGTGGCTAGATCCATGCACAGTCCTACATTTCTTGCTGCAATCCTCCTGCCTTGTAGCCTGTGTGGCAAAACACAAAATGGTATCACTTTGTTCTTAAGGCTCCCAGCAACAATGTAACAGGCTTTACTGAAGCAGATAAATATTTCTACTGATTTCAATGAGTTTTGATCAAATTCTCTCACAACCAAGAATCTCTCCCACCATGCTCTAACAACTTCAATAGTTCCAGTGGAAGACAAACCTACTTTCTGGCATCTTTTACAATCTACCAGAGCACTACTTCCCAGATAAGCTTTTCCTACATATCTACCTGAGTCAGAGGATTTCCCTCTGAGATATCCAGACAGCTTGACATACTAATTGCTGATTACACGTTGGACTACATTTCTGAATATAGAAAAAGGATGGAAAGGCAACATGAAAGTAGAAGAAGAAAAGATCACAAAACCCTCCCGATGTTTACTGATTTTATCTGGTTCTATCTTAAAAGTACTAGATTGCTTAAAAATCATAGTAAGGTCTGGTTTAGAGATACAAATTGAACTAAATAGAGCAAGAGAGACTCTAAACAAACAGAAAGGAAATTTTAATTCAAAGGGAAGTTTAATTCAGGGGGAACTTTTATGTAGGCTTTACCACTTTCCTTTGCAGTGGTTACAAGATATTACACTTTCCAGAAAATAGCAATCAATATCATATGTGCAGTTGTTCTATTTTTTTTTCTGCCTTTTTTTTTTTTTTNNTTTTTTTTTTTTTTTTTTCTGACAGTAGATGACACACAGAAATAGGTATAGACTTCAGCTAAAGTCCTGAAAAGGTTACTCCGGAAAGAAGTCCTGAGGTATGAGAATACAGCCTTACTCTGACACTATTGTGAGTTTGCATATGAGATGAAACTACCTCAAGATTAGACATTTTTCTCAAGACGTTAGACAGAAACAGAAAAACATTTCAAAATCCTAGACTGTACTTTGAAATGTGCACTGTTCAGTAAAGAGCACTTTTATCCATAAATATCAGAGTTCTATCTATAAAAAACACATATTCTTCCTTTTTGTGAGTGCCCATTAAGCATTATTATCTGTAAGATGCTTAGGAACATAAGGTCTTTATTAAAGCTGAAGAAATCTGAGCTTATCCTGAAAAAGCATGGATAAACTCTGATCACAGACTATGCAAAAGTACATCCCTTCCAGAAAGGAGGCGGTGGAGGGAGGCTGGGGGGAGGGGACACACACACACAGAGACACACACACTTGACATTTTATACTCAAACTTCACTCAACTGCTCCTTTTTCATTTTCTGAAATCCAGCTGTTACAATTCCTCTAAAGGCAATGCTACCTATTAGTCCAGAAGCTTATTGACACAGGGGATATTAAGAAGCCCACAGCTATCAAGCAACGACAGAGATCTTAATTTATAAATTACTATGGACACTTTCAATTTGTAAGCATGCAAAAAAATAGTAACCTTTTAATGAGTTTAAACATTACGGATACAAGTATTACATTAGCTTTTGCTGTCAAATGCTGTGCATGACGCAAAAGCGAATTTCGACTTTGCTCTTCTCCTAATATGTAACAATTGCTTATGGGGGATTTCTCTGGGTCTGAAGTTGGTCCTCTCACTCTAAAGAAAAGACTTAAACTCACTCAGCTAAAATACAGAGGACTTTATCTGTGACTGCCACTACCCTTCCTTCTCCTAGAATGACTGGAGCATGCCTAGGGCTCATTGCTAATTGATTAAGTCTTAGCTCATGGCAGGAGCCTCTGAACCACCAGTACAGGCAGCAAATACAGACAGATGGGTAGGACTAGCTAGAAAACAAGAAACCTGCTTCAATTCTTATGTCCTTACCCCTCTCATCAGAGGGGAAAATAAGACCTGTCATATCTCTTTCTTTATTATGGCAATATAAAAGACTTGTGTGACAATAAACCAGAAGGTAGAACAGTGGCCTGAGATATGTCCTCCCACTCTCCAGTCTCACTGGGAAGTGACAGCCTATACCCCAAAATACTTTGTCAACAAAACGGTGACAGAATGGACCTGTTTTTCTGAAAACCATAATAAGTTTTTGTGACAAATTTGAGCCCAGGACCTGTGTGGTCTTCCGGTATCTCTCTCCTTCATGAGGCAACATGTCCTGTACTCTTAACACTGAGCAACCACATCAGACATCTTCCTGATTCAGCTCCAAAATTACACCAAACTTGGGAACTTCTTGGCACCTTCCTCTGCTGTCCACACCTCTAATTGTGTGAGACGCAGACCTTAAGGTGCAAGGCCATCAGTGTAGGGAAGCTGCTATTCCCTGGTCCTTCTCTCTCACTTGCACCTTTTCCACATGCAGCCTCCGCCTTGCTGCCTTTTTTCTCCTCAGGTCTGATGAGCTTCCTAAATTGGGTTCAGCCCAACAGCCATTTAAATATGGCTGTAACTGAAATAGAATATTGGGCCAAGTGTATCTCAGTCCTCATCAGACTGAAATGACAGCATTTCTTGTAATATCTCAGCTGTGTTTTGTAGCCATCAGATAAAGGTGGATGATCAAAACACAGCAGAGATGCATTAATAAAACATAGCCAACTTGACATACTGCTCGCTGAGCTTGTCTTGACTTACGGAACTATGTAGCATGACTATTAGGAAATGTTTATTCTCTGGAAGAAGCCTTTGAGCTTTGACATAAAAAAAGCAAAAAAAAAACCCCAACCCAAAAAAAACAAACAAACAAACCAAACAAACAAAACAACCCAACAAAAAAACCCCACAAAACAACCAAAACCCTAAGGACCAGCACCCTACCTAGCCCCCTTGTGAACAGAATGTGTTCATGTGGCATCTAACCTAGTGGAAGATTTTTCTCTCTTCCTAGCATTAGCGTAGTTTCATCCTTAAAACCTAAAGTTTCTAGAGGAACACACAGAAAATAAGGTGACATTTTCTCAAACAAGTTTTTATTTATATTGCAGCCTCAGCACAGCAGGTGCTTTAAAGAAAAATATCAGGAAACATTTTCAGTCTTGGAAAGTATAATGTCTAAGTAGGCTCATCTAGAATTACAGTTTTAAGGGTAGGGCTTTAGATTTTGTAACCAATCCAGTCTTACAAGTAATGTTTAATCAGCATCTGCACCTTGAGTTGTCATATTTCTTTATAATAATGATGGTTGGCTCTTGATAAGACACTTAGTTGAGATTTAAAGCTTTCTTGGTAATTATAATTCTGGAACATTTCTATTCCTCAACCTACTGAGGCCTATTTGAGTCTGAAAAATATCTTATCCACATCTACAATTGCAAATGTTGAAGTAACAAGTGTAAACAGAATGCATCTGCACCTAATCACTTTACATGAAGTGTTAAATTATACAACTGTAATAGGAATGTGGAATAGGAATCTAAACAACTACAGAAATACTGATTTTATGTACTGTTTCCACACTCTCAAAAATGAATTAAAAAAAAAAAAACAAACCCATATATACTTCAAAACCCCATATTTTAGCAAGGCTGATTTGAAAATGTTTAGAACGTGTAGAGGAAGCCAAGACTTCCCAGAAATGTTAAACCATCTGACGAAGAAACATATGGTATTGAAATTCCTGTGCATAATGGGGGCTAAATTAGAGGGGATGCAAGAACTTCAACTCCAGAATTCTTTCTTCAAGGGAACTTTCCAGGCCACATCATCACTTTTCTTAATGCTGAATATTCCTAGAGGTTCTTTGAATCAAAGTTTGCATTTGTATGTGATCTATTCAAATCACTCACGAAACCTGTAGAAGCAGTGACTTTTAGGTAAGTCACTTTCAAGCAGATTTCAAGATACCTATGGCAGAAATGTTTTAACCAGATAAAACTCAGGCACAAGATGCTTACATTCATATTTGGTGCATACATAGATCTATAGTTCACCAGCAGTCATATTCAGATTAAGACATTTCTGTGCTGCACTTACTACCAGATTGTCTGGGACAAATTCAGTATAAAACTGAGTAGAAAAGCCTTTTGTGGCCATATCTCTTTCTGTTTGTTTGATCTCCAGCATCTTTTCAGATAGTATTTGTTCAGGTGTTCCAAAAACCACAAGCCACAGATGTGATTTGTCTGAATTCAGTCTGTGACTACAATTCCTAAAAACAAGCAAAACCACTCAAATGTGCATACATCCACACTCATCAGCAAATCTTAGGTGACAACTCAAAATGCACCCAAGTTTACCTTTGGTTGCAAACAAGATTACGATAGCATGAATGTACAACGGCCTTTGGATTTTCATGGCAAAGCCTAGGTAGTGTGTTCTTGCAGTAAAAAAGTTTCCAGTAGCAGTGATTTGACCAAAACAACATTAAGATGTGCAAGGTGCACAGATCACTATGTTTTCTGTACAGAGAGGTCATATGTATGCAAATTTTACACTCCTGGAAATAATTGCTTGTTAGATGCAACGAGCATGTTGGCAGTTGTGTCGAACTGCACAATGAGTTCTTAATAATTTTGTGCTGTATGGAAAATACATTTCTAGGTTTTAGATCTCTTTTTCTCAGCAGGACCATTTTCTTTCTTTTTCCTGGTGTAGCCTTATGCGTTACAGGCAATCAATGTGATTTGAAGTCCAAGTCTTTGCACTGACTTCTTTGAGCCACCATGGACTGAGCCCAAATTTTGCAAGAAAAAAACCTTAGAGAATGTAGTACAGTGTTAGAAACTCTGTCCCTTGTGGCTAAACATTTGAACAGCCTCATCAGGAATTATTAGTGCTAATTAGGCATCTATTATAGATGTTACACTTATTTATTATGTTATAGCAATAATTAGTTGCATTTATCACAGATATTTATAAGAAAATTAGATTTGTACTTTAAAAAAAAAAGGCAAGAAAATTTATTTTACAGATAGCTTAAAACCATGGCATAATAATAAATTAATAAGAAGAAAATTAAAGAAAGAAAGAGGCAGTTTTCTAAAGAACTAAATACAACATCTCTGGGCTATAAGAGGTAAATACCTGAGTAAGTAAATGATTCTTCAGATTATTAAAACATAAAAGCTGATGCTACTAGGTAAAGTTATTATGTTGGGGTTTTTATCCTCATATCTTTAGTCAGAAAACATAATCAAAAGTCCATAAAATTGCCTTATAATCAGTACAGTGTGTATTTATTTCAATTAAATAATTCTATACTTTCTGGAATATGGCCACAATGGCCATAATTTCAGTGTGTTACAATCAGTCAGGAGATAAAAGTCTAGATTTTTAAATAAAATTAGAATCTCAGCTCAGGAGGCACTAGATTTCCTTGCTCAGTGCCTCACTTTTCTGTGTGTAAAATTTCCTATACATTAGGTTACTTGGAATTTTCTTGACATTCTCTACATTTGAATCTACATTACAGATTTTGGAAGCTATATATTAAGTCTGTTTCAAAGTGACACCAAGGCTCAATTTCTGAACATCAAACAGAGCTTGAACTCATGCCTACACAATTAAAAAACACAGGTTGGTATATTAGAACAAGAGGATGAAGGTTGTTGTGCTTTGCAGCTGTCGAAAATGCAGAAAGAACCACTGGAGCAGCTTGCAGAGTTCATGCCAAGCACAAATTACAGCGCTAAGATAGATACTGGAGTAAGGTTTTCACATGCTCAAGGTCACTTAAGAAGGCCTTTTGAGGAGAATGCAGCAGAGCTAGATGAAAGCAGAGTATGAGATAGTGGGAGACTAAAAGGTCTTTTGAGTGGGGCACCATTGTCTTGCAGATGATCGTATAAACTCTTCAGGTTCAGGCAGGCACTTGTAGGAAGAAATAAATTATTTCTTTAAGAGCTTGTGATTCTTGTTTCCCTTGATGTGAATTCAACTTTACCCACTTTATTAAATAAATCTATAATTTCATCCCATATGCACACTCTTCAGTATTATCATATTGGTTTCAGAAAGTCAATAAATAACGACGAAACCCTGATATTTAAACACTTTCTGAGTCATGCAGATGTGGCAAAGTGGCTGCTTGGGTTTATTGTGTTAACATATCCTTTGTTGTATTTATGTTTTGCATAGTTATTATGTGCTATAGAAAATGCTGGTACCTGCTGGGCATGACTCTGATCTCAGTACCAGGCTATCTCTGCTCACCATCACAAAAGACTACTTCCAATATATATTAAAGACAACTAACCAGTTCTTGTATTAAAAGATGCACTTGGTGCAAGAAGCAGAGTAAACACAGAGATGTCTCTAGCTGTTGTCCCTAGCATGCAGATCTGGAAAACTGCCAATGCACATGCAACCTGAGGATGGACAAGCCTCCAAAGACCCAGGTAGACTGGCAAAAGTTTCATATTATATGTATCACAGAGACAGAGGGAGGTTTTGTTTGTTTAGGTGTTTTCCCCAAGAACTTGACAGAGTGCTGTATGATTTTACGAAATAGAGACAGTTCTAAAGATCAAAATCCAGAATGCTACTCTTTGGCAAGTTGTCATTTCATTCAAATCGACCAGGAATGCCCTTCTGAAAGATATGCCACAGTCACACAGAAGTTATGGGTCTCAGCTCCCAGGTAAGGGGACAAAATTCTGCTTCTTGTTTATTATGGAAGATAAGTGTGGGCCCTCTAATGATTCTGCCTGCCCCAAAACATTATGGAATTCTAAAGCCAGTAACAAATCATACTGGAGATAACAGACAAGTCAGAGGATGCTCCTATGTGGCAGCAAAGCTTTCTTTCACAGTTGTATATGTCACACCAAACTGGGTAACAGAATTATGTGCATATGTGACTTTTGCTGGTGACACAACAAGCATTGCTTCAAACTATGTATGTTTTCTGTGAGAGACAATATTGAAAAATGGGCAAATTAACACACATAATACATTTTCTATGTAAATTAAATGCTGTGTAGATGACACTTCTAGTGATTATAGCTCCCCACATGACATATGTTTAATGATTTAGATTGGCTCCTGTTGAGAGGGATTTAATTTAAGGCACTTATAGCATTGGGCTCAAATTATTTGCAAGAGTTGATTGAAGCTTATGTTTTACTCTGCCGCTTGTGTTCAGCTAAGGATCATCCTCTGAGTACATTTCAGTTATCTCTTGCAGGATCTAAACTGTGGGCTTTTGCCACAGTTTTCTCTCTCCCTCTATACTGTTTAACCAGTTTCCAGCACAGTCTGCCCTTGCTGTAAAATCAGATGTGAGAACAAAATTGTTGTATTCTTGAATTTTATTTTTTTTTACCTAAGTGTTAGGTCTGAAGTTTTTAAGACTTCCATATCTATTTCCCTTGACAACAGGTTTTAGATAGCTAATTCCATTAAAGTTAGCACAAACTGGTCATCCAGCCCCTTTTAATCTCTCCAATTTTGTGTCTCTATCATTGCTCATCAATTAACTGCTGATTTTCAGAATGTCTGGATTCAGAATTGTCACCATCAAATTTGGTAGCAATGTAAACTTAATCTGAGGTATCTCCCTGTGTTGATAAACACCATTAAGTAGTGTTTTGTAGCCATGTGCTCTCCATAAAAATATCTGTAGATGCACAGCTGAACGCATAGCTTTCACTGAAGTTGTTTGACTGAAGAAGTGCAATTTTGATCCAACATGTAAGCTTTCCATTAACTTTTTTGACCTTTGGATTGGCCCCTCATCACTTACAAAGTTATGACTGCTAAATCCAGGGTGCAGGTGGGGAATACAGAGTGCAGACGAGAGCAAATAATCAAAATGAATGTGTAATTTCCCTGTAGCACACTGCCAGCTGGCTTGGGATAGACTGAAGGAAACTGAACCAATGGTTATTTCATTATTATTTGAATACTAGATGGCTCATGGTGCTCTTCAGATTCACCAGGTATTCTGGCTATTCTGCTAAGGTTTCTAGGAGCTCTGTGAAGGAAGGAGTACTTCTTCCAAGATTCTACTAGAAGTAAAGTTCAGCTACAAATCATGATCTGATTAGGGCTGAAAAGAAGATACAATCCTACAATCCCCTGGTTATATGTCTCTTTAAAAAAAAACAAACCAAAACCAAACAAACAAACTCACAGAAAATAGAACCAAACAAAAAAGTGCTTTAAAAATAGTTTCTTCTCTGCAAATTGTTATATGAAGAATACAGTGCATAAAACTGCCATGTCAAGGATTCGGTCACATTGCTTGTTCTTTCAGACAGCAGCACGTGCATTGTCCATAATCATGGGATAGTGTAAATTTTGAATCTCTGCCTTCATGCAGTTAATCCTGCCAAAAAGAACATCAGCTGGACTTGACAGGATTTAAACATGTGGTTTTAGTGTGCCAAGAAATTATTCCTTAAACTGTGAAAGAAAGGGCAGGCAGCTCAGAAGGACTACAAGCATGTAAAGAGGTTATGAAGGGAGAAAATTAGACGGGCTAAAGCCCAAGCAAAACTTGATTTAGTTGCTGTCATAAAAGACAATAACAAATGTTTCTGTAAACACACTAACAATGGAAGGAGAGCTATGGGGAATCTCCACCATTTCTTGAAGACTGGGATAAATAGTGACAAAGATGAGGAAAATGCTGAGGTACTTGATGCTTTCTTTCTCTCAGTCTTTAATGGCAACACCAGTTGTTCTCCAAGTACCCAGTCCCCTCAGCTGGAAGGCAGGGATAGGGAGCAGACTGAAGCCTCATAATATTTTTTTTAATAGAATAAGTGGTAAGGCATTGGAATGGGCTGCTCAGGGAGGTGGTTGAGTCACCAACCAACCCCGGATGCGTTTAAAAGTCATTTGGATGTGGTGCTTGAGGATATGGTTTGAAGGGATAATGGTTAGACTTGATGATCCTGAGGGTCTTTTCCAACCGGAATATTTCTGTGCTTCTGTGATTAATCCAGAAGTAAATTATTAGTGACTTACTACATAAAACACTCTGACACACAGAAAAGTCTCTGGGGCCAGACGAGATCCACTCAAGGATACTGAGGGAACTGGCAGAAATGTTCACCAAGATACTTTCCAACATTTATCACTAGTCCTGTCTAATTTGGGAGGTCTCACTGGAACGGAGGTTAACTAATATGATGCCAGCAGTGTATCCAGGAGGCCAAGAAGGCCAACAGCATCCTGGATTTACTTCAGGACATAGTTTAATGGCCATGGTGGTAGTAGGTTCAGGTGACCTTAAATGATCTTGATCTTAATGATCGATGACCTTAAAGGTCTTTTCCAATCAAAACAGTTCTATGATTTTATGGTAATAATGTAGTCAGCAGGACTAGGGAAGTGACTGTTCACCTCTACTTGGCACTAGTGAGGCCACACAGGAACTACTGTGTTCAGAAGTGCTGGAGCACCTCCAAACAAGGGCAATTAACCTGATAAAGGGTCTAGAGCACAAGTCTTATGAGTCACAGATAGCAGAACTGGGATTTAGTCTGGAGAAAAGGAGGCTCAAGCATTCTTTACAAGTACCTGAAAGCTACAGGACAAGAGGAAAGTTGCACCAGGGGAAATTTGGACATCAGGGAAAATTTCTTCTTGAGCTTATAGAGCACAATTTGGACATTTTCAAAGATGTATGTATCTTTAACATTTTATTCTCGTAACTACACAATTTTTTGAAGAGCAAATAAGCCCATATGGCATGTACTCAAGAAGTCTAGGGGGAAAAAGCAAGCAGGAAAGTAGCTGAGCTGATAACAAAACATTCAGTTTCACATTACTGTGGGAATCATTACCACAGGACTCAGAGGTAGCAAACCTTGTACTAGCTTTTGGGAAAAGGCACTTGGGATTGACGCTGCAAATTACTGGCAAAGTCCCTACCTGGAAGATCATGAGATTACAATATGGAGGCTATAAAATGATTGCTGAAGATATACAAATTTACTCATTTACTTTAAAATTAAATTACATGAACTCTTGTTATTCAGAAAAGACACTTCAAAGCTACTGAGGATACTGTCTTAGAAATATCACTGCAGGATGCAGCAGAAATTAAAAAAAAAAAAGTCAAAGAGCACTGAAAGTTTTAGAGAAACAATACAGACCAAAAGAGATAATACTCTCCTAAGGGGGCACAAATTCACACCACAGTCCTTGTCTTTTTAGATCAAGAAAAACAACAGATCCTCCTGGCTGCCATGTTATCTACAGCCCAGCTTTGTGGCTCATTACTAAAGAGCAGCCCCATTTTACTTGGACCAGCAGAGGCCAGTCTGCAGGCTACAGCCTGCCTGGCACTATGTCCTGCCCTTCCATAGCATGTCCATTCCAGTCACCCGCTCCTGAGCAGGGATGGTTGCTTCCTTTAGAAGGGAGTTTTGTAGCCTCATACTTCAGGACAACAGCTACATCTTAAAAGGTTTCTTGTCATCCATGTGTAGAAGACACACAAAGTGTCTGGTGCCACTGTGCTTGCTAATGTATGCGCCTTGCCATGGCCAGAGGTGCACTGCATGCTTGGCTGACACACCATGAGCCCCACTCTGAGCAGTAAGAAATCAGAATTATAAAAATTCTGGCTTTCTGGCTTAATATTCAATTTCTCATCCACCAATATTTCCAAATGAAAATTTCACTTTATTTGACAGAGAGTCCCTCCCCACATTTGTTGAACAGACCTGGAGACTGTTAATAAAACCCTTGAAAACAGGGATTTTACTTTGTTGGAGATTGCTTTTATTCTGACCCACATCCCTGCCACTGGAGGAAGATGCAGGTGTGGGGAATTAGAAAAGTGCAAGCTGCTGTGCCTGGATGTGATGCTAGTCCAGCTCTGTGTCACGTGGCAGCCTCAGGGGGCTGTGGTAACTTCTGCCAGCTGTTTACAGCCGGAGGCAGGTTGTATGACAGCTGCAGAGGTGCTGCAGCAGCATCTCCTACCACCATGCCTTCTGCCAAAGGCTGTAGGAAAGATAAAAAAGAAAAAAAAAAAAAGTAAATGGAAGGAGAGGAAGAAGAAAAAGGGAAAAGAAAATAGAAAGGAGGAAGGGGTGGTAAATGGTTCACAATGAGGGTGATGAAATGCTGGAATGTGTTGCCCAGAGAAGCTGTATATCTCTCCATCCTTGGAAATATTCAAGGTTGAGTTAGAAAGGGCTTTAAGCAAACTGATCTATTTGATTATTTGCTAGTGCTGATAATATAATTTCATGTGTTAAGGGGAGAAAACAAGTCTCACTAGCAGGACATCAAAGGAAACCCAGGCCATGCTTTGTTTTAAATGAAAAGACAAAACAGGAGTTTCTCTACCCCTGCTTATTGCAGGGAGGTTGGACTAGATCACCTTTAAATGTCCCTTCCAATCTGAGCCATTCTCTCATTTTAGGAAAGGGGGGAACAAACAAACCCCCAAATAAACAAAAAAAAAAATATAAACAGCAAAAGGTAAAACAGAAGCAACAAAAGTTGTTGCATCAGCTCTAGGCCAGCTGGACTCTCAGTGGAGATACTTCATTGGCTTTATCTCTACAGCAATGAGCAAGAAGGAGGCAGCATGCTAGGGGACGAGTCTTCTGATGAAGATAAAACTGCATGATCCCT
The DNA here is from genome assembly GCA_013396835.1 of Psilopogon haemacephalus. Classification (NCBI taxonomy): domain Eukaryota; kingdom Metazoa; phylum Chordata; class Aves; order Piciformes; family Megalaimidae; genus Psilopogon; species Psilopogon haemacephalus. The sequence goes on from VWZI01020038.1 coordinate 353,968, forward strand.
CTTTCCCATTTTTGTGTGTAAATGGATCACACTTCTGATGCCTAAAAGTTATTTTTATTACTGCAAATAATCTGCTCCTGAAAGCTGTGTATAGAGGTCATCATGTTTAATCATGTCCATCTCATCAGGATGTGAGAAAACCTATTTCTCCCTGCCTAATGTGGCAAACACTTTACTTCAGCAGTGATATCTTTTAACCTTCTGTGTGTATCCTATGAATGAACAGTTTCATTGTTTTAGACATTTTCTGGCCATTAAAGAAAAAAAATCTTACACTGAAAACTTGCAAATATTTTAGCAGGAGTGTGTGTGAATTTTGTACAAAAGCATGTACAATTTGCTTTCGTTGTTTTTGTCTTGGAAAGAATCTTGCCATATGCTAGGAAACAGTGACATGAATTTTGCCCAAATTTCTCTGTAACATTCTTTAAGCTCAAAATTTATTTATTTTTTTTTACAGAAAAGCAAGGCAAACGACTTCATCTTTTTTTTACAGAAAAGCAAGGCAAATGACTTCATCTTTTTGTCTTTTTTTTTTTTTAACTGAAAATGAGATATGTGAGAACTACCTGAAAAAGAGCAAAATATATTTTTTTAATATTATCAGATTTAATTCCTAGTAAGACAAGTCAGATAACATACTTGTAAATTACTTGCTGAATAAGCCTGAATCACACTTTACACAGCAGTCATGAAGTCCTGGCTCATGGAGGTTTTGTTACTGACATCCAAATGAGTAAAAATGTCATATGTGGTTTCTGAAGAAGTATTTTCTTTGTCTTTCGACGAGCTAAGTACATCTAAACTTATGCACAGGACTGCTCCTACTGAGTTCAATGGGACTAAAGTTACAACTAAGCCAATACGCACTTCTTTGCATGGTAGGTGTTACAGAGCTAAAATATTCTCATCTTGGTAGAAGAGATTTTATGCAGATGGATGCACAGCATGGGTCTCTCAGCCTCAGAAGTTGTGTGTGTGCACAAAATCAGCCACATTTTTATCCTAGGTAGAAGAAAGTTTTCTCTTTTTTTCAGGTCTGTGCCTGAGAAAATCTTCATAAAGAGCTATTACAAGAGTATGATGAGGCTCCTAGTTCAAGGGAAATAACCTACCTTAAAACCTAAGCACTCAGAAAGTTAGAACTAACTACAGTCTCACTGCAGGAGACAACACGTTTCAGAACACTGACTGTAGACTTGAGATTAAGAAGGAAACTGATAGAGAAAATAATTACTTCATTTTAAACAGAGTAAGAGAATCAGAAACAAGAAAATGTCTGTACTATAGGTATTTCAAATAAAAATGATAACTGAGCAAGGTTTGCAAATATATCTGAAAACATGATGATAGGTTTGACTGAAGACAGTCCTCTTTGACATGCATGCAAAATCAAATTTACTCTCTACTTTTCACCCAGAGTCTGTTTTGGGTCATTGCTGTCCAGAAGTAAACACGAAGAGATTGGACATTTGCTTGGTTGTTCCTTTCCGCGTTTAAATTATAATAAAGCTTTTAGTATTACAAGCAAATATTTTTTTAATCTTTTTAATTTTTTTCATTTTTGACTGTGCATATTCTCTTGATGTCTCAATGATCAAAGAGCCCTTACAGAAAACAGGGACTCATTTCACTGAAGAAGGCAACTGCTTTGACAGCAATTTAAAGTCACCATTAAGATCTTTAAAATGCAAACATAAGTAGAGCACTAAGAAAGCAGGTTTACACAAGGCTATACCACAGGGGGCTTTTAAGGTGCACAGCACCAATGATTTGCTGCATGTCTTGCTATTATTGCTGGGTGACATCACTGAGAATACAGGTAGGAGCTCAGCCTCCTTGAAGGTCTCATATTTTCCATGTGCATAATTTAAAATTACAGCTCTATAATGGTTATTTGCCAAAGAAGTGTTTTCCAGGTTCCTCACCTTTTGAATATTGCTGATGAAGACTCACAATAAAGAGGAAACTGATATGGAGAAACTCCTGTTTTGTCTTTTCATTTAAAACAAAGCATGGCCTGGGTTTCCTTTGATGTCCTGCTAGTGAGACTTGTTTTCTCCCCTTAACACATGAAATTATATTATCAGCACTAGCAAAACAAAACAAAACCACAACATAACAAAGAGAGTACATGCTGTTAGGTCTGGATTAATTCCATTTTATGGAGAAATGAAACTGAGCTCTGGCTCTCTGGCTCTCACCCTCACCATAGGAGCATGCATGCCAGCTTGGTCTTACCCCACTGACACAGCTTTGCTGTACCGAGTCCCAGAGTCTGACTTTGTGGCATTAGCCCAGGCTTTGCAGGCTGAACTGAACTGCATCATGAAGCACAAATATGTTTCTATGTGATGATCCAAAGTCATGTATGTGGGTCTCCTTCAGTCCTTGTTTTGAGTTTTTAATTAAAATGTCTTTCCTACCCTCCTATTCTCTCCTCTTGTGCTTTCCACTCCCTGTGTGTGCACATCTGCTCAGCTCAGAGGGTGGTCGATGCATCCTGCACAGTGAGCTCTAATTAAACAGAGCATAAAATGTGTGGACATGGCACTTTGAGATGTGGTTTAATGGCCACTGTAGTCTTAGGTCGATGGCTGGACTCAATAATCTTAGAAGTTTTTTCCAGCAAAAACAATTCTATGCTCATTTCCAGGCTTCCCACACAAAGGAAGGTCACTAATTGGCCTCAAGAAGTAATTTCCAGCAGAAGCCTTCGTAGAATCATAGGATTATAGAATGTCAGGGGATGGAAGGGACATCTGGAGATCATCTAGTCCAACATCTCCTGCCTAAGCAGGGCGAGCCACACAGGAACATGCCCAGGCAGATTTTGAAAGTCTTCAGAGATGGAGACTCCATAACCTCTCTGGGCAACCTGTTCCAGTGCTGTGTAACCCTCAAAGTAAGAAAGTTTCTCCTTAAGTACAAATGAAATTTCCTGTGTTCTAGTTTGTACCCATTGCCCCTTCGTTTTGTCACTGGCCACCCTTAAGAAAATCCCATCCCCACCCTCATGACCTCCACCCTTTAGACATTTATTTGCATCCTCTGTGTCTGATTTCCCATCCCTTATTCTTAAGAGCTAGAGAGGCAGCTGCAGTTGTGAATGCCCTTGAGAGCTTCCCTTGCAACTACTTCAAGGCAGAGTGAGCAAAAGTGCAGGAAAACTCTGCCAGCTCACCACAGTAGCAACGATCACAAAGGGCTCTTCAATCTCCTTTCAAGGGAGCCCCTTTGCAGGATGCAAGCCTGCAGCCGGGGAAGCATGTGGCAGGGCACTATCTTCTCCTCCTGTGCACACAGACTCTCTCCTTTCCAGAGATACTTTAAAGCTTCCTGACTGTTGGCAGTGTAAGCTCTATACCCAGTGTGCTGAAAATGATCTGTGCCCCTGCCTGGTGGGCAGGGAAGCCCACAACACAGTTAGGGTACACAAAAATCTTTACAAACTGAGATGCAACCTCGATCAATTTACCAAAATTTAAACCAATCAACCAAGCCAATAAATAAGCCTAATCTCTCAGTGATGGGACAGCTACAAACTGCTCACAGTTGTAAAAAGTGTGAAATCAGACATTTCCATCTGTGCTGGCAAATAAACAGCAGCCCTCTCAACGATAATTCTTCTGTTAATTTTGTCTAGAGCAGTAAGGGAGAGAAAAGCAACAGCCCCACAGCATGTACATCCAGACAGGATGACCTAAGCACCAGAAGTGTGGGCAGGTAGAGCTGGCAGGTCAATTGCTGCCTGCCCTTGATGAGGACAGCCACCCATTTCTGTCCTGTCCCAGTTCAGCACAATGGGGAGTCCAGCTAGAGCAAAGGATACTGATAATGGGGTGTGGGGGAAGGGAAGGCTTTGAGAGAAACCTGCTGCATGTCTGCAGATATCCAGGTTTCACTAGATAACCAGGTTTCAGAAATCTGCAGGACAGACACTTTTCTGCTCATAGGACAAAGCCTGAGAGGATATCTATGAATGTACCTGGCTGTTTACCATTGTGCCTGAGTGCTGCTTTTTACTCCTGTAGGCTGGTGGCAAAGCTCAAGAATCTTGCAGCTGCATGGCTCCACCCAAACTGATAAACGTATTCTTGTTTTCTTATTTTCTTTTTTAAGGACAAATTTCTTCTGATTTTCTTAATAATTCTGTGGCATCACAATTAAAAAAAATTATCTCACATTCTGAAACATTTGGATAATGAACTGAGTAATAGAGCTCTCAGTTCTCTGCTCTTCAGCTGACCAGCTGTCACAGCAAGGACTGTCTTTTGTAACTTGTAGATGTTTGTTTTGATGCTTAATTCCCTTATTTCACCGATAGACTTTCTTTGAAGAAGACTATCCAAATCATGCATGTGTTGGAGATGGATTCTTGTATCTGAATCATCTGCTAGAAACAATCGGGTTTTCTTGATTGAAGTTCTTTTCTTTTTAAAGAAAGGAGTTTTTCTTCATGTGAGCATTTTTGCTACAAAAGCAGTTCCTTTCCATTATTAAGACCTGGTGAAAATGAATTGTTAACATTCTGTGTTTAGAGCAGCGCACCTTGTGGAAAAGTTCCCTTGTACTGGAATGGCTTAGAGATAGTGCACCACATGCCAAGGTCCCCTTACCCCTTTCTGCAAGGGTCTGTAGCAGGATGAAGACAGCCTTCATGTTCAGTAGATTTTAATAATAAGTAGCAGTCGATTGTCACTCTTGTCCTCTGATAAGTATCTTAAGAGTATTCATTCCGCAAAAAGGCTTAAATCAAATTCAAAGTTTAGAGATGAGAGGTGGAGGAAGGACAGTAAAAGCCCTTAGACAATACTGGTGGAAGAAGTTAAGGTGGAAATCTGACAAGTCTTCAAAAGGCTTCGCTAAGGTAGACAAAAAGTTATATACTTGTATTTTCTTTTTAAGCACTGAAAGTCACTCTCGAGCTCTAGTAAGCATGGGGACACACAGAAGGACAAGCTTAATGGGAGGACATTTACAGCAGCAAATGGAAAAGTTTCATTAAAACCTGTAGGCATAACTACAAGGATTTGTGGTGGTTTGGGGGCCAGGCAGCTTTAAGAAGACCACCAAGTCCTTCAAAAACAGAGAAGTCCCAAGGGACAGAGTTGGCCATCCCAGGATATTGTAACATTCTCTTCCACTTCCCAGTATCACAGTTTACAAAGCAGTGTCCAGCTGACAGCTCTCTTTTCTCCTCTCCGCTTCTCCTCTCCCCGGGAAGAGCTCAGGTTCCTACTTACCCCATGGTCTGTGTGTGGCAGGCAGCTTCTAGCTGGCAGGGAATTTTGAGATGTGTCATGAGGCCTGCTGATCCCACTGGATCAGGTCACTCAAGACCTCATCCAGCCTGGCCTTGAACACATCCAGGGAGGGAACAGACACAACCTCCCTGGGCAACCTGTGCCAGTGTCTCACCACCCTCACTGTAAAGAACTTCCTCCTAACATCCCGTTCAAATCTCCCCTCTGCCAGTTTGAACCCATTCCCCCTCGTCCTGTCATTACACGACCTTATGAATAGTCCCTCCCCAGCCCTCCTGTAGGCCCCCTTCAGATACTATAGCGAAGCTAATATTCATTGCAAAACAGTAATCGGAAATTTCCTCAAGATTGGTTTTTTTTTTTTGCATTTTCCTCCATCACACTGGGCAGAAAACAAGAGAAAAATCAGCCTCGCTTATGAGGAGCAGACCCACGTTTCAGATTCTGGTATAAATATAAAATTGTACATTCTTAAGTGTCCCAGGATTTGCCAGTTGCTTATTCAACATCCAGCAGAATGTTTGAGAGAAGCATTTGAAACAAAGAGGAAATGAGTCAGTCAAGGCTTTGCGTTCTTTTTACTGGGGATGACAGGATCCAGTCTAATATGGCCTCATGCAAAAAGATGGTGAGTAATGCCACAGTCTTGCTGGGACACTGCACTAGCTCCTCAGCACGTGTGCCAGAAGGATGAGCTTCCACAAGATTTGGGCAGGTAGCTGATGACAAAAATTGTATCTGGTGCAGCTAAGTGGCCTAGAACTTATCCGTCCTGTGGTGGCTGAGGGTTGCAGTGGCCACAGCTACCACTCTTGCCTGTGGGCTAGTACTGTATATTTGTAAGAGAAATGTACTTAGAGGTTTTCGAGACCTGTCTAGAGAAATCCCTAAGCAGCCTTTGATCCCAGAGCTGGCCTTGCTTTGGCAGGAGGTTGGACTGGAGAGAACCTCCCAAGGTCCCTTCTAGCCAGAATTACCCTATTGTCCTTTGAACAGCTGGATAGCTTTTCTGGGACAGAGGCTAGCCAGCACAGTTTGGGAAAGTGGCCTTTAGCAGTAATAAATCATAGAATCATAGAATCATTTAGGTTGGAACAGACCTTGAAGATCATCTAGTTCCACAAATCTTGCCATAGCAGACAAATTATCCTTTCCAGTGCATTGCATAGGTTCTTCTATTTTTGCATCCATACACATCCTTCTACACTGCTTTGGTGGTTCAGAAAAAAATCAGTTAGATTTGATTGATCTCTTAATATGAAAATATTTATACCAGAATTTTGGCTGGTCTGTGCTGTGAATCTGGGTCTGCAGTTCTCTGCAGTATCTAGCACCTCCTCCCCTTGGCTGGTATTAAGGAGTAAACAGAAAGAGCAAGACGCTACTTGTAAATGCTGCATTCTTCAAGAATCCATCTCAATGGACAGTCCAGTTCTGAAAATGGAATACATATCTGAGGTATTTTATTTGTTACATATTTTTATTTTTCATTGTCACAAGACTTTGTCTTTCACAAAGGCTGGTACTGTCACTTATAATGTCAGGAAGGATGCAAGGAAGCAGGCAGAACTGCAGCAACTCATTTCCATGTACTGACCTCCATATTTGTCTGTTCTAGTCATCTGCATTACATCTTTTGAGAAAAGTGATGAGCTTTACATTCTAAGTGGATGTTGCTACCTTCACAGCATAAAGAAGAAAATCTTTGGATTACCTAGCTACTGCCTGTGACAGGTAACTCCAGAAGGTAGCACGTAGCAGTTAATTCACTATAACACCTCCTGGAAGAGTAGCTGGTGTTTGCCTCTAGCATACAATCTTTTCTCATGAGAATCTGTTTGTTATTGTGTTGCTGTTCTGCAGTCTTACAGGCTATAGAAAAGTGTGTCAAATAGCATAACATATACCACTTAGCAGTTGCTTCAGTTTGAGGACAGCTAGGAACCAAAATGCTGCAAACCAAGAGGAACAGTGCTGCCTTGTAGTGCAAGGCCCTTTAAACACTACTCTGTAAAGTACTTAACTGCAAACAATCCATGGTCTAGGCATGGATATTCTCACTACTGGGCCAAATGCACCTTTTCAGCTTATGATGGGTGGTTAGGAGCTCCATGAGCCTTTGCCTTGGGTATGCTGAAGTAATCTGTGCTTTGATCCTGGTTTGACCATCAGCACACTGATGCCTCCCTGCCCTCCTCCTTGAGCATGGGAAGGACAGGCAGGCATTAGCTTCCCAGGAGTCAGGAAAGTAACCTGCTACAGCAGACAGCAAATGAAAAGATTATGGCCATTTGGGGTGAGTTGTGGGCACTGCTCTGACTTTGATGAAAACAAGCAGCTCTGTATGTGGAATTAAAGTTGCTGGGTTTTTTTTTTCTGTAAGGATGAGGGTCACTGATACTTAGATACAGGTCAACTGTGTCTGCAACTGCATGTATCAGACAGGATTGCCTTGCCTTGCAGTGGTGAGATAAAAATTCATGCTGTTACTAAACTAAGCTTTTAGAGCAACAAACTGTCCTGGATCACTCTGGTGGCACATCTGTATAGTGCCCAGATTCACACTCATTGTACACACTCAAGAAGACTTCCAAGGTCTTATCTTTCTATTCTACATAAAACCATTCACAGTTAAGTCGTGCCTTTTCATGGCTAATTCCCCATTATGTGTTTAAAGCATTGCCAACAGACACCAGTTTGTGTTCCATCAGAGGACCTACAGTTAGAAGTAAATATTGATGATTGAAGATCATTAATTAGACTACTTAAAAGCACTGGTAGTTGTCTGTTCTGATACTGCCTGCATATATACAGAATATTCTCTCTTACTAATAAGCCACAATATCTGAAATCTCATCATATACGTCTGACAAGAGTAATGCTGAAATTGAAGCTCTCAAGGTTGTAGGCACAAAATGGGCTGTTTATGCACGTCATCCATTATTACAGTTAAATGCTATGGGTAGTTAAATGCTATGGGTATCCAGTGCCAGGCTAAAGGGAATTAGGGGACATGATGTGGCTTTGATACAAATAGGGAAAAGCCCCTTTCCCTCTCTAGTATTGAAATTCTTTTTACACCTTGAATAAGTTGGCCCATATTGACCAACATGCCAGATGGATTTAGGACATGCCTTAGATTTATCATGCTTTACAACTTGCAAATTAACCAAACCCATTTGCTATAAATTATTCATAATATTAAGGCCCCAGTTTTCAGAATTAGCCTACAATTCTGTGCCTACAAATAACTACAGGTACAATTTATAGCAAATAGGTGCAAGAGCTTGTTTGCATACATAGACCTTTGCCTATCTGATTATCCCACAAAAAGATAGTTATGTGCTGTAAAATGTTCTCAGAGTAATCTGTCTCTGGTGAAGTGCTTGAAACTTGCAGTCTGAGCTGAAGTCCTCTCAAAAACCCTGAAGTTAAAAAGTGATTATATGATTACTGTATATCTTAGTGGAACACAGCTTAAAAAAAAAAAAAAAAAAACACNCAAAACTTTAAAATCCTTCTTTAAATAGATGCTTTATTGTTATCATCATTTCCCTAGGGTCTGCTGCACTGGCAAATTTTTGTGGCATCTCCTAAAAATGTCAGTGTGATGCTTTTGGTACACATAACAAAGATAGATCTTCCTTAATGCTGTTATAAAAACTATTTTCATGTTCCAGCATTTGGATTTATGAAGTACAGTGTATATATATATATTGTATCATTTCTTTCAAAGTAGTAGACTTGCAAAACGTAAACAGGGCTACCATTAAGTGGAAAGAAAAAAAAAAAAAGAATAAAAGAGCAGTAAAGGAGACTGAGAATAAGGGTTTTTGTAAGGCTTCATTTCCACTCTTCTCCATGGGCCTGAGACAGCTTACATGTAAATATCATGAGTATCAGGATGAAGAGATTACTTAGATTAAATTAAAATTTCTTACATCAAGTTATTGCTCTGGAAGCAACGGGCATATGAGTGTGAGCAGCTCAATTGAGGTGCTGCAGTCTGGCTTTGGTATGTTGTGGAATACTTGATGAAATAATAAAGCTGAGTGCTGTGTACATTAAATTTCTACTGTACATTAATTTCTACTGTCTATTACTATCTTGGTGTGTTGTCTCTCTCTCCAGCTGCTTAGAAAAAGTGCATGTTTTCTTTGTTACAGAAGCCCATGGCTGCAATAGTTAAGTTCTGCTCAGGTTTCTAATTATTTCACTGCAGATTTTTTTCCATCTAGAATTGGAAGCTAAATACCTGCTGCAAGAAAGACTGCCTAATTCTACCCTGGCAGCCACACACATACCTAGGCAGCACAAAGTCTGTGAACCTGATGTATTTCTCTGACATGCCATGTAAAGCCAGTCTTAGTAAAAAATGTTCCTCAGTTCTAATGAAAAAAGCATCAGTTTGACATAGAATTTAATGGATGATAGCACTGGGGAAAGTCAGGAGTAGAAAAAAAAAAGTTTAGTATGTCCAGTAACCCAGAAACTCTCATTCATCAGGAAAGTGAGGCTTCAGCATCCGAAGACAGATAGAACAGGACTTCCAGCCTGGGTCTTCTCTCCTAGTAAATGCTCCTACTAATGCCAGTTTGTCATAAATTTCACAATGAAATGTTTTGCCAAGAAAATCTGACACAGAATGTTTACAATTGCCCTCAAAATTATGACCAGCTGGTGACTAAAGAAATTGTAAGGTTCAGATTTTTAAGTCATGACTTGCTGGACTAGAGCTATTCCCTGTGCTGCTACTTGTTGATATGCCTCTTTTGTTTGGTTGAGTTTGGCAGTAGGCAAAAGATGCTTCACAGCAGGCTGTATTTGTAACCTTAGGTGATCACATGTAAGTGGTTATGGCAGCCAGATCTCTCACTCTCTTTTATGGTCAAACCAGGTTTTCTGCCTGCAGTTGTGACTATGTTGCTCACCTAGAAATGCCTGCGTCTGCTTTCTGTATAGGAGCAGATATAGTCTGCAACTCCTTCAAACCATCAATGTTTAATATTCAAAGGAGTCTGGAAACTGAAATATGGATCTTATATTTTTTAAATCCTGCTCTATGGAGTCACCAGGTAGTTGGAAAGACTTGTCAGGGATGTTAATTCTCTTGGAGAAAAATAAAAGGTGTTTTTTTAGAATGTAAATTATTACATTCTTAATTATTCAGGTAAGTATGCAGGCAGCAAGTTATTAAGGTAGCAAGAAGATGCCTCCTAACAAACACTGATGTGCAGCATTCATTCAGATGTAGGAAAAAGTTATCTGGTCAAAATTACTTTGTCTTTTCCAACAGATCCCCTTTACTGATACATCCAAACTTCTTCTAATGACCAGGGCCCAGATTTATGGATTTAGTAATTTTATGAGTTTTTTTTAAAATAGTATTTCTTTCTGAGCTTCTATTTTGAAACTTGGCCTCATCTTTGCTTTCATATTGGATGACTTCTTATTTTTCCAGAGAAGCTTGTAGGTACCAGGAAATGTAAGGCAAATGTCATGTGATATACATATACATAAGTTTGCGCAATGGCACATCATAAACATGCCACGCATTTTCTAGGGCAAGCTATCACAGGGCAAGATTTAATGGACTGATTCTAACTGTAATCTCAAGTAAAACATTTGGAGTGGGATTTTCCCAATATTTTCCACCATGTTTCCACTTGGTACTTCTAGAGAATGCCAGACAGAAGAAACTTCTGGGAAGCAGTTCTGAAATCCATTTAAAAACATGCGAAATAAGAATTTCATTAAAAAAAAAAAAGGAGAGGGAATTAATATTTTATTCAAACTTAAAAAAAAAAAAAAACCACAAAAAAACCCCAAAACTAAACCAGTCTGAACTTTTATTGTCAAAATTAGAGTTCCAGAAAGCTTGCACTGACTGAGAATGCAAGTAGAAAGGATATATACGGAAATATGCAAATATAGTGAAGGTTACAGATCCCTCTAAAATGATGCCTACTCTTGTGAGCAAGATAATAACGTACCACTGTGGTCTAGAATCATCACTGCCATCTCTTGAAAAGATGAAGAAAATGTGGTTTTAGTAGGAGATGACTGACAGATAATGCCTTTAGGCTTTTTGATGGCTACGAACTCTGTCTCTTTTGCTAACTGAAAGTAAAAGCTGACAATCCCAAAGAGGTGATATGGTCATACAAGCTTCTGAAGTGGAAGAAAGCAGCTCTTATGTCAGCGTCACAAAGTCAGCTTGTCAAATAGAAATGAATTCTTTTAGCTATTCTGAATTTAGGCTGGACAGAAGATGAGAAAAAGAAGAGTTCTTCTAGGCGTATGTGAACCTTTGCTTTGAAATTCAATTTTTCACAAATTGGAGTTGGATCTAATTTGTGTGCTTTCAGCCAAACCTCCCACAAAGGCAGGCTGAGTTTTGAGTGCCCGAAGAAAGCAAGGATCTGCTTCTTGGTACTGTAGTGAGATGAAGCATCATAAGAAACAGCATGTCTCACAGAGGCAACTTATGAACTGTTCACTTAGTCACGTCCTATTGGCCCATGTAGTGCCAGAACACTGAATCCTATTTCTAAAGGTGATGAAAGTACATCTGCATGTGATTGACTTTGGAGGTGGTGGGAGAAAAGGGAATAGGATATATGACCTGATTCTTCCTGAAGCAGGTGTGTTTAGAGCATCAGAAGAGCAGCCAAGGCCAAGGTAACAATGTGGCACATAATCCTTGTGAAGTTTGTAGCCACCCTCTTCTCATATGATCTCTCTGACATGTCTTTCTGACTGTAGCTTCTCTCCTTTGAGCTCATATGCAATCTAATTGCCAGTTGGGTGCAGCCTGGCTCCTGCAACTAACCTTGGCAAAGAGCACTGCAAGACTGGTGTAGAGAGGAGAGGGAAGAGATGCAGGCAGGAAATAGAACTTTTTGCTTCCTTGATGTTAAAAGTAGCCCTGCCAAGATTTGGGGATACAAGGGTGCCCTGCTGGCACCCCCAGTTGCATATATGGAAATCACAGAAGTATTTATTATCTGGCATCCTCGTAGATGGACCTGCCTTATTACCCCAAAAGAAAAAAAAATTATAGTAAAAAATAAAAAACATAAAATCGGATTTGAAGGCAGTCTGACTGCATTTGCTGCTGGAATCTGCATTTGAGAAACCTCACTTTTTCAGTTTTAGTATATTCTTCTCAGAATGTTGTCTCTTTTCTATGGGCCAAAGGCCACAGGCATACACACATTAGACATAATAATCATAGAATCATAGAATGGTTTAGGTTGGAAGAGACCTCAAAGATCATCCAGTTCCAACCCCCCGCCATAGGCAGGGACACCTCCCACTAGATCAGGTCGCTCAAGACCTCATCCAGCCTGGCCTTGATTATATCCAGGGAGGGAGCAGCCACAACCTCCCTGGGCAACCTGTTCCAGTGCCTCACCTTTTGCTTTGCCTTGGTTTTCATAGGTAAGATCTGCTATCTCATCATGTAGTTTCATGTGCCTGTGTGGAGTATGTAGGAGTGTAAGATGGAGTTAGGTATGATTTAGGCTAATGAGGTACGTGTAAGCCCATAAGTCTGTGTTTGAGGGTGCTAGGCAAGATGGATGATGCTATTCCAAGGCAAATTGTCACAATCTGTGACTAGGGCAATTTCAGTGAATGAGGAGGTGAGATATGTCACATCTGTCTCTGAGAAAGGCGAGAAAGGCAAGAAAGGGGAAGCTCATCAAACACACCTTAATCCCTGGGAAGGTAATGGAGCTAATCTATGTGGAAGCCTTTCCTAGCTACATGAAGGACAAGAAGGTGGTTGAGAACAGCCAAAAATAAACTCCTTCCTCTCTGCACCCAGCACTGTCCCTGAGGGAGTCAATACAAGGTAAAACAGCTGTTTGAAATTATCTGGGTAATAAAATTCTTCAGGTTTTTAAGTGAAGGCTTCCACACTTTGACTCTCTCAGATTGTGACTGTGGCCATAATATCGTTGTGGCACACGTACATCTTTCTGCAATGAGGCTGCTGCTCTATTTTTTTGTGTAGCCATATCATGCGGAGTGGTGGTGCTAGATTTCTGCTGTGAGGTAGGAGAGGGGTAAGGATTTTAACAGCAGGTTTTATTCTTGTGACTTTCCCTGCAAAGGTCATAAACGTATCTATAAAATATTTTATCTCTGCAAATACCCTGAAGCTGTCACATAATCATCGCCTGCTTTTCACCTCATGACAGGAGAGCTGCTGTAGTTACAGGGAAAGTACAGGAAGAAAACTGGAGAGTATTAACAAACAGCAAAATTCTAGTAACAAATATTGAAGGAAATTGAATCTGTTTTTTGTTCTAGACACTAGTGCTGCTTCTGTGTTATATAATTACAGTGAAACTGAGTAACAGTGTTTTGTATCAATGTCTACATGCACAACTGTAATGGCGTTCTGCTGACCATTTTCCACTATAATGGGTTATGCTGATTGTTTTCTCATAAACATTGCTTTGACCCTATCAAAGAGGAGTTCCTATGCTAAAACCAATCAAACTAACAGTGTCCTGGTTAGCTGGTTTTGTTGGTTGTTTTTATCCCAAAATCTGATACTCTCTTCCATTTTCCAGATATTCTTCAAACCTACAGACATTCTTGTCCTAAGGAAACAGCAATTCGGTAAGGAGCAATTACAAGCACCAGATTGTCACCACAGTTCCTATACAAAAGACAAAATTATAAATAAATCTGTCCCTTAAAACAGTTTAATCCTTGATTAATATTTAAAGATACAATTTAAAGATAGCAATGACAAGTGCAATGTGCAACAAGAAGCAACCTGTGCATGGAGGAGTCTCCACACCTGAGTACAGACATGTTCTAAAATGGTGAAAAGATCACAGCAGGCATCAGGCAGAGCTGAAAGAACAGATGAAATATAGGAGGGTAAAGTCCCATCTGCTTTTACAGCATGTAAGGCCAATTCCAAGCCTGTATAAGCCACCTGAACAGAATGAAACTGCACCACTGCAGGGACTATGGCACACTGGTCACATTAACATCTCATTCTGAGTGTAAGTGAGAGAGAGGGATCAAATTAATGCTAGTTTATTTGACTGCATATATCCTGCTTTCATCGACAGAAGGAGAAAGTAAGAAAGATGTTCTTCTGTAGCCTATGGACAAATTTTGGAATAAACATGCCCCATCCAGCTTTACTGGATATTGCTTGCAATGGATCAAGGCACACTTCCTTCAGTTCACCCATATAATGTACACGGATGAAAGCTTGCCTCATGAGTCTGAGACAGATTTTGATATTAAAGTTTCACATACAACTTACAGTGTTATGAATATAGAGAAAAGGCAGAATCTTTGAAGAGTGTGGATGCTGCATTTCTAAAAGCATTTGTGTGAACTCATGCATGGCCCAAACTGTGCTGTTTAAGGCTACTGTGCTGCTTGTATTTAATGAGAGTTGTCTCTCCTACAAGATGTGGCAGATCAGGATTTTCTCTGTGTCTGCTTTCAGGCAGAAGAAAATCTTGTCTGTGAAAAGCTCAAAGAGGTCAGAAGTTGATTTAATAGTCTTATCTTTCTGGAAAAGAATTCCTAGTCCCAAAGGTATAATGTAAATGCCCACAGAGGCAATGAACTCTAGAACCTTTTCTGAGAAATCACGAGTGTGATCCTGTCTCTATTTGCAAAGAGCTACACAATCACTTGAGCCTTAGCTGTGGCTTCTACACAATATATTGTGAGATAGTACTTTTCATCAGGTAGTGAGTTTTCATGGGTCTCAGTCTCTGTCTTCTGTATATATGAGCACAACAACATTCCTCTCTCATGCTGTGTGACCTCAACATAGCTGTTTTCCCTCTTGGTCTCCTTGCTTAGCCTTTCTCTTTTCAGTTAAGAAGTCTCAGAATTAAGTCCTCAGGAAAGATGCAGGAGAAGGAGCAAACCAACTGCTTCAGGAATTTAGCAGCTGTCTTTAAGCAATTATCACAGGCACCTCTCCACTGCCCTTAGCATCAGCAGGACTGCTGAAGAAGCTGAAAGCAGATTCCTTTCAGACCTCTTCTCATCTGATCTTTTTCTGCTGTGGTCTTACTTCCATCTCGTCACTTCTCTTCCAGCATCTACCAAAATAATGCCTGAAACCATGGTTGTTAGTTTTCTTTCCTTTCGCTTGGTGCTCTCATTCCTTTATGGCAGTGTCATTGTTCCTGTTTTCAATATAATCCATTTTATTTCCTTCTGTGCAACAGCTTGTTTCTCATCTCTACTTTTGTTCATTCTTCATAAGAAGTATTCTTACTTCTGCTCTCTTATACTGTGCCAGTATTTATTTTCCTTGCCAATATTTTCTTTCCACTTTATTCCTTTGTTCATCACATCTCAACCAATTGGCACACTGAGTCTTACATTTTATTTTTTATTCTTTCATAAAGATGGTTTTTCTCTGCTAAAATGGCTATTTTCCCCAAAGTTGGTAATAACTGCCACAATCTTTCCTCTCAAACCCTTTCTCAACTATTTTGTTCCTCATCTAGGTTTCTAACTCACATCATTCTTAGACTATCATCCTTTCCCTCTCACCTATTTCACTTTCACCTCCTCACCTTCACATTTCCCTATGAACTACATTTTCCCTTAAGTTTCTGCTGCTCAGCTATGTAACCCAGAGATTCCTGTATTTTCTAAGTCAGTGTCTATTGCAGTCTTACTTTTCGCCCTCATTTTTTATAATGAAAATCCATTAATTTGTTTTCCTGTGTTAGCTCTTTCTTTCCCAGTACAGTCAGGTTTTGTCGTGGGTAAGAATATCCATATCACAGTATCCAAAAGCAGTAGATGCTCAAAACGGAATTATACCATGGAGATAAGAGCCCTGATCTTTCTCAACACTTATCTCATCTTTCAGACATTTCCTCCTCTATCTTTTATTACCTCCTCTCTAAAAGACCTCTGCACAGACAGCTGACAATGGACTGCTTCAAATTAAGATAAACACTTATTTCTGGAAATTCTGAATTCTCTGGGAAACAATGATTCAAAACACAATGTTATTCGTCCAAGACACTGTGCTCAACTCCCTCACTATGTGATTCTCAGTGCCTTGCAAGAGCTGCCCCTTTTGCTTATTTCCACTTGCAGACTGCCATGTCTCTAGCATAGCTGAGTGTGCCACCACATAGCGAATTACGCAAGGGAACAGATCCAGCTGAAAAAATTTTTTCAAACTGATATCCTTTTGGGCAAATCAGTTCCCTACCTGGTTTGGCATGAAGCCACAAGAATACTTAAGAGAAATGAAGGGCTTGCCAGGGGTTAGGAGCAGTCTCTGCAGGTGAAGAGGACACTCTGTGGTATAGGCTGCCTTCAGCAATATCTACCAGCATGTGTGAAACCACAGCTCAATACAGAAAACAAAACCACAGTAATTACTTGTTTTGTTCTCTACATTCACCAGTAATTGTCTCTCGAAGAGAAGCTTGTTTGATTTAGCTCGGTGACAAGGAAGCAGATGCATTGATTTGGTCTCAGATTAAAACTAAATTGCTGCTGCCCAACAAAGAAATCTCTTAGGAAGATACATAGGAAGGGAACTGGAACACAAAGGGCACTGCAGCTAAATATCTGCTTCCATCAGTGTTCCTTTGAATGCTGGACTAACATGGTTTGGTATGAGCTGGTCATCAGAAGTTAAAAGACTACATCACTACCAGTGCTGCTCTCAACCACTGTTTTTTGTCACTAATTGCCTCAGGCTTTCACATAGAATTATAGAACGGTTTATGCTGTACTTAATTTTAAAGCCCTTTATTTGATTAAAGATGGTCTTCCTCCTGTAGAAAATAAAACAGGATTACAGGGTAAGTAGAATTTTAATTCCCTGTGGTTCTTTTCTTGCCCAGTCAACCTGTGCACCTATGCAGAGCCCTGAATCAGAAGGAGAATGGTGTTTCCTTTTATAATGTGGGTTTGTCCTGATCTATATCTAATGAAGATACTTGTCACTTCAACATTTTAACACCACCAGGTTCTTAAGGGGAAATCATAGCCCCTTAATAAATATTAGACTGATGGGGATAACAATTAGAAGCTGCCTTATTACCCTGAAAGGTTTTCCAGGGGAAAAAAAATATAGTAAAAAATAAAAAATATAAAATCGGATTTGAAGGCAGTCTGACTGCATTTGCTGCTGGAATCTGCATTTGAGAAACCTCACTTTTTCAGTTTTAGTATATTCTTCTCAGAATGTTGTCCCTTTTCTATGGGCCAAAGGCCACAGGCATATACACATTAAACATAATAATCACAGAATCATAGAATGGTTTAGGTTGGAAGAGACCTTAAAGATCATCCAGTTCCAACCCCCTGCCATAGGCAGGGACACCTCCCACTACATCAGGTCGCTCAAGACCTCATCCAGCCTGGCCTTGATTATATCCAGGGAGGGAGCAGCCACGACCTCCCTGGGCAACCCATTCCAGTGTCTCACCACTCTCACTGTGAAGAACTTCCTCCTAACATCCCATTTAAATCTCCCCTCTGCCAGTTTGAACCCATTATCCCTCCTCCTGTCATTACAAGACCTTGTGAATAGTTAGATTTCAAGAGAACATTATTTCAGCTGTTGATGTAGACCACTAGATTCTAATTTTGGTATAATTCAGCCAGTATCAGACATAATACTCTTGTTTTAAAAGTTATTAAATTTTTAATAAAACCAAGGAGACACTGGGATGAAATTATATTAAAATGGCATAAAATTATGCATACATGCCATTAATTTAAAGGCAGACTAGATACTAGTTAGAGTGACTTAATTGAGTATTTCCAAATATTAACATTTTTAGATTCATTTGGAATGCATTTTTAAATGCTTAGTACCAACAAAAGCCTGGACCCCTGAAAAGTTGTTCTTATAAACTACTGTTAGGGCTACATATATATTTTATGTTCTTATATGTTGCACAATACACAGATTTGTTAGTACTGACACATGAGATCTGTATCAGATCTTAGCTTCGTGTAACTTTCTTTGGTGAATGCATGCAATGTAGTCTAACCCTTTCAGTAAGTGATGCAAGGTGAGCTGAAGGAAACAAGCTTATGCAGAACTCAAGTGTTTAGACAGCTTAGCAAAATTAAGATCAAAGGATATTTTTCAGTCATCATGAGCTTGGGTTTCAGGGTTTGGTGAGGAAGTTTGGGGTTTTTGCTTTGCTTTCTTTTCATTCTTATTCTATCAAAGAAGGAAACTATTATGAGATATACTTCCCATCTGATTCCTTTCTAAATAGAAACTACCACTTTATAGAATCTGCAAACAAGTCATTAGAGTTATGAGGTACACATGAGTAATTGGAACCTGATTTCTTTAATTTCCAAGTGGATTTATTCTTCAACAAAATATTCTAGCATTTGTTAAAGAATGCACTCTCCTTCTGTGAACAATCAAATGAAGATTTTCCCTTAAGCTCTTGAGTACCTGTGTGCATATTGCCATTTTATTAGTTAATTTGCCAGTGTAGTAGTCAATATTCTCCTGGATTGCTTTGAAAGTGTGCAGAGTATACACACACTGTGCCTAATACATGAGTAATCTGTTCTGGTCTACCAGCACTCAGGAGTCCCATAAGCAGATACTATTCAAGGTAACTGTAGTTCAATAAAGCTTTTTGATTAAACTCTACATCACATGTATATGTTTTCATAAACATTTTTGGGATTTTCTTTGCTTGTCGATTCTAGTATAGATCAAAACTAGCATATTTTTTTCCAAGCAAAATAACAATCCTGACATTGAAAGCATATCCACAATGTATATTCACCCAGACCTATAGAAAGAAAATAAATGCATGGGGAAAGATACAGTAAAGTAATTCCAAGTTTGGATGAAGAAAGTATTGAAATTCAATTACATTATTAGAGGCTCTGTCTAGAGCAGCTTTTCAAAGATTTGCCTAAAGTGTGCTGGTGGGTCATCGATAGACTGTACTATAGAACTACCTGCAGTTGACACTTTGCTTTGCTAACATGAGCAGGTGTCAAGGGCTCCCTGAGTAGCAACCCTGAACTGAACTGGTTTGCTCCTGCAGTTGGTCTTACAAAATAAAATCCGCTTATTTAAAGTTTTCTTTTATAAAATCAGCAGTAACCTAAATTGTTTCTGTTTGAGTATGTGCATTCGGTGTAAAATAAATGCCCAAATATAAGCATGAACTGTTTTGGAGAGAGAAGGCCTGATTTTATTAGTAATAATGCAATTTAAAAAAGATGAGCAGTTAGCCTGCGCTGAAACCCTTTGTAAAGATGAACCAATGTCAAGTGGTTCAGAGAAAAGTTGGAGAGTTTTAAAATGCAACTCATTGAATTACAGAACCATAGAATCACAGAACTGTTAAGGCTGGAATTCATCTTTGAGATCAAGTCCAACCGTTCACCTACAACTCACAAGCCCGCCACTAGTGCTAAGCTACTACCTCTAAGCACCACACCCACATATCTTTTAAATACCTCCAGGGATGGTGAGTCCATCACTTTGCTGGGTAGTGTGTTCCAATGCCTGATAACCCATTCTGTGAAGAATTATTTCCTAATTTCCAGCCTGAACTCCCCTTGCCATAACTTGAGGCTATTTGTTCTTGTCTTGTGATTTGTTGTGTGTAAGAAGAGACCATCCCTCTACCTTGCTCCAGCATCCTTTGAGGCAGTTGTAGATGGCAATGAGGTCTCCCCTCAACCTCCTCTTCTGAAGTCTAAACAAGCCCAGTTCCTCCAGACATTTCTCATAAGCCTTGTGTGCCAGGTCCTCACCAGCTTAACTGCTTTTCTAATTGACTACAAAACCCACATTTTTTGTACAAATGTAGAATGTATCATTATCCTATATATACTCCAGTATAGTTGAAAAACATAGAACAACTAATGCAAGGACAGAATCTCTCCACTGTGTTTTTCAGACTATCAGACTGGCGGCATCTTTGTTTTGTGACATAACTGTGGGATCCAGCCAATGGCATGATAAATTAACAGGAATTTTAAGCAGCAGGATGAAAGGGGACTCTGGACTGGCCTTCCTCCTATTAATTACTTTAGACACCTTCTTGCCCTGCCTGACCATTCTTTGCTGCTAAGTTGCTTCAGACATATTTAGGTGTTATTCATCTGATGTTCAGTCCATCATCCGATGAGGAGTAACTGTCTTCTAGAGGCTATAGGCATCTCTGCCACCACTGAGCTTATCCCCAACTTCAGTAAAAAGAGGACAGTCTTATTTCCAATGACAACGCCATTGGTCCCTTCCAAGAAGAATTATTTCTGATTAGTCCTTTAATCTTCATATTCTGCCTTTCCTTTCTCTGGGTCCATGCTGACTGGGTCTTGATGCCTCTGTGGATGCTGACAGGAGCACACCTGAGAATCCTCCAGCTCTCCTCTCCTGTGACTGGGGAGCATGAAAGGGATCTGTTCTGTTCAGGGGTGAGATCTGCTTTTGTTGTAGTCAGTTATGTTGATATCCTACCAATACTCTTGTGGTGGATAGGCCATTGCTAAGAGCAATCTAGCAAAGAGAACCACAGGGCATTTGTGCTGGCTCAGACAAAAGGGCAAGCTTTTGTCTCCAACAGCAGCAAAACATGGATGTTTAGGAAACAGCACGAGTATCAGAACAGCGCTTTTTCTCTGGGTGTCTGTAGCTATCCCAGCTCTAGAGCCAGAGGTGATATCAGGACATTTATTAGGCTTCATTGGGTTACTTCAGGATTTCCCCAATGCCTTTGTGAACCCATGAAAGGTTCTTAGCTTCCTTGGTGGTCTGTGGCAAGGAGTTTCACAGTTTAACTGCAAGTTGTGCAAGGAACTACTTTATGTTACTGCTGTGAATTTGGTTTTTGGTGATTTACAGTCACGTCTCTTAGTTCCTGTATTCAGAAAGGCAAAGAAATCTTATTGCCAATTCACCTTCTCCACCACCTTGGTGATTTCACAGCCCTCTGTCTTAGTGTTGCCATCTTTGTATGCCATGTCCTTTTCTTCTTATGCTTCAAGCTATTTTTATTGCCCTCATCTGAACCTCCCCTACTCCTGAAAATACAAGCAATGCTCTCACAAATAACAGGCTGTCAAATTTTCAGATATGCCTCTCAATTAGTATGTGCATACATTCCGCACATGCTGGGATCAAATGACCTTTGTAAATACAGCTTGCCAATACAGTTGCTTGTGCACTTGCAACATCAGTCCCTAAATGGTATTTGGCATTTTAATCCTGGTCTCAAGGGTTACCCATTTAGGGAACTCTAGCCAAATACTCAGTTGAGTGTGAGCTCAGTGTGGCAAACACACAGAATAAAAACAAACCAAAACCAACCAGCAGAACCACCAACAGAAATGCAAACTTCTAAGTATCTCTTTTTTAAGTACTATATTTGTATATATATAGCCTGTGATTTAAGTTTTCTTGAATCTGTTTTCCTTCAGTGAATATCATGGCCACTGTTTAAAATAGGAGGAACATTCTCAGTAAGCTGCTTCTGCAGTTATCAAATGTCTTTGGAATCATTTCAACACATAATCACCTTCAAATACTGTTTTTTGCCTCATATGTTTCGGCATCCTTTCATCATGGAGGAATTAACTGCCAAATCCTGTTTGGAATTAGTTTGTTTGTTTAATTTTTATTTTAATGTATATTCATTTCATGTACTGATGTGAGAAATGATAGTTTTTTCTTTTTGAAGTTACCCACAATTCTTCACCCTAACTGAAATTTAATTCTCATTCATATTAGATAGAGGATTGTTGCCCTCATCCTCTCATACTCGCGTATCCTGTCTTCCCACATTCTGTGTCTCTTTTCAAAGAACTGCTACTAAAGGAAACTTTTGCCTCTTTCCAGCCTCTGCCATACTCATTTCACAAAAACGTACGATTGCTTTTGGGCTCTTTGTACAGACAGATAGATATGCACAAAGAAACTTGCGGGGTTTTCAGGGACAGAATCAGTAGTGCTTTCCTCTGAAATTATCTTCTGCTATGGCTTACCAGATAATGCACCTGGAAGTACATTAGTTTGTTCAGGCTCATGGTTTATCTGAAAATCATTTTCCAGTAATCTTATGTACACCATCTGGCTAAACATCCTGTTAGGAGTCAGCTGCTGAAAGAAGGAGGAAGTACTCTCGTTCCCCAAACCGTTGCTAAGCAGCTCAAGTAGCAACAACCACATCATTTATTCGGTCTGTGCGAACCTGGGTCCAGCAAGATCCCCTGGCCCCATCTGGGGCATGGAGACGTGCAGCCCAGGCTGTCAAATAAGCAGCAAGAAATCTTTATTCCTCCCTTGTCCAATTGTCAAGCCAGTATTTTTCTTTTTTCTCCCTATAGCGATTATTATTAGTTAGTGTTCATGAGACCAGTTATCACTAAAGAGACCTTGTGCCCGTGACAGCACCAGTTTCGTTGCGCTTGACACCTTCTCTCCCCAAGTGCAAGATTTGTAAGCCATGCAGATTAATGGAGCTGATCACTGGACAGATGTGGCGATGAAACAAGACCATCTGGGATCTTTAAAAATGCTTCCCACCCAGCATTGTCCAAACTCTGAGGTATGTGAGTACAAATGTACTGATCCTTGGTGCCACTTCCCGTGGCTGGTGGCAAGAGACCACAGCCTGCCCTCAAAGCTGTGAGGGGAAACACAGGAAAAGGTACCCCTCTCTCTCACTTTTCTGTGAGAGAGAAGAAAACTTTCCAAATAGCATGCTTTAAAACAGACTCGTGATTTTACAAGGAAAAGGAATGCTACTTTAAAATGTACCAGCTAACCTACCTTGGCTACTTGGGTTTCAAACAGGAGCTCCTTGCTGACAGGGCAAAATCACCAAGTCTCAGGTTCCTCCTTAAATCGGATGTGGCCCCTGGGAGCAAATGTAAAGCTTCTTCCTTACAGGTTGAATGTCTACCTCTAAAAATGTCATTTCCACACATTCACAAGGCTTCCAGCACCTGCTTCAGGGCAGGAAAGTGTACCAGTTAACACGTGTAGGCAGTGTCCTACTTAAATTAATTCTACTGAGATCTCACTCATTAATCTCTGGGTTGCTGCAGGTGCATTTATTAATGTAAGAGTCCCATGTTAAAATGCTGTGATCCTTTTTGACATATTAAGCCATTTTTAATTTGCTCTCATCATCTCCAGCCTCTCTAGTAGACATTAGATAACTCTGGGGTCCTAAATAACCTAACATCATCTTAGGTAGAAAGCAAATGAGTTATTAATCTTATGCAAATGCCTGTTTAGTTTTCAGGGATCTTGGCACCATTGTAAGTGCTGGAAGTCATGGACTATAAAGAAAAAAAAGTAATTTCCTGTTTGTTTAATTGATCTTATGTAACTTCTCTCCTGGCTGGTAAAGCTAGGTAATGGAATTTTCAATGTAAAATTATTATTAGAAGTACCAGTATGACATTTGATTAATCCAGTCCATTTAGTCTTAATAATACACACTTGACTTATGTTCTGGAAGCAAAATTGCCTGTTATTTCCCCTCCTGCTTTTAAAATATATTTCTAGATATCTCTAACATTATGACACACAAACCTATTTCTTCATGCATTGTTAAAGGAAGTGATAATTCCCCCAAATACACGCTTCATCAGCAATAGTATATTTTAACCCACAGGAAACTTTTGGTCTAAGCAATGTCTAAAAGTTCCTACAAAAAGACTGATGATTTTCTCACTTCTGCACAGGTTGAGACGGTTCAGTTCTGGCCATTTCTTGACTGACAGATTTGCAGGGTAAACCCAGAAGGTGGTCATGACTCAGGAACTGACATTGTTCTCACTCAGTGCTGAGCCAATTTTCTGTTCTGCTAGTTCTTGGATAAAACAGAAAATAACAGTACTTCTGACTGCTCAAGGAAAATAAAGGCCATTTGTCACTTCTTTTCAGTAAAAAAGTATTACACCCAAAGCCATGGCCAGCTCCAGTTCATGGGAGAGCGTTTTTTTCTCTGTCCACAACTTCCTGTGTCATTTCTACTAGATACAGCATCTTTTCTTTCTCCCTAGCCCAAGCCGCTGTTTAAAATGCTTGTATATCGTGGCAAATATTGCCTTAATTCAACATCAGAGAGAGATGTTTCTTCTTTAAAAAAGCACTTTGGAGTTAAAAAAAACATTTTTAAAGTAAGGTAGAACCACCACAAGTGATGCATAAGTACTGTGCAAGATCTGTGCTACCCTATGGATTTTTTTTTTTTTGTGCTAAAGAAATTATTCTATTCCTAGTTTAATTTCATTTTAAAATAACTCCTCTAACTTCTATTTCCATCACAGTAATATTTAATGCAATAATATCCACCTAATTCCATCATTTGTGTTCCACTGTAGTGATCAAAAAAGGCACTTTACGACGTCTTGTTCCTATTTGTAACACCTTAATAAAGCACACATTTAAATAAAAGCAATTATTGTAAATACACGTGAAATGATACATTTCACACTGCAAATTTTGTTAAGAAAGTGCTTTTAAACTATATTATTTTCATGTAAAAAAACATCCCTTGTGTTTTGTTTGTACTTATTCTGTGCCTTACAGCCTGGCTTTGGTTGTTAAGTCAAAATTGTAACAAATGCATAATATTAGTAAGCTTTAAAAATAAAGCACGAATCGATAGTAGGATTCAAGAGAGTTTGTTTATAGAGCTTGTTTTTAAATGCCTCTCAGTACTTCTGTTTTGGAACTGTTCAGGAGCTGTCTGCAAAGAACACCAAACCAAAACAAATATTGTCAGGGCAGATTTGAAACCAAACACCTTTTAAACAAACAAGCAAACAAAAAACCCAAAACGGTCTGGAGCATATTCAAGTACTTTTTAAATAAAAGCAAAGTATGTTTGGAAACCTAGGATCTGACTGATAGACTAGAAGTGTGAGCTTGTTTGCTTTATACAGGAGCTGTGCAAGAAACAAGTGGAAATATTCAGGGATGCTCCTGAGCATCTCTGGAGGAGATGATCTTGGAGGGAGGGGATGGAGGAGAAGCAAGCTGAGAACCTCCCCTCCGAAACAGAGCTGCCATATGTTCAAAGACCGTGCCCTACCTGCTGGCCACAGAGGGCACTTGCCTTTCTTTTTTGTCAGTGGAGACATAAGTTATTAATTTAGCCCCATTTTGAAAATACTAATATGAACATTCTTCAAAATCATAGACCTGCATGTGCTAACAATTTTATCTTCTCTGAAATCTTGTCTTTCAATGAATAAGTGATTCATCCTCCCTTCCGTTCCTCCTGACAAGCTTGTCTTTTGTCTGCAGCTTGTACAAAATGAACCTTTGATTCTGTTTTATGCAATCAGTAGCCAGATGGTGACTGGACAAGAAGCAGCCTGATTTACCTTGGAGTGATACTGAACTTCCACAGCTGCTACTGAAAGGGAGTGTTCCTTTCTGAATGACGAAATTGCAATAGGGTGGTGTTGATGTAGGGGTTTATTTTACATGGATGCCTCTGCTAAGCTCTGGCCCCTAAAGGGAGTAAAATACTGGTGTGATTGCTCTAGGTCTTGGTGAGAACTCTCCAAAAGGACAATTCCAAAAGAGTGTGCAGAGATGGCCTGCTAGGATGCTCAAGAAGTGAAAAGTCCATCGTCTGAGTGTGAAATAGATAGGAAAGGCTTGTCCACAGAGCAAAATAAAAGCTGCAAGAGAACAGGGTTTCTTTTTCTAAAACAAACTTTTGGTGGCATGGAGGCATCTGATAAAGAGAGGGACAGAATAAGCACACAGAGATGTGGACAAGAAGTAATGATCTATAAATCAAAGATGGTAACAAGATTCTGGAGCAGCTTTCCATCCCAACAGGCTTTCTCTTGCTTACAAATTTAAAAGCAAGTTCATAGAGGTGCTAGTTAGGATTAGAGTGAAGGAGACAGGGAACAGAAGGGAACTAGTGATCAGGATTTCTGGCCACTCTTGAAGGAAAGAGAATCTGCTTTTATATGGTCTCATCATTCAGGTAGAAATGACAGGCAATAATTTCCAGGCTCCTGCCTCTCCTTTTTGTGACTATTTAAAAACTGTTTGTGTTGTTTTGGAGGTATTTTATTATACAGAGAATAGATATATTTGACAAGCCTTAAATATGAATTGCTGCTGTGCTGCATGAAATATCTGATAGCAAACACATTTTAAACTATTTTTGCTGTGATGCCTCCACTTGTTTCGACTAAGAAGTTTTCTGCTTTCTAGTTTCTTTATCGTTATCATATCTTGGCTTACCTAATGCATTCCATGGTTCATAAATGCAACTTTCATTCTACAGATAACAGTGTTGAGGATTTTAATAAATTGCCTCCCGTCATGCTGCATTCTCTTTCTGCAGTGCCTGCTCCTTCACACACAGCAATAGCTATCACCCATTCTGTTTTGCAGTGAAAATCTACAGAAGGTGAAGTTTAAAGCATCTTGCTTACAAGCCTAGACCTGCCTTTCATTGTATGCTGCACAGACAAGTATAATTTCCTTTTTCTACATCCTAAATCCTCAATAAAAATGCTTATAACTTTCTATCAAATTAACTTTACTGTGTTAATGGTCCTCCTTATGCAAATGCTGTATTCAGTCATCAAACAGATTTTGATTCTCTGGAATGGCTCCTGGTATCTCTGCACTGTATTGCTCCAGCTGAAAATTACATGCTAGACTTTTTAAGGATTTTTCTTGGAAATTGAGGTATTTAATCTTATTCTAATAAAGTAAATATTGGTTAATTGAAGATTAAGCTTGCAAAAATATGAAAGACATTTAATTAGTCAAAATTATATATCACGCTGTAATGCAGTATATTAGATTGGACAAGCTTTACACTTCAAAATTACTTTAATGACTGCATACATATTCTTAATATTATAATCTTTAATCTTAGATCACTGGAGATACTAACCCATCACTGACTTTAACATCATCATTTAAAATTATGATCACTTCTAAAATTCCTAATTATCTTTTAGTTACGAGAGGAAGCAGTATACTAGAAAAGACAAAACACAGACCATCGAGAATGAGATTTCATATAAACTTTTGTGTTAAGAGTGCCTATGCTGCATTCATGGCTAACTGAGACCAGCTGCAGAGGCTTCTTTCTTTGATTTAGCTTAAGAGAGGCTGCTTTGTTCAAATCTAACTTACTCTCCTCTGGAGATGAGCTTGGCAGACTCAGGTAGCAGGTAGTGCCATGTCATCACCTCACATTTGCCGAAAACACTGCCTTGAAGAAAAGTTTGCAGTGGTAACAAAGTAGGTGGAATAAGACTTCAGGCAGAAACTTTGTTCAAGTGATGGCAGAACTTAAAAATACTTCATGGCCATCATTTTGAGGGTGGAATTTCTTCATTTACACCCAGAAAACATAGGGATGAAACAGCACAAGGACACTGTATGCAGGAGTACCTTATTAGCTGGTTTTCACAGACTGAGACTAGCAAAGCCTGAGTATGTCAGAGACCTTCACCTTTGGTCTTCACTGCATGTTCAGATTTTGGAGGCAAGCATCCATATTCCTATTCCACTCAGACACTTGCTTTCACAGGGACACATTCAAGATTCCATCTACCTTTGATAAACAAGTACCTTTTGGAGGAACACCTTATTTTCAAAGTTTCATTCCAGATCTCACTATATCTTGCTAGAGAAGCACTGTAGTGATAGAGGATCAGTGGATTGTTCTGGCTCATCTGCACTCCTGAGCTCAGATTCATATATCTAACAGATTATTAAACCTATTGTATACAACATTCTGGTTTCATCAAAGTGTATAACCTCATGTTTTACTTTGATCAATTTTGTCTAGGTTACAATGTATAAGTAGAGAGTCTCTGACACTGTGTGCACTTCTCAGTCAGGGAACCAGAAAGGAGGATGTGGGACTGGGAAAGTTCAGGAGATGCAGGGAATGCTGTCTGTTTGAGGGACATTTTGGTTCGAGATTAATATGCAGAAGGAGAGAAATCTGTTTTTTTTCTAAGATCATGGCAAAATTTAGAAGTGAAGAGCAAAACAAAGACATACACATTTCAGCCATGGTAATTTGTACAATTTCATCCCTCATATGTGGTTTTGCCACTCTGCTGTGCAAGTGAAACCAGAGAAAAGTTTTAATTTTTGCAATTATCTGCTGAAAATAAAAACAAAGAGAGAAGAGAGCTCTGTAATCCTCCTCCTAAGAGAATATGTGGAGCTGCAAATGATACTACACAGCAATGGACAATTGTAAAACATCCTATTCGCAGCACATGAGGTAATGTTACCTCCTTAATGCTGTTGAACACAAAACCATTCACTGCTAAGTTGCTTTATGTTATCTCCTTGGGTTACTCAATGAAATTACCTTGTTACACTGTTTATTGCTGTCTTTGTGTGTCATTTTAATGTTAAACTTCTCAATCAAAATCAAAATTAGCCCTGTCCTTTAATGATTTTATTCAGGAAGCTGGTCCTCCAGTATTAAAGTGAGTGCATTCATAGGAGGCAAAACCAGAATTTCTTTTGCCTCATGGAATTCACAGAAGGCAGTCAATAAGTAATTAGGAATTGAAAATGTTCATACTTGCAGGTTTTTTCCTCTTTCAGGGACATTTTCTTAATTATACTAATTTGTCAAATGTATCTTCATTTTTACAAGAAGTTTCCTTTTCATACATTTGTCAGAAGAAAGATAATTGCAGCTGGAAAGCAGCAAAATGAAAAGAGCTTTAATTATGCATTATAATAACAAATGTGTTCTAGTTCAGGTGAGCCAGACCAATTACATATGATTAGTGAATGGAAACAATTGATGTTTCTGCATTTTCATTTGTGTCTGCTGACCTTTTGTGGTGAAAAGTGCTACAATCTGTCTTCCCCTGGTGCTCAAGACAGAGCAAATATTTTAATTTATAGAGCCATTTGGAGAAATTATTTGTCAGATTTGAGACAAGTTTTACTGAACTTCATTAGTATTTACTCCATTGCACTGAACAGAAGAAAGATGCTCTTTTAAATTGCACATGGCCTGAATCTGAGACACAGCTATCAGGTTATCACTGACTTTTCTTCAGGCCAATTTCTTGATTAAAAAATGGACAAAAAAAAATTAATGTGGGTTTGAAAATCCTACTTAAAAATTAGACTGTTTACTAAGGTTTAAAGATCTTTAAGTGTTCACTACAATTTTAAGCTTGCAAAATTGTCGTTGAGCCCATACTTCAGTGTTTGCCTCTGAAGATGGCTACTACCTTACTGCTCCAGGCAAGCTTCAAGGCTCTCTGCACCAGGCACTGCACAGTCCACATGAAAGGAGCCCAAAATTTTATTATCCAAGGGAAAATGTAAAATGTATGGCACAGAATGAAAACTCGGAGAGCAAATGTATTATTGAAATCAAATCCCTGATGTATCAAGTGGCTTGAGAAGGATTTTACTCTCCTGAGACACTGGCTGATGGCTGAATCTGCTGGACCTTGTGACCATGAAGTTGTAACTGTAGCTCCTTGAAACAGATGTTTAAAATGGCATCGTGTAAAGTGATGTCAGTGTGAAGAACAAATGACATGGCAGCACTGCCAGCAGCTTGAAGAACTTACTGAGCATTTACCTTTAGGAAAATGTTTGAAAAGACAAAGCCAAAAAGTGCACTTTTTTAAGAGGACATACAAGGTGATGAGGCATTCATTTTCCTCTGGCTATGTTGACATAATGTAAGAAGAAGTAATTAGAACTCTTATTAAAAATAAGCAATAAGCTGCTTTTAATATATCCTTCATTTTCCTCTGACTGTGACGTGTGATTTCTGATGTTTACTTTTGCTTAGAGCTTCTGAATAGCTCTTTAATCTCATGCCTGAATCATTTGGGATGCTGAGACATATAAAACATGCACCATGCAAATGTAAATCACCAGAAGCTCTAGTAACTGAAATCTTCGTTTTACTGAAACCTTGGCTTAATAGAAACATTGGTAAGAAAATGTGAACAAGCTTCAAATGGACTGTAAAAATGGACCAAACCCATGTAATCACCGTGTCCCTCTTAGTTCCTATTGTGTTTTTATTTCAAATATTTTCTTGCCCCTTGAAAATTCAACTAAGGCTTTGCCACTGTAGTTTGGTCCTTCCCAGCATCAGCAGAAAGATATTCTGCCGTTAATGCAATATTCTATAACTCCATTACGTTCAGACTGTGCCTTTGGAGAAACCTATGCAAACTCCCTCAAATCTAATGAGGCTGTACATCACTGGATTCACTTTGAAGGTAATAGGGTTGCACAAAGTGACTTGAGGGCATAATTTGGCTACTTATAATGATGATGAGTGAGAGGAAAGAAACCCCCTTGAGTCTCAGAATCCACTGAGAACTTGGAGGTTAGGACAGTAAATTGTTATTCTGGGTAAATCTGGTACGGAATCAGAGAGGCAGAGTAAGTATGGATTCTTGCAATGACTCTTCATCGTAACTTCTTTAGGCAAAGCTGCATTTTTAACATATTTACATTATCAGATAATTAATGACATTTTAATTCACGATGAAATTAACTGCAGCAATCTTTATTAAGGAAAGAAACCTGTCGGCAGGGTACATTACTGCTCAAACTTAAAAGGATGTGCATGGAAGTATAGCAGAGGTGTTGAAACAATGGAATCACATGGAAGGGACTCTGCCTCTTCACAAGGTTTTTTCCAGGAATATCATAATCAAAGGCCTCTCCATGGCCTTCTTTGACACCAAATGAGCTGGAAAAAAGAAGGGATAAATGGAAGTAAAATCTTGCAGGTTTTCCTGGCCTTTTTCTCTTACATTCCTAAAGGGTGTTTTCAGAGAAAAGTACCTTTTCATTCAAAACACCCTCAGTGCAATAACATTAAGCACTTCTTTTCCAGTTGCAACTGATAAAATGATTTCCCCTCTAATCAGTGAGTGCTGCATTTTATCATACGCAATTGGGAAGATAATGATTGATATTTTTGTACTAGGAACTTCAGGACTTAACAGAGATTAAAGGGTAACTGTTCCTCATGCATGTTTCGCATTCACTCACAACCAGAATTAATCAAAGCCAGATTATCTTCACAGTTTTTTCAGAACAAAGTGAGGATTCATAATAATTCTGCACAGAGGAAGGCATGAAAAGAATCCAGTCAGGATACAGAGCCTATGGCAAACAGATTTGAGTAAATTATTTATTTATGGGCAGGGGTGTGGGGCTTGTTCTTTAAATGCCCCGTCACCAATTCTGATGATATTTTCCTTTCTTCTTTGATGTACTCTTTCTTCCTTTACTTTGCCTGGTGCAAATTAGTAGCAGCCAACTTCTCAGACATTCCAGAAAGATTAGTACATCTGAGTTGTTCAGTATCTCCAGGTGTATACTCCTCATAAAACATACTAGGTGGGTGAGGACTATATAAAACCATGTACATTTATAACTGCTTTGAAAACAGTTTTATCATTTTGTGGGCACCTTATGATTACAGGTTGCCATCTAGACATTGAGTCCCACTGATATACCTAGAGGTCACTCTTAAGAGGTTTACTCTGCAAAACCTGCTCTTAGAGTTATGAAGCCCTGCTCTCCCCACCTCTCCCCTTATAAAATTTCCAGTGTCCATGGATGGCACAATCTGGTGACTGTGTCATTCTTTAAGAGACAGTCTGAGATGCTACAAAGAGCTTTAATCATCTAGCACCAGTAGTTCAAAATCTAATTGTCTATCTCAGATATCTCAGAGGTCCAGTACCATGGATTGAGTTGAACCTGCTACTGTTATTCATGCCATAATGCAGACATGTCAGCATCAGAAATGAAAGTGCTAACTGGAGCAAAGGGGCTTGAAGTTTGGATTGCAACACGAGAGGCTTCCTGTTGCAGTTGCTGCTGCTGGGTTTGGGTGCTCAAGTGTTGGTTCTTTTCTGCAGGCGTGGCAGCAGAACAGGTGGGATTCAGGAGCTGCTGGCTTTGGCTTTCCATTTTATGCTGGGTTTTTTCCTGCATTTCACTCTGCTTCTTTTGCAAATAGACTAAGCTATTTTGTATCATTAGATTAATTAGATTACTAGCTAAAGTAATTATGCATTGTGCTTATGATATCTTATGTTATATTAAACTCTTACCTCTTTATCTCAGTCCCAGGCTGTGTCTTACTCTTTCCCTCACTTTTGTGTTGGGGGAGCAGGCAGGTTAGCCTTTGCACTAAACCATTACACATAGTCTAACACCTGAAGCACACTCAGCCTTACCTAGTCCCTTTCTTACTAGTTTCCAATTAAAAGGTTTTTTCCACTTAAACCAATCAAGTAATTTGGGAACTTCTGAAGGTCAGTCAGAAGTACAGGGAAAGTCAGTATTTATGCTGTGTAAGAAATGTTTCTGCTCCCAAAAACTGTAGCCAGACTAGACGAAGGTGAATAACCAAACAAATAAAGAGCTTTTGCAGAACATAGAATGACAGAATGGGTTAGGTCAGAAGGGATCTTAGAGATTATCAACTCCATACACCCCACCATGGCCAGGGATGCCCCACAACTAGACTCAGCTGCTCAAGGCCTCATCTAACCTGGCATTGAACACCCGCAGTGAAGAGGAATCCATAATCTCCCTGGGCAACCTATTCCAGAGTCTCACCAGCCTCATACTGAACATAAATCTTCAGCAGTGTAAGACTTTCTCTGGAAAAAAAAAAAAAAAAACAAACCACAAAGCAAAACTTCTCTTTCACTTGCAGTGAACTTAATACTATTAATTTTATACTTGCTTGCTGAAATGGAAATCAATCTAGTACTAGAAGCCCAATCCATTGGCACACTGGCTTGTAAGAAACTGAAAGGTACGTAGCCACTCAGCTTGGGCTTTTCTTGAAGATCCTCTCCACACAGAGGGCCAGCAAGGGACATACATGCATTTAAAACTCTATCAGGGTCTTATTTTGAGGCTTCATGTTTTGTTGTGAACATGATTTCTTTAGATAACTGTTGGCTATAAGTGCTCCTTATATATGTGAGAATTTTACTTTATAAAGGGACGGTGGTTGATGCACTACATGGGGATAAGATAGAGACTCAAATTTAAATCCTTTCACCAGTAGGAAAGTTATCATAGAATGTGTTGGGTTGGGAGAGACCTTTAAAGATCGTCTAGTCCAACCCCCCTGCAGTAAGCAGGGACATCTTTAACTGGATCGGGTTGCTCAGAGCCCCATCAAGCCTGACCTTGAATGCCTACAGGGATGGGGCCTCCACCACATCCCTGGGTAACCTGTAGATAATATCAAGGGTTTAAGACTAGCCAGTCCTCAAAACTGCACAGTTGACAGTGTCTGCTTACAAAAATCCCAGAAAAACTGGTTTCTGGCAGCTCACTCTGCAATACCACTCTTGCTATTCCTTGTTCCTATGATCTCAGGATGAGACTAGATTAGGCAAAAAACAGACATTAGTGTACCTTATTTGCTGTGCCATCAGATGATCCAGCTACCCACCGGTGTAAATGGAAACAAATTATCATAGCTACCCCAACTCCTATGGCTGAAGTTGTAAAACTTGCAGGAATTACATACTGAAGAATGTCAACTGCATATAGTCAGAAGCAGCAATTTAATTTCAAATTATTCTACCTAATACATTATACAAGTTAGCTGCTAGCTGACTAGCTGTGCACCTATAGTGAGTATTTATTTGCCTGAAAATACATCTCTTTCTGGACCGAGAAGCACTGCTTTTCTCTGAGCCTGAACCTGCACAAAGAACATAATTTATTCATTCCAGAGAAAGCCTGCACTGAATATCCCTATAATCCACTTAAAATTCATCACCTGAGCAGCGTAAGTTTTTTGTCTGTTTGCAAAGACAAAACTAAAAGTCATATGAGGAATACTGCAGCAAAAGTTCAGTGTGTGTTACTGTTTCACATGTAAATTTACATATTTTTGAGTTTTACTCCCTCAGCTATCTCAGATTCCATTGTGCTGCAGTCTGATACGGTAGATAATTAATCAGACCTCCATGTCTTTTACTACTATTAGTGTTACAAAAAAAGTCTTGAGTTTAGGAGAAACACAACAATAATTTTGTGATACTGTCACAACACGCTGGTTTAGAACACAATAAACCTTGTTATTACGATTGTGGAGAAAGCAAGGGATCACAAAGCACACTACACAAAGGCCTTCGTTCAGAAAAGTGAAGTTTAATGAAAAAGCCCTCAGATACAATTACATTTCAGCTGCAATTGAATCTTTTTGGTCAAAATCAGGATCTGTTCCCATTGCCTCCTAGTGTGAGATCAAGCACTGGGTCCTTATATTATGCCAATATGCAATGACTGCTTCAGATCACCGCTGAGGTGTAAATTGGCACAGCTCCACCAGCTTTCAGTGCATGGTGTTGATTTAAATGTGCTGACAATGTGGTGGCCCTAAGTTTTTTAATGGTCCTAAGTTTTACAATATATACACATGCTCAGAGGAACTGGAACTGAGGAAAGAATTTTCACTCATGAGTTTTCTGCTTTGCTGCAAGTTGCCAACAGCAACCACTGGCAGAGCCAACTGCATGCCCTCACTGTGGTAGCCCCTTTGGCTCCAGTAGGTCAGGTAACCAGCACTTGCAGGATAGAGCCATGAGGGTGTTTAGCAGCATCTAATAAGTTTTTGGGCTTGACATTAGGAAGCATTTCTTAACTTAGTGTGGTAAAACTCTAAACAGGTCTTTTAGAGAGGCAGTCAATTCCCCATAGCTGGCAGCTTTAAAGAGGCATTCGGACAATGCCCTTAATATCATGCTTTAACTTTTGGTCAGCCCTGAATTGTTCAAACAGTTGACTAGATAATCATTGTAGGTCCCTTTCAACTGAACTATTCTATTCTACTCTGTAATTTAGTAACACTAAATTACTGTGTCAAAGGGTGTTGGATGTTTGCTGAAGGTGGGTCTTTTTGACCTAGAGAAACTCTCCACCACATAAGTTTTTTGGACTAAAAGGTCTCAACAGGGTAGTGCAGAACTACACTGCCCTTATTCTCCACTACAGAAGTGCCTCTGAATGGTATTTGACTCACTCTAAATGATGAGCTTGCCACCCAAGCAGAAACACAATGAGCTGATGCAGATGAATTTCCTGGCTGCATGAGGACCACACTACCATGGAAGACTGCTGGATAGCACTCCACAGAGTGTGCTGTCAGATATGAATTATGCATTGACACTTCACTCCCATATCATTATACCTTTCATTCTGCTGTGTCTGCACAGAAAGGATTGATTTTGCACATCGTACACTTTAACGTTCTTAATGGATGAAGGCTGCAAACGTTTGCACAGTGAGAGAAAAGAACATGAATAAGTACACATTTGGTATAACCTTATTAGTGATTGGTCCTCAAGTTTCTAATGGGGCATGAAATGCCATCAGAAAGCTTTTTGCTTTTATGAAAATATTCCCTATTTAGGCAGTAATTCAGAAGTAGGCACCAGGGGCCCGACACAAACTGTCTACTTGCATATGGTCTAGCAAGAGTGAAAAAAAATACATGTTGTGAATTTTGAATATACTGCTTTCCAAAACAATGTTTTATAACAGCCCTGCCAAACATTCAGAACCATCACTTAAGACATCTTGTGATGCAGAATGATCTCATCCATGCAGTAAATTAATCAGAAGAGAAATGTTGCATATCAGCAGTGTCATTATGTGCCTGTAACAGTGCATTGTCTTTCAGAAAAGAACAGGCACTGAAAAATAATTTGTCCATATTTTCTTTTGCTTCAGGATGCTACATCTCCCAGCCTGTCTTCACCTCTGCACTCAAGAGAGGATATAAAATACGTATCATGCGTGCTGGCACAAACACCTGAGTGAGATGTCAAGCCAGGATTAACAATCAATTTTCTTCTATCAATACACCTAAAAGCAGACCTGTCCAACAGTCTGGATAAAGCAACACAATGCGTCTTACAGAAGTCGAGGGGGAAATCCAGCTCCATCATTGTTTAACAATATCATTAATTATCTTGGTCTGAACTCTGACATTTACCTCTCTTACTCATTCCAGGATTTAAGGAAAAACAAACTGACTCTGGAAACAGAATTTATATTCTGTGTATACTCTGTCCACAGAGACTCTTGCAGACACCAGGAATAGATGCAAAGAGTGATTACCAACTCCTATCCCTCAGAAAAATGCCTGTGGAAACACAGTAATAACTTAGATTCATACCCAAGCTCTTCTGAAGTACACCATCTAACAAAATCACACTTAGCTTTGGAACAAAAATAATTTACATTTTTAAGTGCCCAAAAACCTATATTAGAGTTACGAGGTGTAAGGATTTCTGTGGCCTCCTGGTTAGGCCCACAGCATTCTAGCAAATGTCTCATCATTTCAGTGTTTGCATCTACTCAAAATTCCTCAAGTATCCATTTTCCTAGAGCTTTGACATTTCAATACCATTCAGGTTGAAAGCAGCACAGGATTAGCTCAAGTTCATCAGGAACATCAGATCAGCGTAGTTCATACATAATTGCATGATTCTGTTAACTTGGAAACTGCGTTTTATTTTGTCTTATTCTAATAAGTTTGATGCAAAAACCACAATTTATTAGCTCAAAGTTTCCTTATAATGCCACAACAGCAAATAATCAATATTTTAGGTTCAATCTGTATTCTTTTAGGCAACAGAAAGTTTTAGTACAGACTGATCTGATACCTTTACTTTCCAACTTTCCAGCTTCATAGTAAATACAAAGTGAGAAAAAACACTCAAGATTTCTATGATAAGAATATAAGGAAGAGATTGAATTTGTGGCTTATTCATTTTTTTCATGTTCCTGAGAGAAAGGAATAAAATCAGATAAGAAGAGTATGTGAGAAAAATAATCTTTTGGTCACTATTTTCATTTTCCTTCAAAAATTTACTGAGCAGTTTCCTCATAACTTTACATTTCTTCATGTAGACTCCACTAAATCAGATCAGAACAGCAAACTGTCCTCCGAATTGGTAAATGGAGAAATAGGGTCATATCAAGCAAGTGGAAAATTCACACCATTGCATTGCAGACCTTTAATATAGACATTTAAATTAACAGCCTAATTTTGTGGGCAGCGCAGACATATGCACCTTGTCTTGCCAGTAATTATATAAGTGTGGCCCTGTTGAGGGAAGCCCTAAGCACTATTTATTTTCTGAACCTTTGTTCCTACTAGACCACGATGCCCAAAGCAATCATGCAGAAGTGCATGGGGTCACTCTAAAGGAGGGTCATGCTATAGAATTAAGTACGCTTCCCTGAATTTGGATTCAGGAGAGATTCAGGAACAGGCCGGTTTGAAAGACGTTTGTACAACATAGAACAACAGAATGAGCAGGGATCTTAGCGCTGCATAATTATGTAGTGGGTTTGCAGTGACCTGCCCCCCCACCTTTTTAAACCCTGGCTAAAACTCAGAAAAACACACTGGAAGTTAATAAATGAAGCTTTATCTTTACAGCAATGCAAATATACAAGCAGGTATTTACAAGATATAACAGATATTTACAGAAATATACAGTAAAAAAGGTAATAAACACACCACACCCCTCCCAGAGACCAAAATCCCCAGAAGAGGGTAACCAAACTCCCCCTACCACCTTTCCCCCCTTCCCCAGCCTTATCTCACCACTTGATGATGCTGCAGATAATCTGAAGATCAGGGAGATTAGTAATAGGAGCAGGAGTTAGTCATTTTAGTGATTTAACTCTGAATTCAGCCAGCAAGACCAAGAGACAAAGGAAAAAAGCTGCCAGAGCCAACACAGACCCAAGCCAGACTGGCCCTCTGCAAGCACACTGGCTATCTCAATGTTTTGAGAACATTTCTCAAAACAAATTTTTTCTCTGTCTCAGTGAAACTTGGTGAAGTGACACTGTGTTGTTTAACTCTCTCTCAGCCAATATAGTCTAATTTCTCACTCAAATTCTCCAATTAGCTCAAACCAACACAAATTATTTCTTAGCTATGCTGTTATTCCAATTTCCCCTTAGTAAATATTATTACATCACTGAGAAAACTAAGACAAGTTTTCTGTCTTCAGGTATTTTAAGACACTAATTTCCATGGATTTGCAAGCGTGCACATTAGTATTGGAAGAAAAGTCTGATCTCCCAGAAGGGCTCTTATTTTATCTGAGATATTAATCTATATAATTATATTCTGGATTCAAGTTTTTCCCCAGTTGTTCACCAGTTCCATACTGATAACTACTAAATGATGGCAAATATCTTGGATAAAATCCTTTTCTCCATAATGAAAGGGACCTTGGCCCACTAACTGTTGTCTTTATACAGTGGCAAAGGATGAGGGGTGGCACAGCCCCTCCTACAGATCCCTTCTTCTGCGCCTTACACCCGAGGGGTCATTTGCGTGAAGCACAGTTCAGATCTCAGCTCTGCAGAGGTGGTGCATGGCAGGAGGCCTGCAGCTGTAAGGCATAGTGCATCACTTTCACCTCTACTGCTCTGCTCTGCATGGACTGTTTTGGCAGGTAAAGGAAATTTATTATCTCAAGCACTTAGTGCTGTGGTCACAACTTTATTAAATAGCACTTAAAGTCAACAAACTGAACAAGGAGAAATGGATCTGTAACAGGGAGAAGGAGAGAGCAGTACAAT
The DNA here is from genome assembly GCA_013396835.1 of Psilopogon haemacephalus. NCBI lineage: Eukaryota > Metazoa > Chordata > Aves > Piciformes > Megalaimidae > Psilopogon > Psilopogon haemacephalus. The sequence goes on from VWZI01020038.1 coordinate 392,890, forward strand.
TGTACCAGAGGAAGCAAATTTCAGCAAAACCAAATGGCTACAACAGCAAAGAAGAGGAAGCACAATGGAAGTGAAGAAACAAAAGCCAGGAAGAGGAAAATACGTAAGTGAATTTGGGAAAAGGATATTAAATGCTTTCTCTATGCAGAACATCTAATTCTTATACAAAGGACAGTTATATGCAGATCAGAAAGCACTGTCTAAAAGGCAAGTGGATGTAACTACATAACAATAAAAATCTATTGACTCTACCCAAGGAAAACAAACTCCTTAAAATTGATTGCACCTTTGGAAATAACTGGACACACGTCACAGGATATGTTAACAATGCCATTACCCCCACCATTAGTTAAGTAAGCTGTCAGTTTTACATAGGCTTTGTGTCTGAGGAAAAGGAAAGATTAGGAAAATACAGTCACATTTATTACACAGTTCTGAGACAAAACCAAAATTAAGAATATGAATATATTAAATAGTATGTAAAATACTACAGTGTTTAAGAATGCTGATGCAAGGAAAAAAACAGAGCACACTACGGAGGTGGCTTTGATGTAGCTGTGAAGTTACCCAACTCGCTGCTACCAGATTTCCCAGTCTGGATTCCTTCCATAGTCCTGCAGAGCAGCTTTCCTGCTGAAGACAACTGGTAGTTCCACGTAGTATTGGTAACTTCTTTTGTGCCTTATTTATGCATACATATAATTTTGCAGAATACTCTACTTGGGTTTGCTGCCTACAAAGGGAAGCCTGAAGCTTTCATAATCTGACATGGGAGACTCACACAAAGGAAATTAAACAATTTGTGAGAATCTGTCTCTGGATCAGCTGGAGGGCTGCAAGCAGAAGGAGGATGCAACGTCATAACTATCCAAGCAAAACCATGCATCCCTTAGAAATTCCGTCATGTTGCCAAGTCCATATAAATCACGAATTAGACCACAGCAGCATGTTTGGCAGCTCCAAATGTAGCCACAAAATGCATTATTCCTGATTAATAAATAAATCAATGTCTTTGTCCTACACTGCCATGTGCATGAGCACACCACAAACAGCTACTGTACACACAATGTGCCTGAAAAGTGTTGTGTCATCACTCCACAAGACTACTTCATTGCTTTTACAACATTTCCAGGGGACTCACTACTTCCATGTATGAAACACATCCTATCCACAGAAACAGCAAGTGCTGCTTGCAGAGGACACTGAAAAAAAAAAAAAAAAACAAACCAACAAACATCTCTGAAGGGCTCACAACACTGGAGGGACTGGTATGGTTAACACGGATTATTTCTGAGGAGATTTTGCTCTTCTAAACGTGAACAACTCTGGAAACCAACAATGTTACCAGACTCCCTTTTCTGTGACATTCAGCTAAGCCGAAAAGAGAAAAGATTCTTGTGCCAGAGGCTTTTTCCCCCTGCTGAGTCTACTCTGAGTTTTGCTTGAAGTGAAGTATCTAACCTGCTGTGTATCTGAAAAGAAGTCGAATCCATTTTAAAACTGCTAGCTCTGTGTAACAGCCTATGTATCTGAAAGGCAACAACAGCAACAGAAATAAAACACAGTAAAGAGTAAACAGCTTAATTTGTGCTTGAATGTCACATCTGTTTAGAAAAACCCAAACTGGAATATAAGCACGAAATGAAATTTGAAGTGATTTTTCCAATGTTTGAGCTGTTAAGTAAAATACATAGTTACAACAAAAACCTCTTCAGAGAAGTAGGCTTTATTTGCCACTTAACTCTCAGTCTGGACAGGTACTAGTGGCACTCTTCATATTTCTTAGGAAAGCAGTAGAAAAAATTACCGCAATTCCACATGGACAATATGCAGTTACTACTCTTTCATCAGAGCTGTGCACCATTGATCTTGACAAATGAATCCTGTCAAATTGGCCTTTTTTTCTCATAAACTTCCTCTGTGATCAGTTTAGCTCTCAAGGCTGACCCAGTCTATAGGAAAATGTCTCATCCGATCACAGTTATCCCCATCATATAAAAGTGTAGTTTGCTTCAAATATGAAATAATAGATCAAATTAAAACCAAAATTCAAATATACTAATCATTTAAGTATAAATAAATCATGTAACAAACTCTACTTTTAGCAGTCGAATAAACTCATGGTAGAACATTTGTATTTATTGGGGGGGAAAAAACAACTTTTAACGCATAGGGAGTAGACTTGGGTTAATCTCTAAGCATATACACAAAAAGCAAAAAATATTCCGTAACTGTTATTGATGCACTCTGGTTGCCATTTTTCAGGGAAAATCACCATGTCCTACTGTTGTTCCTTATAAAAAAAACCAAGCACAGTCACCCATGGCTCCTACAGGAACTTTTGAAAAATAGACAGCTAAGAGTGGGACATGGGCAGGTTTTACATGGGGAGAATGTGTTCCCACATTGCAACACTGGAAGTGTGATTCTGTCTGAAGTTTTTCATCTCATAGCTTACCCATGACGGTTTCATTTCTACACCAAACAACTCCTGATCTGCTTACCAAATCTGGATGACCAACACTTTATAAAACCCTTTGTGCTTGTCACCACAACATCGAATAAAAAGAAAGCTAAGAAGAAGAAAGGAGGAGGGGGAAAAAAAAAATCCCCAAAAGCTTTATCCTTCACAGTACTGAAATATATAAGTAGGAGTTTAATCTTCTAGGCATGAATAAAACTTCGTAGTAGATGATTTCTTCAGCTTCTGCAGGGCTAAACCAAAGCAAACAGATAGGGAGCAGCAAATGCATGCCAGCAGATGGCACTTAAAGTAGGCTTCCTGGGACAGCTATGATCACATCACCTGGGGAAAACTGCCCCAGTACTGACATTTTACTACATTTCCAATATTCGAGTGTTTTCAGCAGTTTCTGAACTTATTTTAACAAATATATAAAGTAAGGAGGCACAACGTGTCCAAAACAGCATCTTACATTGTGACAAGGGAAAAATTTTAAAAGTAAAAAAGAGGATTTTTTTTTTATAATCCTCTAAACTTGAAAACCTATCGAAAGCTTGTCAGGCCAGCTGTGTGAATGAAGGCAAACAGACTAGTTCACATTCTCCCTCCTGCCAAGCATTCCTTTTAGGAACAGGCTGAAGGAGAAATTAATGTGAAGCTGTACAGTGGTATGGATGCTCTAATATACACTGCTGCAATTGCCCTGGTATGTGGTCAACTACCAAATGACGTCTGAACCACAGATGTGGCATGCCAGCCTCCAGTTTCCTCGTGTTGAGTTGCAAATTCCCAAGAAATTTGCTATTTCAGAGGGGCTGAGCGTGACAAATCCACCCTCTCTGGGCAGCCTGGTGTTGCACTTGCTTTAACAAGTGAGTTCAGAGAGCAAATCCAGAGTTTTCAGTGTCATTCTAGGGATACGGATTCTGCCCAGGAATTATTTTTAATTTATGCTCCCTGTCCATATCCAAACATATCATTGTTAGTGACAGAGCTCATATTGAGAGTCTAATGATTAAGTAACCATCATAAGAACCAAATTGGTTCTGAAGCTAAGTTACACATTTCTGTCTCTTTTGACTCATTTATGATAAATCTGTACTTATTTTAAAGAAAGGAGAGCTATACTGGATTCAGAGTCTGGTTTCTGGCTGTTTTTCTGCTACATAGTATCACAATTGACTCAAAGAATCAAAAATAAAAATAGAAAATGTGTCTGCTTTCTCTTTCAGCCTCCACTTACCTCCTCCCAAACTGGACAGAAAGGTCTAAGAAATTACAGCTTATTGTTACTGGTTCACATTGTAACAGACAATGCTGAACTAAATTTAAATCCTACCTACTAAATTCACCCACAGTCCCCCAGGGATTTTTTCACTGGGGCTCCAGCCTACCCCTTTATGGTAACTATAGTTTTTCACCGTGCAAAACATGACTTTCCCAGCAGTGTATTTTCTTTTAAATTTACTGGTTTCCTTATCTACCTTTATCACAGTCACTGTGCAGTTTTTCACATATACTGCAACTGCTCTTCCGATCACTTTTGTCAGTGTCCCAAATTTGCAGTCACCTATCCTCCTCAGCAGGACTGGCTGCTAGGATGATGCTTTTGATGTTTGTAGTCCTTAAGGATTTGTCCATGCTTTCATTAAAAGCTGCAGTTTTAAATTGTCACAATTGGCAGTGTTTTTGTTTCGTTATTAGCAGAACCAGGTTTTTTTGGATTACCAAAGAAGGACAGCTGCCAAATAACAAGTTTGGCACACAAGCTTGTGAATGACAGAATAAATATTTGGAGCACACAAGTCTGTATCATATCCCATTTAAGAAACAGGGCACACAGTGTGTATACAGTTTGCTCAGTAGTGATGGCACTGCTGTGGCTGTCAGGTGTTGAGTGAAAAGCTCCTTATGGAGCATGTATGTGTAACATTTTAGCTCAGCCAAAGTTCAGAGTGCAGTTTTGAAGATAATCTGCTGGTTGTTCCCAGTTATAAGATTTTTTTTTTTTTTGCATTGTGGACCAGTCTTCACACCTGGATGCAGCTAAACAAGAAGATGCACTGCAGAAGCATAATCTAACTCAAGCCTATAACCAGTGGGCATCCTGTGAGAGCACAGCAGAGCTGTCACCATAAATGCCTGCAGCCACTCAAGTATGGTTGTCACTTGTTTTGATGGATGGGTCTACAGCACTGTCTCCCAATGTGGGAAGAACCTCGTGCCCAAGCATGTCTGAAAACACCATAACTGAAAAGAGAGTAGCCTCTCAGAATATGTTCTCAGGCCTGCATTATTTTTACCTGATTATGATGACAAGATGATCAAGTTTGAGGATACAGAGGGTTTCCACAAAAAATTAACTATTTCACCTAGTCAGTACAGGGTTATTTCTATTTATCATGAGTATAAATTAAGCCGCCTCAGAGTGTTCTACCTGTAAAAACATTATTCTGTGATACCATGGTTCAAGACCAGTTAATGACCATAGAACTATATAATGACAGAATGGTTTAGGTTGGAAGTGACCTCAAAGATCATCTAGTTCCAACCCCCTGCCATAGGCAGGGACACCTCCCACTAGAACAGGACGCTCAAGACCTCATCCAACCTGGCCTTGAACACCTCCAGAGAGGGAGCATCCACAACCTCCCTGGGCAGCCTGTGTCAGTGTCTCACCACCCTCATTGGAAAGAACTTCTTTCCAACATCCAGTTTAAATCTCCCCTCTGCCAGTTTAAACCCATTATCCCCTGTCCTGTCATTACAAGACCTTGTAAATAGTCTCCCTAGCTTTTTTAAAAGATTATTAAGTGGATATAAACTTGATGCTGTAGTATTTCACTCCTATTCAAATTGCATTTCACATTTGCTAAGTGTGTGCTTTTAAAGTACCTTATGTGGTAGACATTCTGTTAGGCCATGTCTACACAAATATTAATCATCTCTATCAGCATCCCAACGCAGGTGAATAAAACCAAGGACTGGAATCAGAACTTACAAGTCACACTAGTGCCTCCTTAACACAATATGCCAGCCTGGTCTGTGTTCTGCAATGATTCACTAATAACTCCTTTGGACTGAGCTGGCTGTATCTGCCTGTACACATCCCAGCAAATACATCCTAACAAACCTCCGGAGACGCACACAGGCAAATAATTGTATACTTCATATTTCTCAAGAGTTTGGTAAAACTACATTTTCAGGAAGGTGAAAAGCAGGAAGAGTGAAAGTGATTTTATACAAGCAGACACGGTTCAGTTGCGGACTTGGTAGTGTTAGTTTTACAGCTGAACTCCATCTTAAAGGCCTTTTCCAGACTAGATGATTCTATAATTCTATGGTATACAATAGCAAATTTCTCCAGTTTGTATTGCTCAGGGTTGCTCCTTGGTGAAATACATAACTCTCACCCTGGGGAAAAAAGGAACTTACTCAGCTTGCCAGTTACTCAGTGCCTAACTATGACTAGTGCTTTTATTTCTCATTTTCTTATAAAGAAAAGACAGAAGGAGTACTGTCAGGTTCATTGTGGCTACAAAGTACATTTTTAAAAGACACTCCATCACTGCAGGGGTGTTTCTACTTTGGAAGCAGGAGCATAATCTATTGTTATGACCTCAGGAGCACTTCAGTGTATGTTCAACTCTCTTTAAAAAAAGCAAACAAACAAACAAACAAAAAAACCCTCAAATTCAAGTGGTTCTTCCCGGCATAGCTTTCAGATGATTTATGTATGTAAATAATTTATATTTATTTTTTAATCAAAATAGGATCCTTGGCAATTCTCCAGTTGCCACAATTCTTGCATGGGAAACAAAAGCAGTGGGATTAGTAAATATTAATATTGCTGTATACACTGTTAGGGCTGGACAATCACAAAAAAACTTCTGGCACATTTCCAAGCACCTAGTTTACCAGTGCAGAGCCTTGTTCTGCATATATAAATATAATGATAATAGAAAACTAGCAGACAGCAATATCTAGAAGTCCATGACATTGACCAGTCTCTACTCCAGTGAAGTCTGAGCTCTCAACATCACACAAACACTTGGTGCAAGCAAACCAAATCACACTTTTGTAAATCCCACACCAAAAATACAAGTATATGCTAATGGCATGCTTTCCAGAGTACCTCCCTGGTTCACAATAAAACAAAGAATAGCACTTGTTTTAAAGAAAAAAAAACTGAAAACAGTTGCTGCTTCAAGGAGAAGCCCATCTCACAGAGGTAAGATACATAGCACAAAGGGAGACAGAAAAGGGTGATAGCGATGTGGACATTAATAACTAGACCTCTGGGGTTTTCATGGTGCAAAAATTAGATGCCAGGGCTATACCCTTTGCACTCTTGATGTCATAGATAGCTTTTACCTTTTAAATAAGACAAGAGGCAGCCCTTTGTGGTTGCTCATGGCTGCCTGGGACTTGTAGACACACACAACTGCTGAACTTAGAGAAAACCAGCATTTTCATTCTCTGTGCAATAACCCATATATCTATTAAAACTCCATGGGGCCATTTAGACCCCTCATATTTTACTTCCAGACCAGAACTTGGTCCCTAGCCTTTCCACACAAGATCAAAGAGCATGATCCTGGGGCTTTTTCATACGGGTGCTTATCCTGCTGTTGCATAAAATATGTATTAGAGTATTATCTGAGGACAAACTCAGGTAGCAAGATTCTAACTTTTCTTTCTCATAAAGTGACCAAAACCCTACAGAACAGGACATCTGAGACAGATCAGAAAAGAGGGTGGTGAATAAAAGGTGGGAGGCTGTTTTCAAAGGAAGTCTTGCCTAGTGAAGAGGACAGCCTACTTTCAGAAAAGTTAACTTTATGTAGGGTGGAAGGCCTGGTGGTATACCTGAAGTTATAATTTACATATGGAAAATAGTCTTTTCCTTTATATCAGTGCCTACACAGGAGCCAATATCTATCTATAGCTGTATCCCCAGAGGCTAACATCATAGGCTTTCTGTACGAGAGAAGTTAAGCTTTGCTCTGTACAAAAAACAGTGTCTTCCAGATGCTGAGGGAAGAATGCTATAAAAAGTACATTTGGGTGACCTCAGAATGCCGTGTCAAAAAGCCTACAATGCCACAGCAGGGTGTACAGGAGAGAGCTCACCTCTGCAGGGCAGTCAGGGAAATGGAAGGGCTTTTTTGGGAGATTAGAAGATGCTGCTCCTCTCAGGGCATCCCTTTCTGGCAATGGGAATAGAGAGAGCACATGCAAACACAGAGGTGCATGCTGCAAGCTGTGAAATGTCTTCTACTGTTGTTTAATCTTAAAATTTTCCTCTTGGGACCAAAATTTGCCATTTTGATGTCTCCAGAGGGAAAAGTAATTTCCCTCCATCTTCTCAGCGGTTTCTTTCCTTTATGCTCAACAGCACAGCAGCTTGTTTAACCACAACCAAAATCTGGATTGCACTGTTAATACTAAGGGGAATAAAGACTAGCTTACAACTTGGGCTCTGCCTTTGGGGGTGGAACAGCCAACAGATGGAACCGAGCAGAGAAAATGTGATGCAGATCCAGAAAATAGCAAGAGGGATATAGGCAGAAGATTATCCTCTCCGATTTATCCTTTTCATTTGTATGGATACATGCAGACACAGGGTGAAATAGGAAAGCACCAAATTTGAAACAGATGAAAGAAAATGCTGTTTGATACAAAGAATAATTAACTCGGGGAACGTGTTGCTACAAGTTGATACTGAGAAAGGAGAGTTCAGTGGGAGTCAAGAAACCCTGAGACACAGGGAGAATGAGAACAGCTATGACTACATCAGATAAGATGAAATGCAGAATCCATGCGCGTTAGTAATAAGCAAAACGCCAGAGAATAAGAAAATGGGAAAGTGTTTTCCTGAGGGATATCTTCCCATAATAACCCACTGCAAAGGTGCCAATTTCTTCCTTTCAAACCTCTAACACTAGACAGTGTCTGATACTGACGTCTGGAATGAAAAAAAACTCCAGAGGATGCTTATGCTGTAATTCTTCTGATTTATGTAACATTTTCTGGAAAGTGCCTCTTCTATAAAAATAAGCTGTGCAAGTATTAAACTAAAATTGCATATCAGTATTTAACTAGGCAAAATTAACCTTGTGCATCTAAGCTGCTGACAACAGTGAGTTTCATATGTGAACTGGGGACAGTGGGTAGCCCCATGTCTGTAATACCTCACTCTGCCACTACAGATCCCACAAGAGGAAGGGCACCCATTTAAACCTTGTGTTCATTTATACTGGCAGATTACAAAACACCTCTAGCTCACAGAAGGTAGGGACAACTCTCTAATAAATACACAAACTGCCTTTAATTTAACATCTGTGACTGCAAGAAGCATTCTAACATCAAATTTGTGATCTGTGGACAATAATCTGTGACTGCTCACTGGACTAGGCATAAAGCGTGTCTGGAAATTTCACCATTTGGTGGATAAATATTTGTGGCTGGGCAAAAATAACAACAGATTCTGACTCCAAGGGGAAGCCCATTTGCTGTGATTTATATGCTTACTACAGTGGATAAGCACTAATGCCATCATGATTGCCTGTTGTAAAGATCCTGTCATTTCTAGCAACCTGTCTTTTCCATTGGGGCCAACTGTTCTATCTGGTGATAAGCAATAAAACTCTGGAAGGTGGCTGTAAAAATAACAGACTGTCAGTAGCAGTGAGAGTTGTTGCTGTTTTGTCACTGCCAATTGTTTGAATTTTTAAGACGTAAAAAGCCGGGAAACTTGCTGCCTTTTTTACAATTTTCTCTTTCTTTTTCCTCTCCTGGCAGAAATACTGAAACATCTTTGAGTCTTAACTTAATTATTACAAAGGCATCCCTACTGAAGGGAAAATTAATAAAAATCTTTTATTCCACATTAGCCACAAATACATTCTTATACTGTCTTCATGGTTTTATAAGCACACTCTAGTGACTTGCGAGATGTCTTGAGTTCACAGTGCAGTGTTCTTTCAAGCCAGGGTAAGAGAAGTGTATGTGGGAACTTCATGGCAGTTTTTGTAATAAATCTCACACTCTGTGATCTCTGAAGCATGCAGCATAGGAGAAAGCACTTGAGTTTAACTAGAAAATGTGCATAAACACAGTCCCACATACTTAAGATTATCTACAGCCAGCCAGTTCACTCTTATCTAAGATTTTATTTCATTACATTTCCTTTTCTTTATCCTTGTGTACCAGTGCTTGAGCTCATGATGACACAGGATAACAAGGCTGCAGTAAGGAGCTATTGCAGCAGAACTCCAATCACTGAATCTCATAAACATGATGACCTTTATTAAGGCAAGTCTGCAGGCTTCAGAATCAACCTCCAGTTCAAATTTTTAGGGATAAGAGGGCAGGGGGAAGAGAAGCATAGGTTCAGAAATGGTGATAGGCAGGAATTCAGAGGACTATAACCTACCTTAATATTCCAGCAAAAGAGAGCACAGCACTGCTTTAGGACTGACATTCTCGATATTATATGTGGTCAATATGTGGGTGGTCTATCACCACATACAGGTATCACTGTACAAATGTATCACCTGCTTTCCTATTGTCTCCATGTCCTTTCCTCATATTGCAACAGTCTAAGTCACTGAGAAAACGACAGTCAAACTGCAGCTACTGTTCTACCACTGCAGGTAGCAGAGAACATCATGCCTCTCAATTGCTCTCTTTTGCCTCGAAAAGTGGGGTTTTTAAAAATTCTTTCTAACCCCAGTATATATGTTTATGATGAATACTTTGTGTTGTAAAGAGCTTTTACAGTAAGATGAAAAATCCTTCTTTGATTTTGTGCTTTACTTATCATCCACAACTAAGCCGAGCAATGCAGGTTTTGAGATGCATGAAGGATGCAGATCACAGCTTTTGCATAACAAACGTCAGTGTACTTCTGAAGTCTTTATGCTTCTTGATTTCTTGAAACGTTTCCCTTTAAGGAAGAGAAAGCTGAGCTACAATAATGGGTCTGATATTCCAGAAATTGCTATCAAAGCTTTTCCTTTTGATGTCTGTCTGCATTCTGATTGCACTGTCTCCCAGGCTGGAGGGGAAGGAAAGATAGTGTTGGCATAATGCTGTGTAGCTTGAATGAATCCACTCTTGCCCCACAAGGAACAAGTATCTCCCCAGATCTAATCATTCACAGAAGCAAACGCTTCATGGCAAGAGCAGTGACACTTTGATTTTGATTGTGTATCTTCAGAGTGTAGAATGGGGAAACTTGTATTTTCACTATCCCAGATGTAATTTTGTTTGCAGGTAACAGATGCATCTGATTTCTTAAGCCAAAAACTCTTAAGTCCCTATTTCAGCCTTGTTTCTAAGGAAACAAGGTTTGCCAGATCACACTATCTCCGTCCCATCAGCACCAATAATTTAAGCACTGGCCACCTTTAGCCAGGTTTGACAAATGGCAGAAGTCTCAAAGCCATGCAATTTCTACAAATTTTGTGAAAACCATTTTGAAGACTGCAGTAAATGGCCTCACTGAAGGAAAAGTTCAGGTTATCTGCAGGTTTGGTCTGCTGGCTGTGCATCTTTTGGAAATAGCACTACTGCCTCTTGCTACTTGTCATTATGGAACAGGTGAGAGGACTCTGAAGAGAAGAGCCACAGGTGCTGCTGCAGAGGGGATATCAAGAGGGCAAATGCAGCTCAAGTTACAGCAAATGTGGGATGGAGAGAAGATGACAAGTCTGGGCTTCATTATGTCAGCTCTTTGGCAAAAAGTTTGTTTCTTGGACCTTTCCTTCTTTCTCTCCTTTCCCTCTTTCCTTTTCTTCCACTTACAATATAAGCATTACTGTGTCTTAGAATACACAACAGCAGCAGCATCCCGCAAAAGGGATCTAGCGGCAATGTTTTATTTTTCAGTATACAATACAAACAAACTGAACAGGATCTTGATCATTGAATGATGTAAATTCACGTGGCTCTTTGGAGGTCAGGCAGCTCTTTATATGAGACCTCACCCAAAGTATTCCTGTGTATTTTGAGATCAACAATGGCGTGGGGGAGAGAAATTAAAATTAAATAAGTTATAATGCTGTGGTTTATATACTCAGAGTATGTAAGTTTATATACTCAGAGTGTCTTTGAGTAAGACACTCCTCAGTCCATTAAGTATGTCATGAAGAACAGCAGAAGCTAACTAATCCTGAAATACAGAATGCACAGTCCTTCATAGCTTTAGAAGTGACTGAATGACCTCAAAACATTCAGAAACAATCACAGGCCATAGGCATCAGTGTACCACTCTAGGTGTAAATACAATGGAGATTTTTAAACTTTGTAGCACACTATCCAGGGTCTTTTTATTTACTGTGGCTCTTATTGAGTAGGAATGTGCCAGGCTGCCTGAAGTTCTCCAGTTGAGAGCAGGTTTCTCAGATGGTGGGGGCTGCCTGCTGCATCTCTTCATACAAGGAGCCTACCTCTGGCAATAGGGGCTATGTCTCCTGTGGAGACTGATATATTACCCCCTGGCTTACCTGAAAAGCTTGCCACTTTGGGTTGTTTTTCTCTCACTCTCATTTTCATAAACAGTTCTTCCAGATTACATTTAAATATGACCCTTTCAATCAGGTTACTCAGTGTAACACAAGGAAAATGCAATTGCATTACCTATTTTTATCTCCATTGATTCTTCTGTATCTTTCATGAATCACCCTATTGAAAATGTGACAGGTTTATGCCAGTCACAACAGGACTGTAACAATATTAGCTCTACCATGAATTCAGCATGACACCAAAATTGTATCATACTTGACCTTATTTGATATATTCGTGTACTGAGTCAGAAGCTCCATGCTAAGCTGCACAAAGCAAGGGAAGATTCTTTGTGAACGAGATACTCTTCTGTATAAATAGAGGTTTGTGCTTTTGGTGTTTGCTGTGCTAGCTCCAACCATCTGATTGTATGTAAATAATAACGCTATTTCTAGAAACCATGGATAGAAGGCACACCAGCTCCCTTATCCAAATCTGTTTGCACACCATCAGTAGCTGGAATAACTTGCACCTGATAGCGTGTTCTCACTATAAACTAGTGAATTTTGGCATTCCTTCCATGCCTCTGCTTTGGTGTAAACAAACAGGGCAGAGAAGGAAACCTTTGTGCAAGTGAGAGACCTTGACAAAAATCAAGGAGAAAAAGCAAGCAGGAGGAGGCCTTTTAACATTGATTTCCTCAAACCACTGGAATCCAGAACCTTCATTTGCAGTTTGAATGAGCTGAAGTAAATTGCCCAAGTGTTCTTTTCTGTCAGAATAATACACTTGCCAAAACCTCATCACCATAAAATGCTACGGCTCCACTGATTCTGAGAGGGACAGGGCTAAAGTAGCCTTTGGGTCATTTTTCCTCAGAAAAAAATGGTCTGTCACTTAAAACAAAGGACAGAGAATCAGAAAATACTATTTTGTACCCTGTTTTCTCAGTGGTGATTTTGGGTTTTTTTTGGTTGGTTGGTTGGTCTTTTGGTAGGAACTCACAGATTAGAGCAAAGGCTTGGTTTTCAGAGAAATTTTAGCTAAATTTGCTAAAGAAAGGCAGTTAAAAGCCTATTACTTCATTGTAAAATACCATAAATCACTGCATCATTCTAAGAATTGTAATAAAATATGCTCTTGGTATGGCAAACAGCTGAGTTGTAAATAAAAAAAGCCTGGGATTCTAGCGTTAAAGATCTCCAGCAAAGTTTTCTCTGCCATCTTCTAAACTACCTTATTTTAGATGTTTTAAAATCCCATTTCTCACTGTACAAATGCATATTCAGCTGGTATCATTGAGCAGCTCAGTTGTCCACCTAAGAAACTCTAGCCTTCACAACAGTAGGTAAAAGCCAGCAGACAGAATTAGCTTTTCACTAAAATTTTCTGAAAATGAGCAACTCCAATACAAACGCCATGGAAATAATCCTCAGTTTTTCCACACCTTAGCTGTGATGGGTTGACTTTGGCTGGCTGCTAGATGCTCTCTTACACCTCCTCCTCAAGAGGACAGAGAGAGAAAACTAAGATTAAAAATCTTGTCGTTCAAGGCAAAGACAGCAACACCGCTTGACTGTTACTGTCATGTGCAAAACAGACTCAGCACAGGGAAAAATTAATGTATTGCCAATGAAAAGAGACTTGGATAGTGAGAACAAAGAGAAATTAAACCACCGTCTTTCCCCCTTACCTCAAGCTCAGCTTCACTCCTTCATTCCTAATTTCTCGATCTTCTACCCCCTGAGCAGCAGAGGGGTGATAGGGAATGGTCGGTGTAAAGGGTTAAGCCACCTGGGACCCCCTGCTTTGTCCCAGGGCTGGCCTGGCCCCGTTCCCCCCAGGTGGCATGGTTGAACACTCCCACTTCCTGCCCGGATCTGGGCTATAAAAAGGGGAACTCAGCCCTCCTCTCTTCCTCTTTTTACTCACATCCTCGGCCCCCTTCTCGCTGCCGCTGCCACTCCCTGCCGCTCCCCGCTGCTCCTCCACGTGCTCTGCAACAAGCCGCGGGGGAAGACCGAGAACTGCTCAGCTGTGCTTTGCAACCTGCTTCTGTTCTTCAGCACCAGCAACTACGGGACCGCGACTTTGCTTTTCGGACTAAAACCCTGCCGCGGTGGTATCCCTTCTCCCTTACCCCCTCTTTCTCCCGGGTTTTTCTGTATCCCTTCCCCCCGCTTCCTGTGAGAAGCAGAAACCCCTTTTCTCCCTGTATTTCATTGTTTAAAGGCATTATTCTCCATTCTCACTTCCAAACCGCTTTGAGTTTTCTTTTGGGTTTTTAGCTCAGGGTAGCTGGGGGTAAACCAATACAGTGGGTTGCAGCCTGCCTTTAGCAGCTGCTCTCTGCTGCTACTTCCTCCATGCACTTCTGCCCTGCTCCAATATGAGTCCTCTCCACGAGCTGCAGTCTTCCATGACAAATCTGCTCCAGCAGAGGCTCTCCAGAAGCCACAGATCCTGCAGGGCATGCCCACCTGCTCCAGTGTGAAGTTCTCCCCAGCTGCAGTGTGGATATCTGCTCCTCCATGGGTCTGGAGAAGATTCCTGCTCAAGTACCTGAAATACCTTCTCCTCTCATCTGTGTTCTTAGGGCTTTTTCTCATACTTTTCTCCACACCCCTCACTGCCAGGCAGTATTTTGTGCTTGTTTCTGGGAGCAGTTTCAACAGGTCATAAGCACTATTTCTGAAGTGCTGTTTTTTTTTCTCTTGAACATGATGCATGTAAAACAATATGCAATCCAGAAAACAGATCAAGACTGATGAAGTTTCTCATAGTACAGAGGGAAAGTGCCACAGGTAAGTACAACTGCCCAGAAACTTGATTCACTCATTTACTGATGATGCACGATAACAATTTAGAATTCACAGCAATACTCAGAACAAAGATTCACAAAGCAGCTTCATGAAATAACCTTTATGAAATGGAAGAAAAGGTGGAATCTCATCACCCTTTCACTTACAGACTTGTAGAAATAAATTAGTGCACAAGTCATCCTAAAACAGTAGTTGTAATATTAATTATTCTGGATTTATAAAGAGAAAAGTCTCTTTTCCCTCATCAGCCTTTCTCATTATCTTGCTGTGCAAAGTATTTGAATACATCACGGAAAACTGGACTAACTTTTTGCCAATATAAAATAGACTATGAAACACCCTGATTAACACAGAAGTAATCTGCTTACACACAGAAACATTCTCATTTAAAGCAAAGAACCAGAGGGCACAAAGCATGTAGTCATCTAATTAGTAGAAGACATTTTCTTTCTCTGATTCTGTGCTGACCCCAGCACTGCTGAAAGGTTGTGACATATGCTGCACTCCCCAAGTGTCTCTGCTGATGGAGAATTTGACAAGGCAGATATAGCCTCAGCTCACTCACCCAGAAAAGCACTGCCTATAGCAGCCCCAGGCATGCTTGCCACTACTGTCTTTTCAATGGAAAGGAGATGAAGTTGCTCCTCCATGTGGTTCTCCTCAAAGAAGGGGAGAACAGCTACCATAGAGACAAGAAACAAGGTGCCATGCTGCCATGTTTTCCCCTCTGCTATCCCTGTAAATCTGGTGAGAAGACAGAAAAGCAGCCACGGAGAAGAACGGTGGTGGCTTTCCCACATTAAGGTTAATATCCTTCAGCCATGTGAAGTGTCTGTACCAGATAGTCATGCTGCAATTTTGAGCAAGCAGCCTTTGGGGCAGCTGCAGTGTCTGGCTGTTGCATGCAAATGTGCATATATGGGAAACAATCAGACAAAAAGGGACTAAATTCATCCTTTTATACACAGTAACAAAACTGTTTGCAAAACTTGATCCTGGTGGTACTATGTCGCTTTAAAGAAAAAATCTACAGCTTCCTCCCAGAGCCCTGTGTTACACACAGAAGGCAACAAACACAGATGAGATATCTTCCCACATTGGTAGAGTTAAGAGAAGAGGGTTGGAAGCAAGGAATTCAGCCTGAGGGAGGAATGCATCTGAGTAAAATAGCAGTGCACAAGCAGCTGTTTTTTTTTAAAAAAAACACCTCCATGTACCTATCACACATACATTGGGCATCTATGGAAGAAGGTCTATGCAGATGAAAAGACAAATGTTTCTTTATAATTTTCCTTTATCACAGTTCTGATGTAAAGATGACAGCAAAAGGATTACAGTTTTACAGACTGCTTGCTGTTCAGGGCACATACCACACTCACTCCATCTGCAGATGCTTTCTAATGTCAGTACATGGATCAGCGACAGGACATGGTCCCTAGGAAACAGCCTGGCACCCTAATAGAAAAAAAGAAAGGCTTGGGCAGCAAAGTATGCAGCGAGCCACACCAATGTAGGGCAGATTCTTCATTTCAAAGAGAAAAATCTGCATTCTTCAGAAAACAGTGTTTGAAAATTTAATCTTCCTTCAGATCAACGGAGCAGCTGTGTAATTTACAGCACCGGATACAGCTAGAAGATGTAATGTGAAATACCTGAAGCAGTTCTTCCCCTGTATTAAAATGCACCTTGGGCATCGGAGCCTTAACTTCTTTTAACATATGTTTCTAGCAGATAAGTAAACAATTTGGAAGTGAAATGAAAATTTTCAAGATAGATACAACTGGAAATGCATCAGCTCATACTAGACTTCTGCTGCAGCACCCCACTGATAAGGTTTTGGGGTGGTTTGGCATAGTTGAAAGGAAGCAGCCTCGGAAGAATAAAAAGCTTTTTGTGTGTAAGTTGTTGGATCAGAGATACCAAGAAGAAAGACATCGTTTTTACATAAAAATTCTGAAAGTGGCCTTTGTGGCAGGAGCAAATTGTGTACCAGAGCACATGGCCAGACTAGCTGAGTGTCTCCACACTCACAGAGAGCAGAAGCAGAAACAGAGGTGACAAGGCTGGGAAGCTTAAAGGTTTCTGCACAGAGAAACAGCAATTCCATGCATTGAGCTACATCAACATTTGCCTTCCTTGTAACCACAAACTCCTTAGGCTTTGTGACAAAATCTTTAGTTACATGCATGTTGAACTTTCCATTCAATAGCGTCCACTTGGCTTTGTAGGGCTGTGTGGCAGTAAGCTGCAGGTGCGCACTGAAGTCATCCTGACACCACAATAGCCTAGCAGTAGATCACAGACCAGCAAGTCACCCCCAGTGACACACTGGGGACTAAGTAATTCCTTGCAGTGATCTTGTCTCTGTCTAGATCCCTGGGAGTATGTGTCATGGGCAAGAGTGCTCTGTGTCTTCAGAGGCACCTTCACCAAACTGTTTCCAAATGAAGAAGCAGGAAACATTGCACTTCTTTCTGCACTACTTGGCCATTATCAGATAAACTAATAGCAAGTCATTCAAGAAAGAACAAATGCCCATCTTTAATGGGTTTATTTAAGCAGACAGAGCTCCAGTGAAGAAAACAGCATTCCACTGTAAAGATGCAGTACTTCATGCAACGCCAGCAGAACAGCAACTGTCCATTACACAACCTTGTCTTCAGCTGCTTGTAACTCTCAAATGTCATCTGAAGTGACATGTGCCCTATCCTGGCAGTTGTCTCAGCCTGAATACAGGAGATTTTCACTGTTCCTGTGAATAAAAAAATACCCTTTTTTCCTCAAAAAAACACAAATATTCTGATAATCTTTTCACTAAGAATGTTTTTCACCAAGAGTATAGCCTGATGCTGTGAATGAAGTCAGTGACAGTTTTTTACCAATGGCCAGGTAAGTACCTCCTGTACCAGTCTGCATGATGCACGCCTTACTCACAGCTGCAGAAACAAGCCTGATCTTTGCCTGGTTTGGTGCCTGTAGCAGCACAAGGCAGGAGCCCGTGATGTCCCTTTACTATGCTGTCAGCTAGCTTTTCAACATCAAACGCCTCTAGAAAAACACCAGCAGAAGACTATGGCATCCTTCTCTAGGGCCAGGTCCACAGGCAGAACAGCCACATCTACTGGTGATGGGTGGCGCAGGTCTCTACCCTGCACTGCACTTGCAATTCTTCATTGTGCCTGTAGGGCATAAGCGGAACGTTCCTGGTATTTGTGATTGGGTTTTAGACGTGATAGAGAATTATACCAAAAAATTTTTTTATATAAACATGTAAGATTAAAACCTCAGAAGATTAGAAACATCAAACTCAGGTTGACTGAGTGACTTCAAACTCTCATATTTTGTTACCTAACTGCAGACGTTATTATTCAGGATTTCTAGCTCGTTTACTGCACTATTTTACTATTGTCTTTAGTATTTGATATTTTAAAGTAAAGATTAATGAATTTGGGATACAGCTTTATATCAAGAAAGTTATTTTGTCTAACATGAGCATGATCTGCCATATAAAATGCATTTGAGCAATCATAAGGGAAAATAGTACAGCAATGACTCTATGTCCTTCTTGCACCCTACACAAAATATTTAGTCCTTCATCTTCCATTCCAACACACTATCAGTGATCTTTTGTTTGATTTTGTAAACAATTTCCAATGTTCTTTCTGAATCCTATGACAAATAAAAACATTTTAAAATATATTTTAATCAGAAATGGTAATTTTATTAGTCTCCAAATTGCAGAGAAGAAATCTTAAGTATTTTACTACTAGTTTCTGTAACGGTTTTCTCTGCAGAAAATGACTATATTATTTTGTGTTGGCAGCTAACTTGCTATCCATGGGAGACAGACGAAAGTTACTCATCATGCATTTTGACTCATTGGCCAATCTGTATGTGACTGACGGTCTCTAGAAAAATACTACACAGCTAAAAAGCCTGACCTAACTTTTAAACAGATTCCTCTGTGATGCTGACAAAATCAGAGTTTTACATATGTCACACTGTTACTGCAGCAACCTGGCCTCCCCTCCCTTGGGTACTGATAGGAAGTCTCTAAGCTTGATATAGACTCAGATGCCTTGAGATTAATCTCTTGGGACTGCTCCAACGAAACTGAGATTAATTTGCAGTTCCTCAAAAATGAAGTAACTATTTCATGTAAACTACTCTTCATATTCCATCAGATCTGAGCTTCCGATTCATAACCTTTAGAGAAATGAGTAGGTTGGCACAGGGCCCCTAAGACATTTAAGAGAAAGCCATTTCCAGAGGAGGAAGGAAGATTAAAATGTCTTTGGCTTTTCTTGTATTTTTTCTTCAATGTAAGCAGGCAAAAGGTTATTTTTGTGAAAGCAAAAGTTGGGGGAGGGTGGTTTGTGGTTTTGTACACATTTTTCCTTATGGACATTTACATCTCAGTGCATCTAATTTTCCATTCTCTGTATCTTTATCAAGGATGAGACCCAGTAAAGGATTACAATCACTGAGATGTGTAGTAGGATTATAATCACTGAGATGTGTAGTTCCTGAAGCTAGAGTTAATTCTTAGCTAGCATGGCTGCAGAATTTTATGAGGACACCTGAATACTTGATAAAGACTTCAGCAGTTTTGATGATACATTCTACATGACTGCAGATGGCTGGAATGTTCTGAAAGCCTCTTCCTGACTGGTTAGATCATTTTGGGGGGAAGAAAGGGGAAACAATGTTGGAACAAACAAGATGAAGAAGAGTAAGGCAAAGCAGATCACATGGGATGCTGTATGTGCCTGGCAGTTACAGTCTAGCAAAACACTTAAAACACCTTGCCATTGTACAAAATATCCTTTCAGAAAGGGCATAAATAACTAAGTATTTTTATATTTGAAATAGAAATAATTACAGAGGACATATGTACCATAGTGGAGTAACCCATGGGACTGCCAAAATGGGGGAATTTTAAAAATTATTCTGTACCCTAAAGGTGTCCATCCTTTGCTAAGGCTTACCACACCTGATCTTCAGCAGAACACCATTCTGTTGAGCAGATGCAAAGCCAGAGGATGGAGATTATGTGGCAAAGCACGCTCAAAAAAGATGCTCAGAAGAAATCTGGGAAGTTAAATGGTATTTCCAAGGGCCAATGATGTTGGTAGCCCCTGAGGGGGCTTCTCACTAAGAAGAAACATAGCGCTTAATATTTGGCCACTACCCAAATCAGAAGGCAGCATATGCTTTCCTACTTCAGCGAATCCTCCAATGTGAGGGGAAAATCTTCAGTTTTGCACTGCACAGCCAATGTTATGCTCTAAGCATGTGCAAATCATCCAGGTCACAAAATACCTACCTAGAAATTGCTCACTTAAACGCACTTGGGCCTTCGCACCAGCAACACTTATCACTACGTACTACAGCTCTCCAGAAGATCTATGCAAGTCTTCACCCAAGACAGAAACTATGAGGAAATGTCAAAGTTGTGATGGAGTGGGCAGAGGTATAGGGTGGTGGCACTTGAGAGACTCAGAGTCACTTCTAGCTTTGCCACAAGTTTATCAGCAAAACACTTCAGTTATCTGGCCCTGGATTCCCCAATCATGAAACAAAACTAATTGTATGTACTTTGTGAAGCACTCTGAGGTCTGTTGCTTCAGAAGATCTCAATACTGGGAATGAATAATTACAGTTCTTGATGAAATATGACACAGCTCATACTACAAGAGACAAAGCATTAAGGAAATTTATCCAATATAGCCTTTCCTTGCATGATAGACCCCAAAAGCACCCATCTCCTGGTGGATGGATTTGCCTTTTAATTGTATGACCCAAGTCATAAGGGACATACAGCTTTTCTTCCTCAGAATTGTCTTGCAGAATCATGCTAAATACAATTTATATAATCCAGCTTCCCCTAAAGGGAGCATAATTCATCATAGTAGTTGTTTAATTTTTCTTTACTGCATTACAGTATACAACAGTAGTGCTACTACAGCTATGCAAAGCTATACCAAGACAAGAGTCGTAAAGAGATGTAGCACTGTTTGATTTACATGTGTAGAGACATAGCTTTAAGCCCAGATGAGTGGATTGCTCTTGCCATTTACTGCAGCAAAACAGGGGGTTAGAAACCTATTGGTTTCTGTGTGCACACTCATGGACCATGACAGCTCTCAGGTAGAAGACATTTAGCATTAAAGTAAGAAACTGAAGTAATACTCCGGATACATTAGGCTGACATACAGACTGCCATTAACTGCAGAAAGAGCACTGGCAGTTTAGGAAAGCCTAATTACTCACCTGGGGATCTGGCTCTCATGCTGAGGACATCAATGACACATCTCTCACTGGGAGGGGAAGGGGAAGTGATCTTTCGCAGAAGTGACTGGCAGCAACCACAGTATAAACATCCTGGCAGAACTCTGATCCATTGCTCATGCCAGGGGAAGGGAAGAATTACTTGTACCTTTAAATATTTTTTTTTTCTTATAGCTACCTAATGCTATTTTAAAATAGTTTTTATCTCCCCAAAAATCCTCTGATCCACAACATATACTAGTGTCTTTTCCTGCTCATTCTCTACAAAACATTTAGAACTGCAAAGCCTTGCATTAATTACAGTATAATGAATGGCTCTTACTATATACTTGAGCTTAAAAAAAAAAGAGTTTTTTAGTTGTTTTGGTTTGGGTTTTATAAATTGTGTTCTTAGTTGTTTTTTTGTTTGTTTGTCTTATTTTCTGTAGAAGAGCATGCAAAATCACAGGGATTTTAAGGTCTGAATTCAGGGATGGCTCTGCTTCTTCTCAACCTGAAAACCAAAGCATAGCCTAAGCATCTGTGGTAATTTCTGTAGCAGAAGTGTTACTTGGACATAACAACAGTGGGAAGATTCACTGCTCTTTCGTATGTAGGTAGAACAATGAGTTTTGCACTTGCTTACTCAAAATAAGTCCGGCTCCATATTTCTGGAAGTATTTCTGCACTCTGACTATCACTTCCACCTACTGAGAATTGCACCAGGACCTCCATGCCATTTAACAATATGGAAGGATGGCTGGTCTTGAACTCCAGCCAGAATCAATGTGCTGTAAACAAAATTTTCCTTGAAATAGACATGGTTTCTATGTGCAGATTTGATGGCAGAAGGTGGGAAACACTTCAAATCTAACAGAATTTATAATGCTCCTCTTTTAAGTTTGTAGTGATGCAGTCTGAAAGCCCAAAGGAAAAAACAACTAGAAGGTGTAATTGTAAAGAGCCTGATGAACCCAAGAAAATAAGCTAAAACTGAGGCTTTGAGACCACTTCTTTCTGTCCACACTGCTGGGCCCTAAACTGATTCACATTTCCCAGTGTTTGTACCACACTCTAGTGTATGGGTACAGGTGAAGCTGTATAAGGAACCTTTTGCACTGTGAGAGAAATAAAATAATAAGAACTTCAGCAGTTGCATCAGATACTCACTTCTTTGGCTGAAAAGACAGATATTTGGAATAAGGAAACAGTTTTAATTTTGCATTTGAACAGTGAAAACAAATTCATAAATTGAAAGCTAATCATCTTCTAGATAATACTGTATCACCTTCAGCAGAAAGAGAAAGAGAAGGGTGATAACATTCTCAATGCAAAGCTTTCCCAAAATCGTAAACTCATTACTGTGAACCAAAATCTAAAGTCAACTAAAAACTAGGACATACTGGGCTTGTGAGTTACAGATCCAAAGCTGTGGAGTAAAACTAATCAGTTCCTGGACAGGATTTGTCTTTTTTTTTTTTTTTCTTTCTTTCACTGCAGTACAATCTACAGTCTAGTTGGTCAAATCAAGCCTTTCTGAGAAAAGAAGATTAGTTTCAGATATTGGGGAGAGCAGGGAGAAGCAGGATTTAAGCTTCATTACAGACCAGGATATACAAAACAGACTGTAATGAAAAAAAAACCAAAACAGTATTGAGATTGTGCTTTGGTCTGAATGGAAAATGTTAAGTGAAGACACGGCCATATGGATGAGTTTATAGTTACAGCAAAAATGGATGCTGAGGTAAATGCCCTCCAAATAAATTATGGCATTATGGGAAAGACATGAGAATTAAAAAAAAAAAAAAAAATTACACAATTACACCTGACCACTACAAATAGGTTACTAGGCAAGAAATTAGATTCAGAAAAAAAATATTTTATTTATAAGGATTATTCCTTCTGCAATAATCACTGGATTATTAACATGTATTGTTAATTGAAAAAAGTACTAGGTTAAGGATCACTCATTCTGCAGAAATAAACTATTTGATGAAAAATTCTTATCCTTTGGCAAAATTTCATCAATTTCATTGTTTTCACTATTTCATTCTGTGCTTTACCAAAATCTGAAGTGTCTGAACTGATGCATATGTGTTACATAAATGCATTTGAAGCCCTGGTTAATCACAGTAGGATGTCCTATTTATCTACCCACTTGGAGCTCACTGCAGCACTATGGACCTATTTTGCAGAGGGGCAGATCAGGATACATAAGGTAAGAGAAAATAGTAAAATACCACAGCACTTATATCATTACCCTGTTCTGCCTGCCATTTCATTTTCCTATAACTCTCTCAACTTTCACCAGGATAGTTACATGAAATTTGCCATATTTAACCACATCTCTCCCAAGATGTGAAACACAGGACTAATATACCTTCATGATCTATTTTAAAACTGGTTTTATTTCCCTCAGTATTGTCTCAATCATCCTAGTTCTGGTTCAGGTTAGGCAAATGCAGCCTTGCTTCCTTAGTTTCCATTTTCTTTTTGTTCTCCACCAGCCTTTACTGACAAGCAGCCCAAGACAGAATCAACCCAAGATCAGTGTTTTGGTTAAACACAGCCCCGAATGTCTGGCTGCCTGCTGTATAATTATCAAGCCCCAGTATTACAGACTATTTGAGGACTGTCATGCACCTTTACAATTCATCTATTTCATGCCAAAGCAGATATTTAGGACCTAGGTATATCCTGACAGCGGATGCAAACCACCAATTTTCTGGAAAGCAAAGGTCTCCTCTATAGTTACAATTTCTTAGCAGTAATTTACACCACACCAGCAATAATGGCCACAGCACAATCACTCAGCAAATACCCTCGCTGAGGCATCAAGGAGGGTGCAGTGAGGTGAGGGTCACTCTCTTCTCCCTAGTATCAGGTGGCAGAACAAGGGGAAACGGACTAAAATTGTGTCAGGGAAGAATTAGATTGGATATTAGGAAAAATGTGATTTATTGAAAGAATGATCAGGCATTGGAATAGGATATGCAGAGGGGTGGTGGAGTCAGTGTCCATGAAGGCATTCAAGAAACATGTGGACATGGCACTTTGGCACATAGTTTAATGGCCATGGTGGTCTTAAGCTGATGGCTGGACACAATGATCTTAGAGGTCTTTTCCAACCAAAATAATTCTATCACTCTATGAATCAAGAGCTAACAGTATAGTGGGTACCACAACACTGGTGAGCTTCAGGCACTCATGTCCACCACCACTCAGCCTCAGGAGTCCCAGAAACCCCCTGTAGAGTGTACTTACACAGAACAAGTTAAAAATCTGATTTTGTCAGATCCTACCCATCAAAAGGAAGGGTGGTAAGTAGGCAGGTTAGTCAGATGACTAGAAAAGTTTCTTCATTCTGAATATATTATGCCCAGGCAGCTCTTCTGGCAATTGAAACTGACATTGCTCTCTTAAGTTCAATAGAAGGATGCCCCTTTACAGCAGCTTCGCAACTGCCTTCACACATTTTTCATATTCCCCAATGGAACAACCCACTACAGCAAACATCCTATATGATGCAAAAGCCAAGAAATACAATGGTATGGAACACAAAGCAGTCCACCTTTCAACATCATCAAGCCTAAACAGCAGAACACAAATCATCTACAAGATTTTGATTTTAACAATTTAGGGTGAAACCATGCAAATTATTATTATCAAGTTTTCCCTGAGTTCCCTGCATGCACTGAGGTCACTTGGCCCCACTGATGTTTGGTTGCACAAGAACAGACTTGTTGGAGTGTACTCCTAAGATGCCAGCAATATCATTCTTATCTGTCTTTTATAGGCTATTTTAAACTTAATTAACCATTTAAAGCATGCGAGCCAAACATTGCCATTGTCTTACACTTGTACAGTGCTGTCAAATGAAGTGGGAAAGGAGATGCACAAAAATGTTTGCACGTACTGATAGCAATCCTTTAGAAACATTTGTAGCAAAACAGTTTTCTGTTAAGTGTAGAAAGAGGAAATTTAGACAAATTTTATTACAGTGAAATGAGAAACCACTATGCATTCAGGATCTGGTGAACAAATCAGAGTTAATGCCTCAACATCTAATGAAAGAAAATGCAGTCCCACTTTCTCCAATATTACAGAATAGAATAACTTGTAGTCACTGAGTAAGAAATACTTCTGACAATCAACATTTTTAAAGATGTTCAAATATGATAAAGACTTCACAAACACAGTTTTTGCCATGGTCACACTGATGAAGCTCAAATGTGAAACACTATCATCCCCTCCACAAACAAAATCTCCAAAAGACTTGACAAAAAGTTGCAAATTTGCAATTAAATTAATTAAGTTGTTATCGTTATCATTCTCACAATGATATGTGCAGAAATGGTAATACCACACAACAAAAAAAACAGGTCCACAGCTTGAGACTCATCTGTTCGAAATACAGACACCCATTCTGAAATCAATATTGGAAATTTCAATTTATTAGAAAATAATATTTTGCAGGTTAAGTCGACTTGGGTGTGTCTTTTAAAAATCTGTATTTCTCAATTGGAGATAAATATTATAGGGCTAATCCTGCAGCTTTGAAAACACAATTCACTAAACCATCGGGAATTTTGCTTAAGGAATTGATGAGTGCAGAGTCTGAAGCCATGCTAAAATATTCCCTTTAACTACAGAAACAAACTTCTGAAAACTGCTTCTGGTACAAACTGAAAGGGTACTCATTTCCTCACCTAAAGCAATTTCTATGAAACCTAAAAACTACTCATTTGCTCATTTTCAGAAGTTGTTAATTTTAAAGATTAATTCCAAGATTCACCCAAGTACAACTTTCTACAAGCATTTGTTGAAAACTGCCACATTATATTTTTAATTAACTCCAGTGATATGTTAATAACTTGCCTGATTTCTCAGCTGCTGGCCAGTTTCAATCCAGGGTACAGCAGCATGATATTGATGAAGTATATTCTTATAACCTAGTCAGAAGTTTAAATGGCCTTAAGGACATACCCTAAGAAGTAAGAAAGCTCTGCATCCAGTATTAGCAAATAAACTGTTGTTTTTAAGATTTCATCTGCTTCTACCACTTAGCACCTGCTTTTCTTAATTTATATTCTTCCTTCTGTTGCTTGAGTTAATTTATTTTATACAAGTGGAACAAGCAAGCGAGATAAGAAGGTTAGGCAGACTCAAGTGTAAAATCTAGAAATTCCTTGGTATTAAATCAAAAATATTAGGGTCACGAACTTTAAATATACCTTTATATAATATAGTCTAATGGGCTCCATGTAGATAAAGATGGTATTTTCTTGGACAGCTCTATTAGTTCATATATCAAAGGAAAAGCTTTTTAACATGAATGTGAGGGAAATACTCAGTAAGGTGCCAAAATGTAAGTACTGTATCACCTGAAACTGAAAATTCAATCTTATTAGGATAGAAATATCAGATTTTGAGATGAGTTAGTTTTAGTCATATTACCAGCATTTTCCTGTTTAGAGGGCTAGAAAAATATTATCCAGAGACTGACAAATAGCTAGAATTTCTATTGTTTGCATGTCCTTTCTCAACTAATTACATACCAACAAGAGAATGCATTCCTACGAAAAGCCAGAAAAATAAAAAAGCTTCCTAACAGTGGAAAATGCAATTAAACTACCAATGTATTAATATGGGCACAAACTGCTGCACTATTGTATAGCAGTGCATTCCTTTCCTTAATTAACTAAAGCATGAAGAAGAAAATCTGATGGCTTAATAGCATTTTCTTCAATGGCAGAAATGCTTTGAGCTTATTTTATTATGTTATCACAAAGCCTGTTGGAGGAGTTATTGCCATTACTTCTGTTTGTCACTTCTTAGACTGACAGATTCCACCAAGAAACTTGCTGCTATTAACGGATGTGAAGGATTAATATTTTATAACATCATTACTTTATAGGCAGGATAACTGTAGTAATAAGAATAGATTTAATATTTTATACATTTACAACCACATTACTCATAAGGAACATTCATTCTCCAACAGCATCATTCCAGATGTGTATTTGGTTGCTGTAACTGACAGCTGAGCAGTTTGCCATATTTACGACTTATACTGTGGTGGAAGTAACAAAGTCAAATCAGTATGAGGGTACCATCGCTGCATGAACTGAGAGTGAATCTGAAGTAGAGACATACACAGCTCTTGCAGTAGAGTCTACAAACCACACAAGAGGGAAAAGAAATACGGGCAATTGCCTGGGAGCCTCACACGACCAAACAGAAGCAGCAAAGCAAGTTATGCAATGGGAAGGCTGAAGGAGGAAGGAGTGCACACCCTGAATCTCTGCTTGGGTCGCTGCAATGCTGATGCGAGCTGTGAAGCCAGGATTTCATCCTGCACAGAACACAGCATTTAGACTACATTCAAGCAAATATGTTTCCCTTTAAGCTCTGGCACTCTCCTGGTTTTTGTTTTTGTTTTTTTCTTCAGAGGCATTTCCTATCAAAGATAAGCATGTTAAGGCTGCCTAAAAGCACTGATGATGCTTGTGCATTTCCAAATATCCTGCTGTGTAGCACATAACTAAGTTATTTGAACACGGTTTACTTTCTTTCAGAAGTTTCAGTAGCCCTGAATTTGTCAGTCTGTAAGAACTCATAGCTTTGTGTTTTCATGTGCTCTGTCTGTGCCTGTGTACAAATATTCCCCTAGGCTCCAAACAGGACACAGTTACACTGTGGTGGCGAGCAGAGAAACAGCAAACTTCACCTGCATCCCATGAGAGAAAAATACCCGAACAAACCAAACAAAGAAAAAAACCCGAGCATGCACTGAATATGAACAGTTATAAACTTCTTACAGATTTTAAGCTGCAAGGTGTTCAGTGCCTTTGACTTTTCTTTTTCCACCACCCCTGACTTTGCTCAGCACTTTGAGGGACTTCACCTCTTAATTTATTTAAATGCCTCAGTCATCGGGTCCCTTGCTCTCTAAGCACATTAGGAACCTTCCACTTGATGTTTAAAGGACCTCTCGCGAGGAAAGCTGAGTGGAGTTAAGGCTTGCCAGGTCAAAAGGCATCAGTCTTTTACTTCCCACAGGAATATGCCCTTAGGAATGCATCTCTCCGGGTGGCATAAACAGCTGTTTCTCGCTTTTTTTGGCTTCATGCTCAGTATTTGTGAAGCAGAAGAGGGACAGGCAGGGAAACAGAAGTGTGACAGATTCTGCCTTCATCTTTTTCGCAGTTTTTCCTAACCCCTAACTCTTCCGATACTTTGTATTCACTGTCTCGCTTGACTGACACAAGAAACCCACTGTAAAAAGAAAGGCTTCCTGTGAACTGAGCCCCGTTTCCATGGTGCAGTTTCCCACTTAAAAATAAATTCCCGTTTTCTGGAGCTACCAGTATGTACAGGACCCGCGCAGCTCACCCCATCCCAGGGTTAGGGGCCAAGGGTAAAGAAGGGCAAAACACGTCCCCCATCCTAAAAGGCTGCTCTTTGCATGTCACAGCTGCTTGCTCTCCGGTTTGACCCAGGGAATCTCAACACTCCTCCGAATGCATTTTAAGGTCACTGAACCACTCCTGCGGGGAGGAGAGAGGTATGTGACCGGCACTGGCCGCAGTCTGCACTCGTCGCCGAGAAGCGCCCCAGTGCTGGCTGGCACCCTCCTGCCTGCGGCCAGCCCCGAGCGGCTCCCGGGATGTTCTCCCCGACCCCGCTCCGTCGGGACTCCCACGCCCAACTTCCCCTCGTCCCGCCGCCGCACACTGGGACGAACTTTCAGAAGCGACACCAGCGGAGCGCCGTAGAGCCCAGGAGCGGGCTAAACGGGGCAGGCTGCGCCTCACTCCCTGGGCAAACGCCCCCTCCGAGGAAACCCTCAGGCTGAGGGCACTCCAGCCCAGGGGCGGCAGCTCCCCGCGGGTTGCGCCGAGCCCCGCGCTTACTGGTACAAGCAAAGCACCCGCGCAGTGTTCAAGGAAGAGGCAGAGGAAGTGTGTAGCAGAGAGAACCCCCTACACTGCTTCGGCCGCGGGAGCCAGTGGTGCCCGCGGAGCGGGGCGCGCAGGGCCCGCGGGCGGCACTCACCGATCCGCAGCACTTGCTGGCCGCTCTGGGGCAGGCCGGCCGAGGCGCAGAGCAGCACGAAGAGGAGTCCCCCGCCGCCGCGACCGCCGCCGCCCTGGGCCGGGCGGAGGGGCCACCGCGGGCCGAGGGCGCTCGCCATCCTCCGCTCCCGCCTCAGTTCATGCCGGGCTCCGCGGGTGCGGGGCGCGGGCGGCTACCCCCGGCGNCGGGGCGAGGTGGCTCCAGGAGCTGACCGGGACGGTCGGCAGTTGCCGGGTACCACGCACGCACAGGTAAACTGAAAACTACCCGGGTGCTTCCCGGCACGGCTGGAGCCGCGTCGCTCACGCTGGACAAGGGCAGGCAAAGAGGCAGAAATGCTCTTTGCCCCGGTCGCGCCAGCCGAATGGTCCTGCGGTGTGATATGTGCCGTCCCGGCCCCGCGGATCTGTCCCCGCACGGCTGCTGCAGGCCCCTCCTTGGCCCGGGGGAAGCTTTCCCGCCCGTGCCCGCCAGCCTCACAACCCCTGCTTTGTTAGCTCCTGGTTGTATGACGGTTTGAAATGCTGGCAGGAGGCAGCAGGCTCCTGTGTTTGCACAGCTTCCTTCTGAGAGGGCCGGGCATGGGATAAAGCAATGGTGCCCAGTATCTGGAAGCCGAGGGTCACCACTGGGGACAAGGTGAAGGGAAGGCAGAACTCTGCAGTGCACTTGCTACAATGGACTTCTGCAACCAAGTGAGGGACAGGAGACATGTCACCACAGTGCATCTCCCCAAAGGTGGCAGGAGCCTCAGCAAGAGGACTGCAGGTCTGCTCGCCTGGGATCAAGAGTTCACATGTTTGAGTGAGGAAAATTTAAGCCTAGTTTTGAACCATTGGGCACAGGGACCATAAAAGTCCCCATCCTTGACTTTGACAGCAGATCACTTTCTCCGTGTGACTTGACACTCTCCAATTATCTTTAAAATCTCAATTATAAAGATTCATTAGAACTCAAAATGCTTCACCATATATGAAGCCAACATACAGGTCCTGAGCTGAATTGAAAAAATAAACTAATAGGAGAACGACTTCTATCTAGCAACAGAACTAAAACTGCATAGCTGAGTTCCAAAATTGAAATAATTCAAATCTGCTTATTTTGTATTCCTCCCCAGTCTGTTTAACTATTGTTCCAGAAATCAACTCCTTGGAGCAGCCTCAGCACATGTTGAAGTGCAATGGAAATGCAAGTGTCTATATCTCCCAGTCAGTCTCAAATGTTTCCTGAAAAGCCTGCCTCTGCTGTGTACAGAGCAAGTCACGCTATTCAGGAGCGCTCACTGCCGAAATTCTCAGCCAGGATACTAATTAGTTCCTTCCTTTACATTTCTTACATCACTTTTTACATGCATCTTGGAGAAGTTTTGCCCGCAGTGTTGGGTTTTGTTTGTTTGTTTGTTTACCTAGAAGACATCCTACTGGCAGGCATGAACTCCCTGCCCGCACCCAGGGTTACACGGCTACATTTCCCGTTAGTTTTCGTGACGTGTCTTCTGCTTCCTGCCAATGTCAGCACATCGCTTGACTCGTTCCTGCACTGGGGCTACCCCAGCGCTAGTCCCGCGGCTTTGTGTGTCAGCTGCTGATGTCAGCATGACTGCTCCAGACCCATGCCCACTTTCACAGATCTGTGTGACCACTCGCCCTTCACCTCTTGCTCCTGGCAGGACATGACTGCACCTTCACCTGTCTCATGCATGGCACACCAAATAAAGCTGACAATTATATTAACTCGCTCATGTGGTTAATATCTACAGCATTCACTGTTGTGTAGGAGGCAGAAAAGGAATTTGTCAGGCCACCCTGGGCTGGGCTGAATCTCTTGGTAACTTTGGCACAATTTTATAATCTCTCATTGCCTTTCCAAAGGCTATACAGGAGAGAAAGTGTACATTTCCTAACTGGGAAAATCTCAGCCCCTGAGCAATGGCTCATAACAGGTACCCTTCAGGTACACATTCATCCACTCTACAAAACCATACAGAGCCGCTTTTCCTCAGCATAAATGGGTTCCTGCAGAAATCAGGTACCTCAGTGTTCATTTCAGTGAGAGAAGTTGACCAGAACATACACTTTGAAAGATACCACTGGAGTTAGTCTTCTGCCTCTTTGAAGCTATTAAGAACATAGACGGCACAGAATGGGAAAAACAACGG
Organism: Psilopogon haemacephalus; assembly: GCA_013396835.1. Lineage (NCBI taxonomy): Eukaryota > Metazoa > Chordata > Aves > Piciformes > Megalaimidae > Psilopogon > Psilopogon haemacephalus. Next base: position 424,193 of record VWZI01020038.1, read on the forward strand.
CTTAGTGATGACTGTGAGAGAATGTCAGAGGTCTGGAAATGCTTGCTACCAGTAGTAGAATCCTGAACAGCTCTAACTCTGCTAACCCCTTGTGCCAGGAGTGGCTCCTAGGAAACGTCTAAGAGGTACTAGCTTCTGCTTCAGGGTGCAGCCATGGGCTACCTTGGTTGCATTGCACAACTTTGTACTTAAAGAGTGACAGCCTTTGAAAAAGTGTAAATGGAATAGTTCCTCTAATGCTGCAAAGACCAGCCAAACTCTAAAATGAGAGACAGTCTGTTTGCTACTGTGGAAGACTGTTTTTTGACCAGTTTTTCTGGTTTTCTTTGTCTATGATACCTATGTCTTGCACTGGTCAAAGCAAAGATGAACTGGAAAGTTGTTGGTTTTTTTTTTTTCCCAAATCTTCACAGAAAAATGAGAGGAGAAGGAGAGGTGGTTTTAACTGCCCACTTTGAGATTTAAAGCATTTCTTCTTCTCAGTACAGTTGTGGAAAATACAGTTTAGAATCAGAAAGGAATAATTTTTAAACATAAAATGTTTTAAACTGACTGAAATTTCCCTGAAATTATCTTACAACTTTCTAATTTTACAGTAAGCTCTAATCCATGTTGTTGCTTACAATATAGTAAAAATCCCTCAATAAGTGCTAGACTACCAAATCATGGCATGCTTTAGGCACACTATTGCTTTATTTCTGGCAGATATGTGAAAGTACGTCTCCATACAGTTCATCTTGCTGGTCTGACATTATTAATACTCTCAAATCTTTAATCTCTTTTTGGATTTTGTTCAGGAAGAGAAGAGGAAAAAAAATCAGATCCTTTGCCATTCTTTTTTTTCCTAGTTAAGCAGGTTTGGATGCCCAAAGCTTTAATATGTGAGCTCTTCTTCATCTCACACTGGCTAGTAGGCTTCCTAACTCATTCATTGCATGGCCAATACTTAAAATAATTGATTAGCAATATGTGTTCGAATACCTTGAGAATGAAAGGTAGAATGTGTAATCAAAGTCTGGTTTTGACATGTAGCACATTAATATTAAAAATGGTAAGAAGAAATCCTTTACACAGGAATTTGAAGTCTTTATTCCTGTTTCACCACATAAAATTCCAGATGTAATTATTATGCAATTTGCTAGGGTAATAAATAAAACCTTGTCTGATATCAAGGCTTCTTGACTGAGTCTGGGGATACTTCCCTCCCTCACATTTTGCATCCACTTCAGGATTCTGGTTTTGAGTTTCTGTGTGGTCAAAATATCAGAAGGTGTAGGTGTATGTAAATGTGTAGGAAAACCTAGATGATTCCAGAAAACCTAGAATTGTCTCAATTTCTTGGTCAAGTTATGAGAAATTTGATCTGTGTTGTCCTAGGGACTTTAACCAAGCCTTTCCTAGTCTATGCTATGGTCTTACTGAGTTGAGATTACAAACTGCAGTTAGCATTCGTTTGGGAAAGTTGTGTGTCTGCATTTGTCTTCCAACAGCCTTCTACCATCACACAGCACAAGATTCAGCAATAGATTGTGCAATATCGCATCAGTAAAATCTCCAAATGGAAACATAATAAATCAGGCTTCCTTAGGTCTTTCATAACCTCTCTACAGTACTTGATAACACAGGAACTGACAGCATCATCTACAAATAACCACAACATATCAGCATTCTGCTCTTCCAAAAAAATAGCTGCGATCTTCAAGCTAATCTTTCACCCCAAAATGTACCGTAGAAAAGAACTGAAACTGCAGAGTAAAATAGGAGACCAAAACTATCCCTCTCTTGTCATTTTCTCTTTCCACTTGCTCAAATATTTTAAGATAAATTGCAAAATAAATATTACTCTAAAGGAGATAGGAAGATAGGAACAGAAAGCCCAAATGATTTGTTGATTTCTTAATCTCCTGAGCCCTGGCAACCTTTGCAGTTCCTTTGTTTGCAGGCTTGCGTTTGGCTGCTCCATCAGCATTTGGACTCCCACTATGTTGTCCTTCTTCTTCACACCTTCTCCTGTGTCCAACCATAGTGCTGCTCCTCCACAGAGACCTTTCTCACCCAGCACCTTCGTCACAGTGAACCTGTCCCATGTGTCTGAAAATTTCTGCCACTGCCAGACACAAGCTCTGTTCAGATGAACTTTTTCAAGGCAGTGCAGTAGCTCAGATAACCCTCTCAGCTACTCTCTCCCCAGACCAAACAAATACCCATGTATGTCCCACCCACCTCTCATGTCATCTGTCTGCTCTGTCCTCATCTGTCTTCAATGCTTTCTGCTTTTCATCCCTCACGTCCTTGCTGTTAACTCTCCCCATTTACCTCCTCACAAAATTTATTTCTGTCTCCAGGATATCTTGCCTCTGCTTCTGATAGCTCATCATCGTGCTTGAGAAGGAATCCTGATGAAAGGGGAGAGGAAAGAGGAGAGAGTAGGGAGTGAGAGGAGAGAGAGTGAAGAGAGTAGAGGGGAGAGAGAGGAGAGAGGAGAGAAGTGAAAGGAGGGGAAAAGGGAACAAGGAGAGGAGAGGAGAGGAGAG